>JAUPFT010000004.1:43061870-43661870 GCA_036936625.1 Parnassius smintheus behrii
CCGAAACGTCGCATCATCTTACATCACGATAATGCGAGCTCCCATACGGCTTGGAAGACTAATGATTTTTTGAAGCAGGAAAACGTTGAGCCGATGAGCCATCCTCCGTACAGTCCTGACCTGAGCTGAAACGATTTTCTTTACATTCCCAGCTGTGGAAGCCTACAAATCAGACATTTTGTCAACATCAACTTCAGACTGGGATTATTGCTTTAATGATTGGATTGCACTAATGGAAAAGTGCATTAAGTTGAACGGAGAATACTTCAAAAAACAATAAAATACAATTTAGCTATACTGTGCATATGGTTTTTAGTAGTGCCCACAACTTTTTATAACTCTGAAAAAAGTGACCAAAAAGAATCGACAAACCATAATTTAAAACAAATAACATAGAAATGAAAACAATTATTAAATTTTTGACATGTAGGTACTTGCAAATATGGTCAGTTAAATAATATGTAAGATATTTATTTTAAAGCATTAAATGAAACTTTATTAAACTATATTAAATGAAACAGAAATTATTAACTAATTTGAAAAAAATTAAAACAGAAGACTATGATTTCTTTTATTTATACAAACATTTATTTGTGATAGAGCCATGCTGCAGTTATATTAGTAGTATAGTTGTAGCACGAATGGTTCGGCTCCACCGGGGAAGGACCACACTCTCACGGTATACTAGCGTGAAATAGTAGCTTAATGCTGCTGTATTTCGTATGGTGAGTGTAGAGAACAGGAGACCCTTTTTACAGGAAACGAGGCATTCCATCTTAGTCCTCATGAGTGACAATGCATCTGCATTTTGTTTTGTAATTGAGGATAGATGTAGATGACTATGGGCTGCAGCAACCACATACCATCGGGTGGACTGTTAGATAAAGTTTGTTTGTTTGTTGTTGTGCTCGTTTGTCACCCTATGCTTTAAAAAAAACTACACATTGAATAAAAACTATTTATACAGATTTTATCGCATAGAAGATGGATGGGTTCTGCCATCTGCTTGGAGTCCAATAATTAACAAAATTAAATCAAAACCCAAGCATGCCACTGCAAGACTTCAAGATACTGTAAGCTCATTTTTCAGAGATCGGACAAAAATTAATATTTAAAATCTGAAGGTAGACGGGCTAACTATGACATTAGGACGTCAATATGTCAGGACCCCGTGATCATAAAACATCGGGAATTAAAAATAAGTTAGTTAAATCCAATAAAATCCGTATAAATAGTTTTTATTCAATTAAACAACACTATTAAATATCATTGTAGTATTGACGTGCTGGGGAATATTACATGTAGATTATGTATTATAATTAAAATAATTCTACTTCATCATACCTTAAAAGTTTACTGTATGGATTCGGCTCTAGTTAAAAAAATTATCGCACTAGTCAAGCGTAATAGTGATGGCAGTTTCAGATGTTACTTTTGACTCAGCTGCCTGTCACTGTTTTGGGTATTTTAAATATTTGCAATTTACAACTACTAGCATTTCATTATTATAATATTTTTAAACTTATTTTGTAATCAATCTGTTTATATTTCAGAGATATGCAATTGTCTAAAAGTGATCATAAGCAAGTTGTGAACAAGATTTGTTCATACATCATGGAGATTCCACCTGAAACTCTTCCACCACTAGTTCATCAATTGTTAAAGTATGCTTTTGCTATTATTTATTCCTTGTTGTTGTTATTTAGTCCTTGTTGTCCACTGTTGTACATGTACTGTGTAGTGGGGGTGTAAGGATATCCACTACCTCATACCATTCCGTGGGTGTCGTAAGAGGCGACCATAGAGTAGAGTAATATATACAGAAATAGAGAGCCATCTCCTACGATTTTTTGTCACCCAATATGAATAGTGTCGCCGTCTGGTATCTTACCCCTTTTTTTATTATTTTTAGATTAGTTCATCTCAATATCATGTTGACTATAGATAGTAGTATATTTTGTAGTTATGTATATACTATCCATACTATAGGCGGTTATATTTATATTTTAAGTGATTAGGGTTTAATTAAAGACGTATTATAGATTTCAGTAATATTAATATTTATTTTTGTTATATATATATATATATATATATATATATATATATATATATATATATATATATATATATATATATATATATATATATATATATATATATATATATAACATACACGACGTAAAAGCGTTTATTACGCAAAATACAAGACCAAACCAAATTAAATATGTCCACCGGGTTACAGAATGATAAATGATAACGTCTATTTCGCACAACACTACACAAACATACAATGTGGTTCTATCATGAAAATTTAAACAGACAACAAGAAACGGAGGGCTAATCCCAACTCAACCAAACTTATTGTAGCAACAACCGTAAATCACTTATAAACTATAATAAAACAACAACTTGCTCAGACGCCGGGCCGGTAGCCATTATGTCGTATAAAGTTGCTACTTGCCAGTTCGAGAATAACCAGAATCGGTGTAGTCGCCATCTAGTGCATTTTTAGAAACTAATGTTCAAAAGTTTATGCGGACAATGTATAAGATGGCACTAGTGTCTTTGCAAATTATTGGACCCCAACCTAAAGTATGGAAGTGTACCCCCCCTGGAGGCGACAGAGGGAAACTAATTGGGAGATGGGCAGCGTCTTCCTAATAACGTATAAAAATATGAATAACTGTGGTTGCCAACCCGCTTGCCAAGCGTGGCAACTGGCAAATATCCCCCTTATGAGGGGCAGTGGGTTTTTTATACCGCCACCACAAGGTAGTGTATATTAATTGTATTATGTATAAAGCGTTTCTTATAGAAAGTATATTTTCGGCTACCTGCTTACGGTGACTCAATTATTTTAAACCATTACTTTTAAGCCATAGTTTCTTGTTTTATTTTTAAACTTTGTACTGACACTACGAATTTCTGCTGCATCATGTAGGCATACATACGTAATTTGCGCATGTACTTATATTATCTTAATTAGAAACGATAATTTCAGGCCATATCGACACTTGTTCCATGCTGAATTTTCGTCGAATTGCCGCAGCCTGCAGCGTCGCATACAAACGCTATCTATCGATTAGCTATCGAGTCAAATAACTAGTAGAAGAAAAAAAAATTATAATGCTAAATGTATTATAGTTGCTTTTTTTTTGCATTTTCTGTTTTATAGAATAGGTCAAACTCATCAACTGTGCTTAACTAGTTACTGGTAATAAGCCATTCCATCTTAGTCCTCACGAGTGATAATTGATGATAGAATTTGGTGTCAGGGTCACAGCGTTCATTTACCATACAGTGCACTGTAAGCTTGTTTGTGACTTGTATGAAAAAAAAAGTATAAAGTGTATATTTTATTAATATTTTTCAGATTATGCAAGCTATACAATATAGAAATTGTGCTCGCCCAGTTGAGTCATTATTTTAATTTACATCTGTATAGTAAGTTAGAGCCTCCGCCACAAGATTCAGAATCTACTACGATGGATATTGATGATATAGGTAATACATATTTTTTTTATCACATCAGTCCCTATAGAATCCACAATTTTGCATGGGTCTCAGTTATTGAAAAGAGGATTTGCTGCTATAGTCACGCTTGATTGACGGATTAACATATAATAAAAACTTTTAATGATACTTCATGTCGCCTGTATTGACATTTTCTACCTAGCGTAAATAGATCCTGCTGTAGGGTCCAAATACCATACATTATATACGTGGTAGAGCCATGCTGCAGTTATATTAGTAGTATAGTAGCACGAACCCATTCGTTCGACCGGGTAAGGACCACATCTCACAGAATACCAGTAGAGAACCGGGGACCATTTTTACTGGAAACGAGGCATTCCATCTTAGTCCTCAAGGATGACAACTCATCTGCATTTTGATTCGTAATCGAGGATAGGTTTCTTTTATAAATCTGAAGTGACAAACGAACTGACAGTCCACCTGGTGATTAGTGGCTACTGTAGACTATAGACAACTTCAAACAAAGAACGCCACGAATGCGTTGTCACCTCTGTGGACTAAGATGGTGCACAGCGTACACTTATAGTGGCTCCCTAAATACTCCAGATCGGAACACGACAATGCAAGAATAATTATTTGGCGCCAGAAATAGATAAGGGGTAGCCCCCAGACGGACTCCAACGCTCAATTTTATGTTATAGTCAATAACTAGCTTTTTACCTGCGGCTTCGCTCGCGTGGGCTTCAATTATAGTGACATTAATAAATGTTGCCATATTTAGCAATGTTTTACACTTTACATTCTGTTATCATTATAGTTAAATTAGTTGCAAAACAATGATGAATTTCACTGTCGTCCATTAATTTACGGCATGATGTTTATTTGCTATATTTGATTCATATTATTGGTCCCATTTAATATTGATTGGCATCATAAAATAAATGCTGGTATTATTTTTACGTTTGAGTAAACTCTAAAATTTCGTAAATGAAGTTTTATAATGATTTGTATTTATGAAAATACTACACATGGAATAAAGTGAAATTTACGAATTCTATCGCTTTTAATTTTACCTTTTTTTACGTGGATATTTCACTAATCTTTGGGTGAAAGATCCATAAAACCCGCGTAAGAGAACATATCGCTAATGTGAAGCACCGACGCCCAGGGAAGTCCGTTCAGTGTCGTTCCAACAATTATTTTCAGATCTGATAAAACATAAACCCTCGCCAAAGAACTGCAACTTCTACTAAGGATGATTTGCAAGGATATTGAAATAAAAAAAAACATCCTAATTTCAATAGAGAATGTATCAGGGTGCTACCATCTGCTTGGGATCCCATAATTAATAAAATTTAAATTTAAACCCAAGCTAACTACTACTTATCATTAGTTTAATTAGCAGTGCGTAGATGGCGCTGTTATTAGATGAAATAATGAAAGCCAAGACTATGCTATCTAGTAATACCAGCGATAGAAGGATGGGGTGCGACTGGAAAACCGCGAACATTTATTTGTTACATAAATAAGGTATAAAGTAACGTTGATTCTGCTAAAAACTCTGTGTTAAATATATGCTATCAGCGCCGCTAGAGGTGAAAAATTATTTGACGATAGGACCATAATATCATGAAATAGCAATATTGTTTAGTTATTTGTATTTAATATCGTCATACGAACTCTATTCATTAATTCGGACAACTTTATTATGACGTGGTCACAAACAGTGTTAAATTACTACTACTATTTCACGAAATTTATTACTTTAAGATAAGATAAGATAAGTCCACGATTTGGCTACGACATATATAAAAATCTCTTAGATCGAACTATAAGGATAAGGAGAATTTTGCAATAATTGCAGGCAGACCAATTTAAATCAATTTACATTACATAGTATTTAGTAATTAAACTAAAATCCATATAGATTTTCATGTTTTTGATAAACGTCACTATTATCTATTTAAGTTATTACACTTTTAAAATAATATCACGAAAACGTTAAAAAAACTTCAGGATGTTTAAATAATTCTATTTATCTTATTGTTATAAATTGAATTTATTTAATTATATTTTATATTATTTAATTAGTTACTGAAGGCAAACTATACTTTCTCTTTTTGATAACAGATGGCGCTGTTTTGAAAACTAAAATGTAGATCGTCAGCGTAGTTTCAAATAATTACACAAAGGTTAAAACTAATTTGAAAATTTATTTATAAATATGTTATTAATTTGAAAAAATACCAGTCATCCTGCATATAGATGAACAGACAAAATCATAATAGAAAATTAACATACACAGGAAAATATTTAACCCTCCTTTTTTGAAGTTACGTAATCGGATAAAAAGTAGCCTATAAGTAGCCCCGATTCACTAACTGCGTGTATACAAAATTTCATGGAGATCTGTCTAGTAGTGTTTGCGTGAATCTTTAATACACAGACAGACAGACAAAAATTCTAAAAACCAGTAATTTGGCTTCGGTATCCTTTATTTAGTCCCATGGACTTGTTTTTTCCAGAAAATATTAGAATTACTGACAAGACTTTTAAACACAGACACTACAGATTTATAATATTGGCGTTTTTTTTCTTTATTTATCATAGAACCAACATCATGTTATACATATAAACAAAAAATCTTAAACAATGCGTAATTCCTTACAACATCCTAAATTATTTCAGTACAACATAGTCCAGCAGAGCTCAGCCGCTGCTTATCCACATGCATCTACCACATTACGCAAGGAGCAGCTGATCCTGAACTCATTAGAAAGCACATTAAGCTGTGGCCTAAGACCCAGTTGCTACGAGCACCTTTTCTCCTAGATTTAGCACTGGCTGTGTCTGATAAGGGAACTGATTTCAGATCTGTGTGTTTGGATGTAAGTTCATTGGATTGATTAGTTCTGCTTTATTTTAATAGTATAGGATAACAAACGAGCACACAGCCCACTTGATGGTAAGTGGATACTGTGGTCCATAAACATCTACATTTATCCTCAATTGGGAATCATAATGCAGATGCGTTGTCACCCCTGAGGACTAAGATGGAGTGCCGCCTCGTTTTCAGTAAAAATGGTCTCCGGATCTCTACACTCACCATATGAAACACAGCATCATTAAGCTGCTATTTCACGCTGGTATTCTGTGAGAGCGTGGTCCTTCCCCGGTCGAGCTGACCCATTTGTGCTGCAACCACAATAGCTGTAGCGTGGCTCTACCACTAATTCTGCTTCTACAATTTATTGCATCATTATCAAAATACTTAATCTTGTTCAGCCGTTAAAGTAATGGAAAATTAGGCTGACCCCAAACCTAAGTAGCTTAACAAGCTTTAATTAAACAAGATTTTTGAGCTACGCAGTCCTCAAAAATATTAATCCATAGGGAGAGTTTGGCGGGAACTTGGCCGTAGTCGGATTGTCGCTCCTGTTTTCTCGGTTGAATAATGGTTTGAAGTGCATTTTGATTCGTAAAAGTGATGCGATTTTGTGAATTAAGTGTCCGCGCGTGTGAACTATTAGAGAAAACGTTGAAACAAGTGCTTTGATGTCGATATAAACCTCAAGATATTTTGATCACTTGGGTGCCTTATAAACTTGAGTGGCTGTCGTCATCAACTATCCGTTGGGTTGAGCTGTCGTCAAAATCTCCCAAGGGCTTCGCAATGTGACGCATCAGCATATTGTGAAGAAATAGAATGTAAAATGAAGATTGCGAAAGAAATGATAGGCTCAGAACGGCTAGAACCCAGAACCGTAAAGCCAGTTAATAAAAAATATTAATCCTTAACATCCATATTTAACCATAACCTTTTTAGTTATATTTAGTTTTCATACAAATTTGAAGTTTTCTTCTTTGTAACCCTTAAACATGACAGTTCTACCAATAAAACATCCTCTACCCAGTTATAAATTAGTAGTTAAAAATCAATTCCTCTATAGCCTTTCTATCTCCGGACAACAAACCATCTCGTTTACCCTAAACTTAAAATACCAAATAAAGCGACGGGAAGCAACGTCAAAATTGCGAGACGTCTGTTACTGCGAACGTCAATACGCCTGCGCCTTCTTAGCATGACGATTCAGACGGAGACCGGCTGGGGCTACAGTGGGAGTGGCGACCTGCAGGGCGAAGGACAAAGAAAAAAATAAGTGTGCTTATGACCATACGACCGAAGTAAACCTTCTTTAATTCCATCTGTATGTATGTATACACAATATGTAACATAATTAACGCACACCCTCACACCCCAATTAGTTTATTATTGTTGGCGACGCGCCTATAAGAATGTTTCAGTTTATTAAATCAACCGATGACGCATAGTTATAAAAAGCAAATTATCGAGCCACGACGCTCTGATAAGAAAATGCTTAGTTAAATCTTAAAGAAATGTCGAATTAATGATAAGAAGGTCTTGGGTTCGACTCCCAGGCCAGACTAGTTTGTTCGTTTTCCTAAGTAATATCGCTTAATAAATTCATAAGGAATTTTATGTTATAAATTATATTACCGGATTTGTTCCCCGGTTGAAATCGTCTTTCCAATGATGTAAATTCAAAGGAATATTAAAGTGAAGTTAGAGATCGGATTGGTTCCCCGGTCGAGATGATCACTCTGTGCACAAACAGAAATAACGGAAATTAATTGCATAAGTATTGTCGTGTATAAGTTTGATATGTTTGTACGAAAACAAATGCCTATTTGTTATGATTGATTAATGAAAACATTCACTTGTATTGTTATCTGATAAGAAGCATGATAACGAATAAGAGTCTTATCAGAAATAGTTTCCTACTGTTTGAAAATTATGTAGAAGCACTCGTTTATTTAATATTGTTAAAATTAAGTGTATTTCAGACTTTCATTTTTCTGATAGTCGAGAGCCGTGCAAAGTTAGTTGTTCAAATAGTGTGAGTTCACGGAAGCACGCTGGCCACGCCCTTAGGAGGCCGAATATGTAAAAATGTAAAATGTTTGTAATTTCAGCAATTTATGTAAAAATGACTTGTAAAATATTTCAGGTTGATTGTACGTGCTAAAAAGGTGAATTCTGTGTTATTTTATGTGAAAATTCCTGTGCATAAGTGAAATAATGATAGTTTTGTATAAGAAATTTAAAAGTGTTTTAAATAGTGAAATAAATAGAGAAAATGTAAATTAAACTATTGTATTAGTTAACATATATATAAATTCAAGTGGGAAACATTGTTTTAACTTTCTGTGTTAAATATTTAAGAAGTTTGGATTTTGGATTTGTGAGTAAAGTAGGCATATTTTGTTTTATAAATTAAAGGATTTTTGTAATACGGAAAAATAATGTATATCATGGTGTAGATATTGTTTTGTGCTATCTAAATAGATAACTTGTATCTATGTGTGATTTATGTGAATAAAGAAATTAAGTGAAACGTGAGAGAGTAATAGTACAAATTCATGTTGTTAAGTTGCGCAGGCACGCGAATGGCGCGGCTCACTTTCGCGTATAGCTCTGGGGGTAGCTTAGTGAACGGGTTTTATTGCAATTTAAGGATCTCCTAGGTGTGTGTTGCTTGCAGTATACAGTGGCTGCAAATAACCGCCGGTACGACAAACTCCGCCCACGTTGAGTCCCGCGATTCCGTGAGGCGTTGAGGTCACCGGCCCCTAGGTGATTCTTGGCACTTTATGCGTTGCGTGCATCTAGTGCCTAGTCGCGTTATAAAGTGCCACATTAGCACTTACCTTAACCCTTTTCATTGTAAAAGGGGTAGGCAGTGCCCCATGTGATTATACCAAAGAAGCTTATACCCATCCATCCGCGTCGCGCATTAGCCGAACGGCTGGAACTTAGACAGGGCCAATTAGACTACTGACTCTTAGGTAGGGTTTCACCATGTCCGACAAGGATAACGACAAGGGGGAGCCGCCGCCTAGGATTAGAAAACCACCGGACCGTACATCCATACTAGATCGACCGATAGCATACCGGGACATCTTTCATCCGGAAAGGACTCGAGTAGTGTCTTCCTACTCGCAGATCCCGACCAGGAAGCCACTATCTCCAGGGAAAGGACCCGCACCGAGGACCGCGCTCTCACCCATCGTACCTGAAGGTACGACTGGGCTAGAACCGGTACCCTTACAACAGCGGGCTAAGAAGTCATGGAGAAGGCATACTCCACCTGAGACTGCAGCATCGCTTCAGGAGAAGAGGCAATGCCTTGGATCCTCAAACTCCTCGGATTACACAAGCTCCGAGGAAGACCAAGACCACAGACCCATTAGGAGATCGCCACCAAAATCGCCATCACCGAATAAACCCACCTCCCCTAGATCAGAGGATCACCACTCCAGCATAGAAGCTGTGGATCTAGAGCAGGGAGGAGAAGGGTCGTACGGGTGGAGCGCTACGACCTATGCGACCTTAGCCCCCAATACATCGGTTGGACACTCGCTGTCCACGTCACCGAGGAAGACTACCGAAAACCCGTCCGGGCGTCCGCTGGATGATGGCCAACGACCATCTACTAGCTACGCCCATATGGTAGCTGCGCCAGCAGTACCACGACCCCAACCGGCGGCAGCGACTTCTGATAAGCCTGCCGACCAGGAATTGAAAACGAGATATCCGCCCATAGTGGCCGAATGCCTCCCGGATTGGACGAGACATTTCAAGGAGCTCAACAGAATGTTGGGCCACCCGTTGAATGCCCGTCCATTCGGGAAGGGGGTTCGATTCACACCGCAAAGCGCCACGGAATTTAGGACTGTTCAACGCTACATGGTTGAACTTTCCAAGGCAACACCCAACATGTCGTGGTACTGCTATACCCCGGATGAGGACAAGCCCACCAAAGTGGGCATCCGGGGCCTACCAATGGGTACCGATACCAGTACCATTGAGGAGGCTATAAAGGCAAAGGGCTTCCCGGTGAAATACGTCAAAGCGATTCCACCGCGAAGGGGCAGACCAGGATGCGTCTACTTTGCCCAGTTCGACCACCTTAGCCTGGAGCAACTTAAGAGACTGTATGAAGTAGACGAACTACTCTATATGAGGGGAGTAGTTATTGAGGCCTGGCAAAGGAAAGCAGGACCGGCCCAATGCCACCGCTGCCAGGCCTTTGGACACGCCTCAGCCAATTGCTTCGGGCCGGTGAAGTGCGTACGCTGCGCCGGGGAGCATATAGCGAGCCTTTGCCCTCGGGGTAGAGAGGAGGAACCCACATGTGCCAACTGTGGCAAGAATCATACAGCTAACGACCGCCGCTGCCCAGTCCTGAGGAGGACTGCAAGGAGGCAGGGGATAACCTTACCGGGACTACTCCCGGAGGACCAGAAAAGGATCCCCCAGAGTCGCCCCAAAGCCATTACCATCCAGAATGATGGGTGGGCTACTGTCACGGGGAAGGGCAGACAACCACCCCCCCCCCCACCCGTACCACACAAGGAAACGGTGGAACCCGTACAAGAAAGGGCAACCACCGGGGCGACTCTGCAACCTCCCGCCAACCCTGCCACAGATTGGCAGCCCTCAAAGAAGAGGAGGCGGGAGAGAAGCAGGAAGAAGTCGCAGCCTCCTCGGGCTGTTACCTCTACCCCGACACCTGGACCAATAGCCCCTCAGGCGCAGGTTATTAAGGAGACCACCAAGAAGGGAGTGGGTAGAGTGCAGGAGAGGGCGCTCTACCCAAAACCAAGAAACCCAACGCCCGAGACCAGCACCAACGCCTTCAGATAGGAGAACGCCGTCGGCCGGCCTCGAAACAGCTGATGCAATCCAGCGCCTAGTTGGAATTGCCATCGAGGTCGGCACACAAGTCCTGGCCGACATCAGAGCCGGGACTGATCCCATAACAGCGATTATGAAGGCGCTGGCAAACCTCCTGGCCAGACACTATGGAGGATAATAACCTGCGCCTAATGTACTGGAACCCGGACGGAATACAGCAGAAGCTGCAGGAACTCCGCACTGTCGCCCAGCAACAGGACATACATATTATACTGCTGGGCGAAACAATATTAAATCCCAAAACGCGCATAAAGCTGCCAAACTTCCACATTTATAGAAGGGACGAGGTCACCTCTCGAGGGGCCGCCTATAGAGGCACGGCGGTTCTAGTGAGGAGGGACATCGTCCACCAAGAGCTGGATCTACCACCCTTCCAGACAATGCGCTCAATCGGCATAAGAATGGAGGCGGCGGGCGAGGAACTAAGGATCTATGCAGCTTACCGCCCGCCAGGGACTCCATTCTGCTCCTCAGACATCCGGACGGTAATGGAAGGCGATGCACCAGTAATCATCGCCGGGGACCTGAACGCCAAACACCCGGCGTGGGGGTCCAGAGTGATCACCCCACCGGGTCGTGAGCTTTACGAAGATGCTGAAAAGAACCAGTACGACGTTCTAGGTCCCGAGGAACCAACACACGTTCCTACCGACCCAAGGAGGCACCCGGATGTATTAGACATCGTGCTCACTAGGAACGTCAACTATCCGATAGTGGTAGAAGTGCTGTACGACCTCCCTTCACAGCACCTCCCGTTACTGATAACCCTGGGCCTAAAGGCAGTGACTACGCCACCCAGAGCTTTCAAAACCCGTGTCGACTGGAGGCTCTACTGCCAACACCTTCAGCAGAGACCTCCAGCACACCAACCTATATGCACAGCGGACGACGTAGAGGCCGCTGCGACTAGAATCACAAATAACATCAAGGAAGCCCTCCACGCGGCTTCTACGGTCGTCCCGATTACAGCAAGGCGAGACGATCTGCCGCGTGAGATATGCGTGCAGATCAAGCGCAAAAGAGCGCTGAGAAAGCTATGGGCGCGTACTCGCTGTCCCAGGATCAAAACGCAGCTAAACACCCTAACGGAGGAACTGTCGGTTTCAGTCCAGGCCTTCAGAGGCGAAGCCTGGGATCGGCGCATCGAGAAGGCGGAAGAGCAAGATGCGTCACTTTACAGACTAAACCGACAGCTGACTAAATCAAAACCTCCCGTTTGCCCGCTAACTGATAATACGGGCAAACGATGCTACGATGCCAAGGGCAGAGCGGATATCCTAGTCGAGCACTTCGAGGAGCAATTTATGCCGAACACAGCAAGTGCGGAGTTCATGGAGCTTCATGCCCGGAAGGAAAGTCGCGTACGGGAGTTCCTGTCGTCGCCCGCGCCACCTCTTGCAGGAGATTGGTTCATCTCCCCCGCAGAATTGCGGAGGACAGTAACCTGCCTGCAACCGAGGAAGGCGCCGGGGCACGACGGGATTACCAACGCTGCACTCCGACAGTTGCCCAATAGAGTCATAGTAGAGCTTGGTCGACTCTACAATGGGATATTGCGGACATCCCACTTCCCGGAGGACTGGAAAAAAGGCAAAATTATCGTCTTGCCGAAACCCGGGAAGGACAGGCGTAGAGCTGCCAACTACAGGCCGATCACGCTATTACCACATATAGCTAAACTGTTCGAAAGATTGCTGCTAAGACGTCTCCGTCCGTGCATCCAACTTCGGGCGGAGCAGCACGGATTCAGGAGGGGTCACTCCACAGTTACACAACTGACAAGAGTGCTGCACCTGCTTGCGGCAGAGTACAATCGTGGCCGCATATCGTTGGGCGTCTTTCTCGATATTGAGAAGGCGTTCGACCGGGTGTGGCACGTAGGATTATTATTTAAGCTGGAACAACAGACCAGTGTCCCTCCTGCTATATTGCGGCTAATAGCGTCATTCCTGGAAGACAGGAAGTTCTACGTCTGCGTAGAGGACGCCGAATCCGCAACAAGATCCATCAAAGCCGGCGTCCCACAGGGCAGCTGTCTGTCTCCAGTCCTGTACGCGGCTTACACCAACGACATACCTACACTGGCAGGCAGGCTTCAAGAGTGGGAGGACGACGTTGAGCTGGCGCTATTCGCGGACGATAGCGCCTATTTCACCTCGTCCAGAAGAGCCCACATAGCCACTGCCAAGATGCAGCGTCTGCTGGACCTGCTGCCACCATGGCTGGATGAGTGGAGGATGGTCGTCAACGTTGGTAAGACGACCGCTCTGCTCACTCGCCGTCTCAGGAATTTTCCACCTCCGCTGACCCTCAACGGCCAGGAGATTGCGTACCAGAAGGCTGTAACTTACCTTGGGTGCAGGATCGACAAGACGCTGCGCATGACCGCGCACGTCGACTTCGTCGTCCGCCGGGCCCGATGTGCGCGGGCGACGCTATTGCCGGTCCTGGCATCCAAGCTGCCAACAAGAACCAAGCTCCGGATATACAAGATGTATATCCGGACCATCATCACCTACGCTGCACCGGCCTGGTACGCACTCCTCAGCGATCCTCTGAGGCGGCGACTACAGGCTCAGCAGAATCTGACTCTAAGAACGATCGTCGGAGCAGGTCGCTACGTCCGGAATGACGTGATAGCGGCCGACTTGAAGGTCGAGAGTATCCACGACTTTGTGGCCCGATTAGCGCGCGGCATGTTTGACCGTGCCGATAACGGGCCACACGAACACCTCAACGGCTTTGCGCCGTTGCATACCCGGCCACCGGACGGGCGACCTCTTCCAAGAGAACTCCTCTCTATATGTGATTAGAGAGTTGAGTAACAACCCACAATGCCGCTGAAAGGCCAACTTTGACTCAATCAGATAACCTCTTTTTCCGTAGTTGGATAACTGCGGAAATTACTACCATTATACCACGGAAAAACCCGTGTATGCTATCAAGCCTAAAATAGGCCTAAGGACTGTCCCATAGTAATGGGATATGAGGACACCCGGGCAATGGGGGTCACCCCGAGGCCCGATACCTGCACGTACACTAGTGCGTGAAGATGACATCGTATCGGTATTGCAATTCGTTCGGGGAAGAAAATAGTTCGGGGAAGAAAATAGTTCGGGGTAATAGTTCGGAAAAACAAGAAAATCCTTCGGGAAAAGTAAAAAACCAGCAGTCAAGAAGAAAAGTATAGGGAAAAGTGATTACTCTCTCACGGAACGGTTTGAAGATAATTGCTGTTTCATTCCCAAGATCCCTTAAGTTATACAGTCCACATCGAAGAATTAAGGCGTCGGGACCGGGACGACTTCGGAAGACCCGTAATCCCCGTCTGAACCTACTTGCTGAAAAGGAACGAGGTTATCGCCCTAGTGTGTTACTCCGTTGCGGAGATCACATACGTTGTTCCCGAACCCAACGTAGGCGTTATAGGAGGCCGGATCGAGAGAAGCCTCGATTCCTCCCTTCTGTTTCTTAATCGAAAGTCGAGTTCCGTTGTGTCCTTTTCAATTATGTTATAATCATAATACATACACTGAATTTTTAGTTAAACATTTTTATGCACAAATTATTTATCAAATTAGTTATACTAATTACGGAAGAATATTGTGGTCACAGTACAAATCCACGACCGCAAAGACTTTAACGTGCTTGAAATAAAGTTAATTTTTCTTTATTTTTATTGAATGACGGAACTAGTAATAATACAAATAAAACTGCACTCTTAAAAGCCTTATTGCCTTAAGTTACGGTCCATTTCAGTTTGTTTTGACTGTACAGATTTAGTGTGACTGTAATTTACGTAGTTTTAATTATTTTTGGGATAAAAATTACCTATATTAAAAATGATAGGAATCGATTCAGTAAACGATTCTGAACAAACTACTTTCTCAAAGCGCGTATGTGTGTTGTATATGTGTGTTTCTCTGTGTGTGTGTTTATATATGCATATATGTACAATATAAGCATACATATATATATATATATATATATATATATATATATATATATATATATATATATATATATTAAATTTCTACAAATATTTAATTTTATTATCGGCTTCCTTCCGTAATTTGTTATTGTTCACCCGAAAATTCACAAAACATAAACATTAAAATGAATTTACAATTTTATATTTTAAACGTAGAATATTTAATGTATTGAACAGAATATTAATCCATAAAATTGTGCTTAGATATACGGAACCTAACTGGCTATGAGAGAAAGAGAGAAACAAAATCTGCGTGCGCACTGCTTTCTCTTGCTTATATCTCCCATTCAACTCCCGTTCGCCTCGCCCGATCACACTTTTCGTAACACTTTCGTCACGCGTTCGCCAGCCTACTCTCCAAGTCAAGCAGTAAAGAAGTTTTACTTCAAAAAAAAAAGGAAAGACAAAGACTTCTAAGTATATTACTATTAGACTGGTAATTCAGAACAAAAATCGTGCATCAGCTACGGATCGCATGGGCACCGGCCGGGCGGGTAGTATGTTGTATTTTTATTTACCACAGTCACTGTTTTTAGAGAAAAACGAACCACATCAACAAAGTACGCACATAAATATTGACAGCGTTTTCTTAGTAACATTAAATAAAACCAGTGTTAGATTGTTCGAAACAACAAGCTGTTTATAAAACCAAGAACTTGCCATTTCGACCACTCGTAGTCGACTTAAAGAGTTACGGAGAATTGATTGTAACTCAGTGTACGCTCAATGTATTAGGGCCGCAGTGTTCATCTAGTAGTATACATAGAAGTCTATATTTGTATAAGCTAAAACGGGCATCACTGTATCGCCAACTGTATCTGACACCTCGTATTATTGATTTTCCCGCTCACCACAGACGCATCGACTAATGCATATCCTCCCTACGTAGGAAGAGGCCCATGTTCAGCATTGCATTAATACCGGCTGTGGTGTTGATGATAATTATTATATTACTTACGCACGGATTAGGCACGTTAATTTTAATGGTTTGTGATTGGGTTACAAATCAATCAATTTCTCTGAAATTTTTTACATTTATTATTTCAAATAAAAACACTTAGTAATACTAATGTTCTTTGTTCAGGCAATAAAGAGTGCAATCGAGCAGCGAGCTCTTGATGAGTTGCGTAGTAAGCAGTCGGCGTGGGTGCGGTCAGTTCTGCCCCCTGATGTGGATGTAGCCAGTGTCCTCAAAGTCCTCACCACTGAGAGGTAAGTTAACACCATAGATATAGTATAGTATACATTGACGATTGAATTATTAGAGAAAGACCAAAATCAAAATAAACAAGTGTGCGTGTAATGAGCATGTGTGGGCGACAAATAGTGCTGAACCATGCATTGCCTGCCTCAACTTCAATTATCGATACCGATTGCAGTATATTCGTGTCTTCTGATTTGACGCAGACGATATAAGTGAATATTTTTACCGAACTATGGCCATAGTAAAAACAGAATAGTAGGATTCCTCCGGCGCTGCGTGAGATTTGAATGCCTACTGTTGCAGGGTCGTCACAGTCTTTTTGTTGGATAGCTTAGTCTCATTTAATTTTATAAGTAGTTATAATATTTACAATACGTGATACATATGGATACGTACCTGTGCATCATATTTGTTATTAATTTCTTTAGTTTCCTCTCAAAGAATCAATTTTCATAAAAAAAAAAACAGCTTTACATTAACAACAAATGCCACACATAACTAAAATACGAGTAAATTAACACTGAGCATACGGTGTCAGCGCAAATTTAATGTTTAAAATTAATTTGATGTGATGATATATGATAATTAATGTCCTATTTATGAGGTATGTATTAATGTATAAATTAATTGATATAACCTATTAATAAAAAACTAATTTACTCAAACAAACCCATATATTAATTTATTTTACAAAAAGAGAAAATAAAACGACAAAAGACTGCTAGCAAAATTTTATTAAAAGTCAACAAAGTCTCAAGCAAAGGTGATTGCGGAGCGCGGCGGTGGCCGTCCCCGACTTCCGACTTAGCAAGTATCGTTGTGTGCGTGCTGTGGCTCGTGCGTACGAGTCCGTACTGTCACGCGTCAGGCACGCACACATTAGCGGCGTTCGGTACATTTCTTAGAAGAAAGTCTGCTATTCTGTTTTTATTAAGCTACGGCGAAACCAGAAGGAATGTGTACTCGTTTGTCACCCTACTTCTATTAATACAAATTTTTTTCATACGATTAGAAGAATATTTAGCTACGGAACGTTAAAATTAGAAAAAAAGTATTACTATAGTCAACCAAATCTAAGAAATACCTTTTGACATTTCACATTATTCATTCTGCAATAACTTTGCACAAGCGTACTCACATGATTTAAAATAACCTTTTACGAATTATGAAGTTATCTGTATTTCATTACAAAGTGTATAGTTTTTACAACTAATTTAAATACGAATATTTCAAACAAATCGAAATATTAAACAAATAATCTGTATCAACTTTTTTACTTGACCTTGTTTCAATGATATTTCGCTATGTACCTTACCATAGTGTTTGGATAATTAAAATTCATTATTATGCGAATAATCGGCAAAAATATTCAAATAATCGGTAAAATATTAAAATAATCGAATCATTAATCTTTTTAATGTATTATTAGTATGATTAAATTTTTTTTAAAAATTCCTTAAATTACATGAATCATGAATAAAACAAGTTTAAATAAAAAAAATATTAATTTGTCAACGTTGTTTTTATACATTATACATGGCATAGCCATGCCGCAGTTATATTAGAAGTGTAGTTGTAGCAAAAATGGTTCGGCTCGACCGGGAAAGGATCACGTGTCTCAAAGAATACCAGCGTAAAATAGTAGCTTAATGCTGCTGTGTTTCGTATGGTGAGTGTAGAGAACCGGAGACCCTTTTTACTGGAAACGAGGCATTCCATCTTAGTCCTCACGGGTGACAACGATCTGCATTTTGATTCGTAGTCGAGGATAGATGTAGATGTCTATGGGCCACAGCAACCACTTACTATCAGGCGGACTGTGTGCTCGTTAGTCACCCCATCCTATAAAAAAAACTACTACGTAATTTCAATATCCCGCCATTTCGGGACTGTGCGTAATTTTGCGATTTTGTGTTTGTCTTCTTATTTTGTGACTCCGCTTTAACTTTTTGGACTATTTCTTCTATATTCGTTGAAACATTTGCTCATGTCACAAAGGATGATTGGGAAAAAGTGGTTGAAAAAACAAAAAAATGGATTATTGAAACAGACATTAATTTTGACTGCATTATTGAAAATCAAATAAAAAATAATCTAAACGACAGCTCAAGAAAGTGATTGAATAAATTTATTTTTAATCTAGTTTCAATCTTAAATTTTTATAACTTTGCCATTAGAAATAAGCATTAACAACAAATACGAAGAAACGGATAAATCTTGTGATTTAAATTATCCATTTCTAATTTATTCCGGTATAATTCAAACTAAACTGTAAATGATCACCAACTCTAAATAATCATTGTCGATTTTTTTAGGAATCGAATATTGTACGTTCCAATATTTTGGTTGGCATGCTTGGTGCAATAAGTCTGACAGCTGTCAAAATGTATTTCTTAAATTTGGTTGATTATAAATGAGTAAGGTTGTGCATGCAAGGCATACCTTTGCATGTTAAAGACAATTCGATAAGATATTATCGATAATGTTAATCTCTACAAAAGTGAGGTTAAAATTAGCATAATTTCACGTATTTGTAATTATGTTAAATTCAATTGATTTGCATTCAGATGATTATTATTATAAAATTTGATATTTTTTCCTATCCATTTGAGTAGAATTTTTTTGTACCTGCTCTAAAACACAGCATTTAAACAGCTAAACATTTCAATAGTACTTACGGGATAAATGTATAATAATGTAGAATTTCTATCTCAGGTAAATTATATTTAGGCACCTAGTCTTAATTAATAACGTTTATTAAACACTAATTTTCACTTTAAAACCTAAGAGTTTGGAAATACACGCGGGATTTGTTTTTTGTCACTGATTGAGGTCAGGCTGATAGCATGTATGTGAATGGTCTCGCCTATCTTTCTCGCTTTAACATACGCCATCACTGTGGCTCTTTCTCTTTTGCATTGCCAAACTATTCTAACATCAGCTTATACTAAAGCTATGCTTAACACTATTTGTTTGTGTCTGACCTGATTAGTAGAAGATATAGCTTCATATTCTGCATACTAAATTTGCCTTAGATTATAAGAGTAAAAGAATCTCATAAATGTCATAGTTTCCGACAGATTTTCAATTACCACTTTGGAATTAAATTCCCAGATGAGTGGATAAAGATTATTCTCAAAGTTGTGAGTGAGATATGCCTGCTCTTCGATGGCCAAAATAACGTAGAGATTTTACCTTACTGTGGAGAGGCTCAGTGGGAGGTTTTGAACTTATAGTGACTTAAAGCGACAGTAGCCTAGTTGTTAATACACTGGACTGCAAAACTCAACAGTTGTGGGTACGAATCCGCCATACCACTATTGTCGTGAACCACTTTTATTACTATCATTTCACGTTTAGTTGGAGTGTTTATGATCACTGTAAGTATTCTTTAAAAAAATAATAAGGAAAATATATATGGTCTGATAACTTCGATTAAAAATACCAACTAGATAACGGGTCACGTACAAAATCATAGCTAAATACTGTCCGCATGAATATAAACTATGAAAAGGCATAAATTAAATAATATTTAGTGTGAAATCAATCTTAAGTTATAACAAATAAAGTTCTTTTTCCCGTTATTGCCTTGCAAGCTACATTCTCACGTCTCATGTGCGCTCTTATTTACTGAGATGGATTTCTTACGCCGACCCGACATCTACTTGGTATTGTTGATCGAAGTTTGATAAGGAAGAATATATTGAATTGTATACAATTTTCACCTTTACAGCGCCAACCACCGACAACTAACAGTACTGGGCCTCATCAACTTGGCGTTTTCTCTGCTGTCTGTATCGCGGCTTAAGCCAGTGGCTCAAGTGTGTTGGTCGCATGGGAAATTGATTTTGGTTCGCTTGTGCAAGTCACAGCCGGAAACCGCTGGCCATATTTTGAGTCAACTGGCTGATAAATTGTCTGGTGATGCTACACAGCTGCAATATTCAGGTACATTTTGGCTACTTCTATTATTAATTATTATCCTTTATCAGCTCCTGCGGTCCACTACTGGATGTTAGTTTCCTCAATAGTAAGGAGCAACTTAAAATTACGGTATCATTGGGCATCCCAGTGGCGTAGTAACTGATTGTGTGTTAGTGTTGTCATCTGGTTTTTGTACACTTTGATTTATAACTTAGTGAAACAGTAATCTTATGGTGTATAACTACATATATATATATATATATATATATATATATATATATATATATATATATATATATATACACATACATACATAGTTTTACACACATATATAATGTTCTCCCGACCGAATTTCGGCAACGGCGGCCTGCCTCAACGGAGACTAGCCATCGGCGCAGGACAGGATTATAGTGCCCAAGTGTATGCGCAAGCACGGGTGCTCTCTCTATTCCCTCACTCTCATAATCCGATAGGACGGTAAACCGACACGACCGAAGAGAGATCAGGCGCAGGACCAACGGCTTTACGTGCTTTCCGAGGCACGGGGGTGAGACACCGCCAACTTCCTGACTCCGGGCAACTACTGAGAATTTCTTGACGGAAACACTCAATAATTAATTTTTTGGCCCGACCCGGGATTCGAACCCAGGACCTCATGATCAGCAGTCGTACTACTACAACCACTAGACCGACGAGGCGACCTTATTTATAACCGGTAGTCTATTAAGGCCATTTATATAATGATTAAGATATATTATAATGTTCGTATTTTATTTTTTAAAACACCTGTGGTTAGATCCTTGTTCTGATGCTACTAAAATTAAACTTTAATAAAAGGTAAAAGAACTTTAGTAGTAGAGAATTTAGGTTTTACTAGGTCTCACTAGACACAACTAGGCAGTTGCTCATATATATATGTTTGTGTGTGTGTGTGCGTGCGTGCGTGCGTGCGTGCGTGCGTGCGTGCGTGCGTGTGTGCGTGCGTGCGTGCGTGCGAGCGAGCGAGCGTGCGTGCGTGCGTGCGTGCATGCGTGTGTGTTTTTTAAAATTTTTATTAACAATTTAAGTGCAAAACTTGCACAATTTTAAATATTCAACGAGACATTTTCTACTGTGATCTTCAATCCAAGCATGACGATTATGCCAAATTCTCCCCAAACCGTGGAGGTCTATGTCCATCTGTAGATTTTTATGGGCTGATAGAAGAATTTTAAATACTATTTTACTGTGATTTCAGTTTTAACAGACGACAGGGAGTGATCTTGAATTACTTGCAGGATATTACTTTCGAAATACAACACAGACAGTGTGTTGAGCCCTTAGGCTATCACGGCTTTGTATTATAACGATATCTATTTTATTTGTTTTAAAACTATACTTTTCTCTACAATAACATTTGTAATAAATTTTGCAAATGGCCAATCGGAACTGAAATAATTGTTTATAGATCAAACAAATTACATCTTTTTATATAGACTAATGGTGACAAACAAGCATACAGTTTACCTCATGGTTAGAGGATACTGTGGCCCATAGACATCTACATCTCTCCTGGATTAACAATCAGAATGCAGACACCTTGAGGTTAAGATGGATGCCTTATTTCCAGTAAAACGAGTTTTCGGATCTCTACATTTAAGCTGTTATTTTACTTTGGTATTCTGAAAACTGACAGCGATCACCGAATGGTGCGAGGCGCAATGAACGTAAACGTTAAGTTGGAGAGGTCACGTCTAATTTTACTACTGAAGTCAATGCTCTGTCCCCCTCGTGCTCTAAATCCAAAGTCCCGAAGACTTTCCAATCGTTTTCAGTGCATAGAAGACTGCAATGCCGTGGACGATATAAATGATAAGTTCGTGGAAACTGTCCATGCGGTCGGAGCTAAGTTCTGTAAGACCCGTCGCAAAAGAACACCAAAACACAAAAGTTTTCGTCAGAGATGTATCTGCTAGAAAGGTCTTTCACTGCTGGCCGTATGAGGAAGCTGAAGATCGCTCAGCGAACTATGGAGAGGGCTATGCTCGGAGTTTCTCTGCATGATAAACTTAGAAATGAGGATATCCGCAGTAGAATCAGAGTGACCGATATATATAGCCCGACAGATTAGTAAGCTGAAGTGGCAATGGGTCGGCCATATAACTCGAAGGACCGACAACCACAACCAAATAAGGAAAAAAGGTTGTCGAGTATCAGCCTCGTACCGGCAGGCGAAGTGTAGGGCGACCCCCCAGTAGATGGAGTGACGACCTGGTAAGACATGCAGGAAGTCAATGGTTGCAGGTGGCTCAGGACCGTGCTTTGTGGCATTTCTTGGGGGAGGCCTATGTTTGGCAGTGGATTTGTGAAAGGCTGTAATAATGATGATAATGATGATTCTTTGAAAGCGTGGTCCTTACCGCCAGCAATGTTGGAAAACTCTTAGTTACGCTAACGAGCTGTCAACTTTAGTCTCACTAATTTAACATTTCAGAATGCCTATACATCTTGTGCAAACTAACACCAGTTTCGGTAGAGCGATGTACACAAGTGAGTTTGATCCTCGAGAGCTGCCAGCCCTCAGCCACGGAGTACGAGTCAGCTGCTCGTGTTCTAGACGCCGTGCACCCGTTGCTAAGCTTCAGTACCAGGACTCGGGATGTTCTTGTTATGGTCTGCCGGAAAGGACTCTATTCAAGGTCAGGAATCATTTATGAATGGTCTAATTAAGCAATGTTTTCTAGTTTACGCTCATTTAAACCATCAAGAAGACTTTCAGCTAGTTGGAGGAGTTATAGGTATATAACTATCATTTACACACTTTTGAGTTATCTAATAATGGGCATTTAATTGACTACATTGATGGTGTTCTCATTTTATTTATATTGAAGTCGGTTGTACAAAATTTTTAATTTTATCACTTGTTTCAATTGCATCTGGCTTTTCCGAGTGTAGTGGTGTTGAGATCAGTGGTGATGGGGTTAGCGCATGCAAGTCGGAAAGGACAGGAGGTGCTCTTTAAACTTCGTGAAACGCATCATTCCTTTTTTGCTTATTAATTTTCAACTACTTTAATATAATGGATTCCGCAAAGAAAAACCTGATTCTATTAATTATATCAGAGTCGGGTTAGCCATTGAAAAAGCATAGGCAATGGAAAATCGTCATAAATTTCAATGCTCTGATATCGATGAGTCTGTATCAACTACAATGTATTTTATCGTGTCGGCCAATGAAAACTCGCTATCACTTATTTCGGCTTCGACAATCATTTTTTTTTATATTCCACAACTATCACACAACGCCATCTAGTCCCAAGCTAAGCAGAGCTTGTGTTATGGGTACTAGACAACTGATAAACATACTTATATATTTCTAAATACATAAATATTATAGATAAATTACACCCAGACACAGAACAAATGATCGTGCTCATCACAAAAACATTTGTTCTGGGTGGGAATCGAACCCACGACCTCCGGCATAGCAGTCAGGGTCACTAACCACTAGACCAACAGGCCTGTCAACAATCATTCATATGTGGTTTAAGATTACTGGAAACGGCTAGTGCTAAAGCAGTTAAAATATTGCATTTGGACTGTTTTCCTCACGTAGAGACTCGCTGCACCGCTGCTTATCGCTGTCGGGGTTCCTGTCGGTGCTGCGTCATGTGAAGGTGTCGAGTGTTTCGGCGGCGGGGAGCCAGTGTGGGGGCAGCGAGTCCAGCGCGCACTCGTACCTCACGCAGCTGGCTGTGGACCTGCACGCCACGCAGCAGGGCGCAGTGTGGGTGCACACACACACACACGCACACACACACACACACACACACACACACACACGCACGCACGCACGCACGTACGCATTCACGCACGCACGCACGCACGCACGCACACAAAGACACACACGCACGCACACAAACACACACACACACGCGCACGCTCACAGACACACACACACGCGCACGCTCACAGACACACACACGCGCACGCTCACAGACACACACACACACACACACACACACACACACACACATACGCACACACACACACACACACACACACACACACACACACACACACACACACACACGCACACACACACGCACACACACACACACACGCACGCACACAAACACGCACGCACACAAACACACATATACACACACGCGCACGCACACAGACACGCATATACACACACGCGCACGCACACAGACACACACACACACGCACGCCCGCATACAAACATGAATTCTATTTTGTCTAGTACTAGCGATCTGCCGCGGCTTCGCTCGGGTGGTTTTTGTATCTCGACAACATATGCATATATTACGCATATAAACCTTCCTCTTGAATCATTTTGTCTATTGATAAAAACATTACATAAAATTCCATTAAAATTATGTATGTTGTGCACAATTATGTGCAAAACACGTGGTACAGTCATGCTGCAGTTATATTAGTAGTATAGTTGTAGCACGCATGGGTCGGCTCGACCGGGGAAGGACCACGCTCTCACAGAATACCAGCATCAAATAGTAGCTTATTGCTGCTGTGTTTCGTATGATGAGTGTAGAGAACCGGAGACCGTTTTTACTGGAAATGGGGCAATCCACCTAATTCATCACAGATGACAACGCATCTGCATTTTGATTCGTAATCGAGGATAGATGTAGATGTCTATGGGTCACAGCAACCACTTACCATCAGGTGGAATATGTGCTTCTTTGTCATCCTATCCTATAAAAAAATGAAAAAAATTATTTCTATGTTAATATATTTCAGTGTAACTTCGCGCGTTCGAAACGAAGCTATGTGCTTGGAAGTGGTCTCCATACTGCGTCGGTGCCTCGCGCAAGACGCTGCTGTCAAGCAACTGCTATATACTCGTACGTGTACGTTATATTAAAAACTTAAAAATAGTCGGATAATAAAGTTTGTTTCACACAACATGTTTGACAGGACGTGTTTCTTGCTATATCAGTCACTATTCCCAGTTGAACAAATTTGTTGAATTTCATTAAATATAATATATCTATTTCCAATAGATCCCAATGTTTTATGAAAGGTTTTGGCAATGGGAGTAGAGGTATACGGGGTTATTTTGCAATAACCGGCCAAATTTACAGAGAAGGTTGAAAATAAGTAATATATAATGATTTCTTATATTTACGCGAACACTACACACTGATTAAAACTACTTTTACCGATTTTATCGCTTTTATTTTACTTTTAATTACTTTTATTTTTAATTCCCGACGTTTCGGGCCCTTTCCAGTACCCATGGTCACAGGAGACTGAGATGACTGACGTCACGGAATGTGAAGCATCGACGTTCCGGGAAGTCTGCAGTTTGCGATCGTATCTTAGACGGCCCCAACCATTACATCAGATTTGATAGACCACAAATCCTCGCGAAAGAACACCGATTCCTACCAAGGATGATACGTGAGGCTATTGAAATTAAAAAACATCGTAATTTCAATAGAGAAGGAGGCTGGGTACTACCACCTGCTTGGGATCTTACAATCAATAAAATTAAAACTAAACCCAAGCAAACCACTGCAAGACCTCAGGACATAGTCAATTCATTTTGCATAGATCGGACCATAAACAATAATTAAAAAAGCTGAAGTTACTCCGGGTTTAACAATGACATCGGGACGTCAGTCATCTCAGTCCCCCGTGACCATTGGTGCTGGTAAGCGCCTGAAACGTCGGGAATTAAAAATAAAAGTAATCAAAAGTAATATAAACGCGATAAAATCCTTAAAAGTAGTTTTAATCAATAAGTAATATAGGCAAATGGCGAAGAAAAGTTAATAAAAAAAACCTTAAACATTCTGTCCTTTTTATCTTTTAAATTCAAATTGCGTGGTAATGCATTATTTTAACTGATTTGACTGCGCACACACACATTCGTACGGGTCGATCGGTAGGCAAACACGTTGTTGCCCATAAATCATCACATTCAATTCAGGATAATTTCAAATAAAAGTAGAAGCCTT
This sequence comes from Parnassius smintheus behrii, assembly GCA_036936625.1. Lineage (NCBI taxonomy): Eukaryota > Metazoa > Arthropoda > Insecta > Lepidoptera > Papilionidae > Parnassius > Parnassius smintheus. The sequence continues at coordinate 43,088,230 of JAUPFT010000004.1, forward strand.
ATTTACTCGTATTATCAAAAACTGCAATAACTTTATATCATTATTTATATATTTGAACTTAATTAAAAATTTGGCTACTCTTTGAAAAATAACCATGTTATTTTTTTTTTCAAAAAGGCGTGGTATATAATATTGTTGGATTCATTTTCTTCATGTCTTTGAAAACTTATTCATATCGCTATTACCGTTTGAAGTTCAAATGCCAATATAAAATTTTATAAAAATAACTTTATATATTTAAAGTTTATGACTTTACATCATACATAGACAGAAATATAAGAACAATCAAATAACACATAAAGATAAAGATAAAGGTAAAGATACATTTATTGCATACTACATGTTATATGTACAATATGATCTTAGTACAAAAACATATAGTTTTAGGCTCAACAGTTTACCCATTTCGGATATGCAACAATTAAAAAACTCATTGAGATTGTAAAAAACATTTCAATTAAAATTTCTTTAATTTTGTTTGAAACATATTTCCATTTAATTGTTTAATAACTGAAGGTAACTGATTGTATACACGAATATTAGTAATATAGGTACTTTTATAGTAAATCATATTTTTAATAATAGCTTATTTTATATCATATTTATATTGATTGCAAATGTTTTTCTTTGAATAGATTTCAAATTAAAATATTGCATATTGTTTTTTAACAAATAGACATAATTCTAGGATAAAGATTCCAGTCAGTGTTAGGAAACCCTATGTTCTGAAAACATCTCTTAATGATTCGGTACTATGCATGTTATATATTGTTCTAAGACATTTTTTCTGGAGAACGAATGTTGATTGTATATCTGTAGAGTTTCCCCAGTATATGATACCGTAAGTTAGAAGTGGATAAACGCTTCCAAAATAGGCATTTCTAGTAACACTTATATTTGTAGTCTCTGCCAGGATGGACAAAGCATAACATGCACTGGATATCTTTTTGTTTATTTTTCCAATAAGTGCCTTCCAGTTTATATGTTGATCTATTTCGACTCCTAGAAAATTTATGTTCATTACTTCTTCGACCGCTATATCATTCACGGTTATATTTAATTTGGCAGGTACACTTTTGTAATTTCTAAATTATACGAGTTTGGTTTTTGACGGATTTACTTTTAAGTTTATTGACTGCAGCCAATCAGTAACTGTTTTTAATGTTTTGTTTATTTCATTTTCATAATCAAAATCATTTAAGTCATCATTAGAAATAAATATAGTTGCATCATCGGCATACATTACGCATAGGTGTGTAACTATGTTTGGGAGATCATTAATATATAATAAAAAAGGAGGCCCCATTATGCTGCCTTGGGGTACACTTAGTATTGCATATTCAAATTCAGATTTAACTACCTCAACCATTTTTGTAGATTCATTATATATCTCGATAACAGTTGCTTGCATTCTATTATTTAAATAATTTTCTATTAAGTGATAGCCCTCTTATTCCTATGCCTTCTAATTTATTTAACAAAATATCGTATTTTACACAGTCAAACGCTTTTGACATATCAATAAAAAGAGCAGAACATTGCAGAACATTGCAGAACATACTAGAAGATTATATTCGCAAGTCTAATCTGCGCTCATCAATCCGCGATGCTACTATATTAAAAGTGCTTGATATTGTTATAACTAGTTGACATATTTTCTTTGACAAATGTCAGAATCAATAGTAACAGTAATAATTTCAGAGTTGTACAACTGTGTGAAGGACAAGCCCGTACTTCACGAGTCCGTGCTGGAGCTAATTTACGAACATGTCAGCAAGTATTTACCTGAAGAAGATAATGACTGTACCTTGCTGTTGGACAAGTGTGTTCAGACCACTGCCATTTCAGCTGTGTTAACTGTGAGTTTTTATTTCAAGATTCGGTCTAATTTTTACTGTACCTGTCCTGGTATTTTACAGTGGTAACATCTTAAGGAAACTATTGAAAATCATGTTAAAATGATCTAATAATGAAAACACTCTGAAAAAGAACAGGCCTGTATCTAGAATTAAGAAGAGTATAGTGCGTACCCAGGAAGACTACTAGGCTGAACTGCAATCTTACCACATTAGTATTTGCTTGATTTAAAATTGATACTATTATATTAGAAAAACACTCAAAGTTACTTAAAGAAAAGGTATATTCTTCAGTAATGACTTATCGTTTAAAACATTAATAGAACACAGTAACCAGTAAGTACGAGTTAATACCAAAGTACATGAAGAAGACAAACAGCAGGACAACTTCTCACACAACAGACAGAATCAGTAAACTAACTACATTTGTAGGATGACTAATCCAAGCTAGTTGCTAGCTAGGCATGTGCCGTACTTAATGCGGCTCAAACAAGTGGGAGATTCCTATTCTACCCTCACATTTTCTTTTACTTCCTATGATTTGTTTACTAATATACATTTACTATAAATTAGATGTTAATTCCTAGTTAAATGTTCAATTTGCATTCACCATTTTAGGAACCTATCTCCAGACTTCTGTATGCCATAGCTCAGTTCCTTCAACCAGTAGAAGAGGAGGACCTAGAAGATATTCTCGCCAGTCAGAGCATAGAGACTGGCAGCACTCATTTAAAAAGCAAATTGAGCAGCATCATGGAGAAACTGTGCAGTAGCAGCAATATTGCTCAGATTGATCTGGTAAGTCTAACCCTGACTCCCTATTTCTGTAAACTATTTACAATTGTAAAAAGTAATATCCTTTTTTAATTTTATGTTACACATATACATAATATACATCATTACGTAAACTGTATAATTTTATCTTTAGTGTATACTACTATTTTAAAATAACACTGTAATCAATATGTATTCTAAAAAAGTATAATTAATAATAGTAGTATAATTAATAATAATTAATAATATATAATAGGTCTGTCTGATAGTCATCGTGTAACTACTGAATGACGTGACTATATTATTCAACATTTTGGATTGTGATTACATTTACACAATTTATATGGCTATACACATACAATAGGTCATCACGCCGAATGGCTCGGTTCACGTTTAACCGATCATGCGGGGAGATCTGTTCATGATTTTGCCTTGGCATATGGTCTGACACAACTGGTTACTTCGCCTACGCGGATTCCAGATGTGGAGGATCATGCACCTTCCCTGTTGGACCTTCTGCTGACCTCTCACCCGGACGGATATCAGATTTCCGTCGACGCCCCTTTAGGCTCCTCGGACCATTGTCTGATCCGGAGTGTTGTGCCACTCACGCTGAAATCGCGGTTGCATTCTGCAGGCTGCCGCCGTGTTTGGCACTATAGGTCAGCCGATTGGGATGGGATGCGGTCTTTCTTTGCATCCTACCCTTGGGGGCGGGTTTGCTTCTCGCCGGATGATCCCAACGTTGTTGCGGATTCTGTTACTGATGTGGTACTTCAGGGTATGAAACTTTTTATTCCTTCCTCTGTGGTGCCCATTGGAGGCAAATCTCAGCCATGGTTTGGTCGCTCCTGTAAAATAGCATCATGCTATAAGCAGGAGTGCTACCAAGCCTGGGTTGATGCATCAGCGTCCCGGGATGTAAACACCAGCGCTCTAAAAAAGAAGTATAATTCCGCCTCTAGGTCCTTCAAAAGAGTCATTGCCAAGGCAAAGTCAGAGCACATAGGCAGAATTGGCGAGAAACTAGTTCGCCTTCCTTCTGGAACCCGTGCATTCTGGTCTCTCGCCAAAGCTGTCCAGGGGAATTTCTGTCAGCCATCTCTTCCATCTCTGCACAGGGAGGACGACTCACTGGCCCATACTGCAAAGGAGAAAGCCGATCTTCTAGGCTCCTTCTTTGCGTCTAACTCGACTCTCGATGACGGGGGGAGTACGCCGCCGACCATCCCGCGGTGTGAGTGCTCCATGCCGGAAGTGCAGTTCACACAGCGCTCGGTTCGCAAAGCACTCCTCTCCCTGGACATCCACAAGTCGAGTGGGCCTGACGGAATCCCCCCAATTGTGCTGAGGACGTGTGCTCCAGAGTTGGCACCGGTTTTAACGCGTCTTTTCCGGTACTCCTACTCCCTAGGCGTAGTCCCAAAATCGTGGAAGACGGCTTTCGTCCACCCGATCCCTAAAAAAGGCGACCGCTCAGACCCGTCCAACTACCGGCCAATCGCCATCACCTCCTTGTTCTCCAAAACAATGGAGTCCATTGTAAACTGCCAGCTCATGAGGTACCTTGAGGATCACCAGCTGATTAGTGACCGCCAATACGGTTTTCGCCGTTGTCGGTCAGCTGGTGATCTTCTGGTCTACCTCACTCACAGATGGGCGGAGGCAGTAGAGTTCAAGGGGGAGGCATTGGCCGTTAGTTTGGACATTGCGAAGGCCTTCGATCGGGTTTGGCACAAAGCGCTTCTTTCGAAGCTCCCTTCCTATGGGCTTCCCGAGAAATTGTGCAATTGGATCACCAGCTTTCTTGCAGATCGGAGCATCAAGGTCGTTGTAGACGGTGCAAGCTCCGATTGCAAGCCTATTAATGCTGGTGTTCCACAGGGCTGCGTGCTATCGCCAACGCTGTTTCTTCTGCATATCAATGATATGTTGCATACCCGTAACATTCATTGCTATGCAGATGACAGCACTGGTGATGCTCTTTACACCGGCCGAGCCAATATTTCTCGGGAAAACGTCTCCGAGTGCCGGGACAAACTTGTGTCTGAAGTCGAGTCTTTGCTGAACAGAGTCTCGGATTGGGGACGACTAAATCTAGTCCAGTTTAACCCCCAGAAGACACAAGTTTGCGCGTTAACCGCTAAAAAGAACCCCTTTGTCGTATCCCCTCAGTTTCAAGGCACTCCCCTTGTTGCCTCAGCCAGTATCGGAATCCTCGGCGTCGACATATCGAGTGACGTGCAGTTTCGTGGTCACTTGGAAGGGAAGGCCAAATTGGCCTCTAAAAAGCTTGGCGTGCTCAGCAGAGCGGGACAGTATTTCATGCCGGCACACCGCCTGCAACTTTACAAGGCGCAGGTTCGGCCGCACATGGAATACTGTTCCCATCTCTGGGCTGGGGCTCCCCAGTACCAGCTCCTTCCACTTGACCGCATCCAGCGCAGAGCGGCTCGAATCGTCGACGACGGAGTGCTTTCCGATCGGCTCGATTCACTGGCGTTGCGAAGAGATGTTGCATCTCTTTGCGTATTTTATCGCATCTATCACGGGGAGTGCTCTGAGGAATTGTTCGGATTAATCCCAGCCGCCAAATTTCGTGAACGCACGACACGGCAAACGTCCCGATACCATCCACACCATCTGGATGCTTGGCGGTCCACCACTGTACGTTTCACAAGGAGTTTTCTTCCACGTACAACCTCTCTGTGGAATAGTTTATCATCGGCGATTTTTCCGGACCGATACGACCTGGGGACCTTCAAGAAAAGAGCTTACTCCTTTCTAAAGGGCCGGCAACGCACCCGCAATTCTCCTGGTGTTGCGGTTGATCATGGGCGGCGGTAGTCACTTAACATCAGGTGAGCCGCATGCTCGTTTGCCCCCTCTTCTATAATAAAAAAAAAAAAAAAAAAAAAAATAGGTGGCGCTGTAGTTATCAACACGTTCTCTATTTTATGGATATGTTGGAATAGTGCCACAAAAAAAGGTCACAAAATCTGGACCCGATAGGAGGTGGCTCTGTGGTCGAGTTAATGTTTTATATCGAGTTTAAGTAATATCTAATTTATGAATTTAACAGCACTGGAGAGGTTTTTCAATGCAGATACTCGTGCGTTGAAATGTTTTTATTAATTACCACCCTGTTGGATTTGGCTTTAGTGTTTCGGAATTTCCTCCATCTACCTATGTATGTACGCATGTATATGCATCTACTTATGGGAATATCTACGCAACTGCGTTAAGTTTTATGTTATGAGAATATATTGTATATGATACGTATACAAACATATATGTACGTCATCACTGTGATCCCCGAGGTGTTTTGCAGATTCCAAGGAGCAGTGGATAACTCGGACACATTTTGGGTAAAAAATATGTGTATGGATTAAAAATTGTGAAAGATATGATAGGTGGCCTAATCATCGGCAACGCAATCATAAACCATTTTACCCATTAATCGCCTTTTACGACATGCTAGCCAAGTAATATAGTTGGAACTTCTTTATTTATATTAAATGTACAACACGTAACATAATTAACGCACTATGAGAAAGTAGTTTGTTTAGAATCGTTGACTGAATCGATTCCTATCATTTTTAATATAGGTAATTTTTTATCCCAAAAATAATTTAAACTACGTAAATTATATAATACAGTAATAATAAATCTCTACAGTCAAAACAAACTGAAATGGACCGTAACTTAAGGCAATAAGACTTTTAAGAGTGCAGTTTTATTTGTATTATTACTAATTCTTATTATTATTATTATTTATTATTATATCTTACTAATTATATTATTATTATTATAATTAATAGGAATGGGCCGAATATGGATTTCACCGAATACCAATATTCGGCCAAAAATTATTCGGCACGATAACCTCGGGACTTAACCGATTTATGTCGAAACTTGTTATGTCGCCTCTACACGTTGGCCAACACAGTGGCGAATGTAGTGGCGAATATATTGGCCGAGAGTTGGTGACGGCGTCGAAAGTCGTTCAGTTTACTTCGGTTCGGGCCAATGTGCGGACGAATTTATTTTATTTAAGACAACGGCTCCGTGGCGCAGTGGCTTAGCAATGAGTGGCTGTGCCGGGGGCCGCGGGTTTGAATCCCGCACGGAACAAGTATTTGTATATCCTACAAATAATTGTTGGTAAGTGGTAACTGTGGCCCATAGACATCTACATTCTATCCTCGATTACGAATCAAAATGCAGATGCGTTGTCACCCGTGAGGACTAAGATGAAATGCCTTGTTTCCTTTAAAAAGGTTCTCTACGCTCACTGTACGAAACACAGCATCATTAAGCTACTATTTTACGCTGATATTCTGTGAGAGCGTGGTCCTTCCCCGGTTGAGCCGACCCATTCGTGCTACAACTATATTTCTAATATAACTGAATGGTTCTACCACGTATAAACGACGTGGGTTTTTTTTTCATTTTAAAATTATCCAATACTGAGCTGCCGGCACATGCTTATGTTTTGACTATTCTTGTGATAAATTAATTATTAATTTGTGATTGTAATCTGAAGTGTCGGAATAAATGTCTTTATGTCTTTATAAAAAAGTATTTCGTTGTTTATTCTTAATTAAAGTTAAAGTTATAGCCTATATACGTCCCACTCCTGGTCACAGGCCTCCGCTCATTTCTGAGAGGGTTATATGGCAAGGAATTGTCCACGGCACTGCCCAAATATGCTTGTTGGCGAACTTTACATGTCTTCGAAATAATTTTTTTCTTATTTCTCAGACATGCAGGTTACCTCACGATGTTTTCAAAATTTTTGTAAATCAGCACTTAAAATTGCAATTAATAATTTCATTGGTGCCAGCGGGGATCGAACTCGGTTTGGTCGTGCACTGTGAAATTTACAGCGAGCTCTAACCATCTGAGCTACCATGGCTCTTTATTCTTAGTGAATAAGGTAAAGAGCCGTAAGAATTTTATTCGTAGTGAAAATTATATGATAAAATGAGCGGCAGGAGATTTACTATTTGGACTTATTTTAGAGAAACTGACGACCAAAGTAAAGTGAAATGTACTAATGTAATTTAATGTTTCTTTGTTTGATTCCAAAAACATTTTATCAAGTTTCTATTTGCAATAATCGGAAATAAATCCACAGTGCCTCAAAAACATAAATGTATAAATTTATGCATTTGAGGCACTCTTAGAGTAAGTAGATTTAACCCATAAATAAAATGTAGTTTCAACAGTAAAGTACTTAATTCGTACATTGCAATACATTGGACACTATGAAAATGTTCGGTTCGAATGTTCGGTTATTTAGCCGAATATTCGGCCGAATACGAATATTCGGTAAACCTGCCGAATGTGCCGAATACCGAATATAAAACGAATATTCGGCCTATCTCTAATAATTAATCTATATGTCAAACGTTGAAACATAATTTACACAATAGCACTGCTGAGCCTGTCCTTTATTCAGCAGCGCGTATCGCGTGCAGACGTAGATGACATTGAAAGACACTAAAATAAGGTTCTACTTTAGACCTTTCGTCACTGCTTTATATTGTAAGTTATATAAATATCTTGAAACATTTAGGAGGATCCTGGACTTGGCGACCTAACACCGGAATCGAAAGCGAAGAGCTTAAAAGTTCAACAAATATTGCAATGCCATGAGGCGTTTATTGCACATCGGATAATGCAGTGGAACGCGGGCAGTTCCAATGCAGCTACATCTGTATATAAGTTGTTTAAGGCTTGCAATGAGCTGTTGGAACAGACAAAGGTATTGCCTTTTTATTTTTTATTTCTTGTTTTTTTTTTTTTATAGAATACGAGTGTTGATTGGGCATACAGTCCACCTGCTGGTAAGTGTAGCTGTGGCCCATAGTCGTATATACTGGATGACCTTTTTTACCGTCTGAAAAAAAAGGGTGTAAAATATGAATGGAGTAAAAACCTATGGCAGTGATATTTTACAAAAAATAAAAACAAAAATTTTGAATTAATTAAATAAATAAATTAAAATCTATCGAAATTCAAAACTACTTTACGAACGGCAATAAAACAATAAATTTAGTAGGCATCTTTGACCTTGTCACTTCGCGGGGTCACAGGCTACGGTGGATATGAGTGATTTTTGATGGATTTTAATTAATTTATTTATTTAATTAAAAAAAATTATTTGTAAAATTTCAGTGCCATAGACTTCTTTGCCATTCACATGTTACACCCTATTTTTTCCAGACGACAAAAAAGGTAATCCAGTTAAAAAGGTATAATCCACTCAATTAAGAATTAAAATGTAGATGCATTATCGCCCCTCGATTCTCAGAATGCCTCGTTACCCGTAACGAGGTGGTAGTGGAGATACCCCTCTACACTCACCATATAAAGCATACCAGCTTTAATTTCCTATTTTACGCTAGTGTTCTTCGAAGGTCTTTCCGCGGTTGAACTGTTACTAACTTGAATCTAATAATTTTTAATATCACCTTATTTTTCTAGACTCCAACAAAACTCAGTAAGAAGAACAGTAAATCAAATTTGAACGACACTAAAGAAACATCTAAGTCGCAGAAGAGTCAGAAATCACAAATAGATAAAGGAAAAGGTCCAAACAAACTATCAAACATTGTGAAGGATAGAGCTGGCCCTTTTAAGCCTTTACCCTGCGTGTGGGATCTCAAGTTTTGTCTAAGGATACTGGATTTGTTGTATAGGTATGAATATGTTAATCATATATAAAGTTTGGACCGTGTAGTGGTGGTATAATAATACAAGAATATTTATTTGCACCACGTCACCCTCGTGAAGTTCCGTGGCTGTCGTAAGAGGGAAAAGAGAGACACTAAGCAGATGATGCTCCAGCAGTATATATTTTCATTCACTTATAAAATATTACTACATAGCTTTTGTGGTTATATAGGTATTCAATTACACTAGCTTATTGCAATAAAGAAAATTATATGACTTAAAAAAATCTTTATTATTATTATTTTATTTCATCAGTAATAATGTTTATTCACAAACATTTATGTGATTCATAATTAGATGACTGTGTTTTGAATGACATACATATAATATATTTTTACATATAATATGAACTATGCAACATTAATATGTATATATATATTTGTATGTAAAGCCGTGGTAGCTTAGATGGTTAAAGCTCGCTGTAAATATCACAGTACACTATCAACCCAGGTTCGATCCCAGTCGGCTTCAATGAAATTGTTAATTGAAAGGAGACAATCAATTTTCCTATGGAGAATGGGCCCACTACAAATTTTAAAGATTCTCAATGAAATGCATGTCGATTTATTCCTTATAATCCATAGATTACAATAATATTATTAGTTTTACTGCACCTAAACGGGGTCATGAGAAATTAACAGATAAAATGTGAATCTAGCAATAACCTAAAAACAAACTGAAAGCGATTTTATACTAGTATTCATCGGGATTATAAGTTAAAATAGTGCACACTTGAATACATATAAAACTAAGCTGTAATATACCTATATTCAGCGTTTATAAATATTTTAACATCGATGTAAAATCTTTCACTAGTTCCGGCAAAACATAGTGCCTGTCTATGCACAAATGTCGTGCGGATTCTATTTTTGACATGTATTGATTGATTGTGTGTGTAAATTCTAAATACCAAGATGGCTAAGGGATAATGTCTATTTATACTTATGATATTACCAACACACAGTAAGAAATATACTGGTTGTATTACAAAAAACAAATTATATGTAGGTAACTGTATTTATTATTGTAAATCGTAATTTATTTGAGTATTCTATTAACAGTAGTAGGTACAGAAACAGAAACCTTTTATTCAATTTAGAATATAAATAATTCTTATTGAAAGTCACTTTTTTAATTTACCACTGGTTCGGAAAAAACCTCTGACTTGAAGAGAACCAGCAAAATACTCAGAGGGTCCTTTAAAAAAATCCAGCTTACAATCATGTACGTCATAATTAACAACATAGAACAAATTATAAATAGCTTGGTAGCGATCACTTTACCCACGGGTTATTGTCATCCATAAATTCCTCTATACTATAATAACCCCTTTTATTGCAGAAACAAAAACCTTTTATTCAATTTAGAATATAAATAATTCTTATTGAAAGTCACTTTTTAATTTACCACTGGTTTGGAAAAAACCTCAGACTTGAAGAGAACCAGCAAAATACTCAGTGGGTCTTTTAAAAAAAGCCAGCTTACAATAATGTATGTCATAATTAACAACATAGAACAAATTAGAAATAGCTTGGTAGCGATCACCTTACCCACGGGTTATTGTCATCCATAAATTCCTTATACTATAATAACCCCTTTTATTGCAGAAACAAAAACCTTTTATTCAATTTAGAATATAAATAATTCTTATTGAAAGTCACTTTTTAATTTACCACTGGTTTGGAAAAAACCTCAGACTTGAAGAGAACCAGCAAAATACTCAGTGGGTCTTTTAAAAAAAGCCAGCTTACAATAATGTATGTCATAATTAACAACATAGAACAAATTAGAAATAGCTTGGTAGCGATCACCTTACCCACGGGTTATTGTCATCCATAAATTCCTCTATACTATAATAACCCCTTTTATTGCAGAAACAAAAACCTTTTATTCAATTTAGAATATAAATAATTCTTATTGAAAGTCACTTTTTAATTTACCACTGGTTTGGAAAAAACCTCAGACTTGAAGAGAACCAGCAAAATACTCAGTGGGTCTTTTAAAAAAGCCAGCTTACAATAATGTATGTCATAATTAACAACATAGAACAAATTAGAAATAGCTTGGTAGCGATCACCTTACTCACGGGTTATTGTCATCCATAAATTCCTTATACTATAATAACCCGTTTTATACAAACTTAGTTTAGTAAATTTTTTGAACTTTGATGATTGACTGACATATATAGACAACAGCGATGTCAAGACTTTGTTTTAATAAGTTTTGGTTGATTAGTAAGTAGTATACATCATAATAAAATTACTGGGAATTAACATGCTTATCTATGTTATTACACAATGATAAATAGTGAAGAAGTAAGATGTTTTAAACTCTTTGTGTAGGGATTACAAAAACACAGGCTTAATTTAAATGTATTTATTACTAGCGATGCGCCTCAGCTTTGCACTGGTGATTTATGGATCTCGACAACAGTGCCATATACCGGGTCCAAATGTAAATATAAAGCATCTAGGGATCCATCCAAACACACACAAACATTTTCATTAAAATTGGATGGATGGTTTCTTATGTTTTGTCTGTAACGGACATAGATAGAAACATTTTAGTGTTAGATATATTTCTGAAGGTTTTTTTGAAAATAACTTGATGGTAACATGTACCTACATTTATGATATTGCAAGCAATTATAAGGGCATTTTCAATTATAAGAGATATGATATAATACTGTTGTCTTCAATATCCATACACTTTTTGTCTCTGCAAGCTTTCAGCTTGCAAGGCATACAGATTTGTTCTAAGCGATCCACCTGAAAAGAAGTTAATGAAAATTGTAAAGGTGTCTTAACTAAATAATAATTCTTATCAATATATTATTTTTCTATATTATATAGGAATTACGAGGACATTTTTAATAATAAGAGATATGAGATACGACTATGCCTTCAATGTCAATAAACTGTATTTACATATTTCTGTGAGCATTTTCTTATATCTGCCTGTTCATATGTTAAATAATAAAGAAATTATTATAAATTATACAGCAATAATCAGCTCCAGCTGATCAAATACAGAAGCAGTAATTATTGATTAACATCAATGATATTCAACTATGTAAAAGTTGTCTCACATTTTATTTTCACAGATTTCATGTACATAGGAGAGAAAGATATTATTGTTATATTAAGTATATCTGATTCTGGATGACAACATAATATTCCTTTCTGCAGAGTGAACAACACAGCTGTCTAAACATAATAGATAGAACCATTACACTTTTTTTATGCAAACTATTATTATTAAACTTTATATTTGCTTCGAGTACAAATAATTACTACATATTTTACACATACATATATGTACCATTTATATTGCCTATCTTCTATGGCCGGTATAAATCCAAGATCAGTGTCTGGCTTAACAAAAAAACTATTTAGTATTATGCAACTTGCTGAATACATAAGGTACCTATTTGTACACAAATGCAGTTATATGAATTGCTCTTCAAAACCCTCTTTAAGTCCCTTGACCCAAAGATTCTAATTTTCTTTTAACATTATAATAACTTCTTTTGTGCATTTATTCTATTTATTATTTAATTTAGATTTTACTAATAACATAAACTTAATACTACTTTGTCACTTTTAACAAACTAATAAAGTTGTAAGACCTGTTTGTTATTTGTTTTAGGTTATTCAACAAACTTCATAATACATTTTTACAAATTCTAGGTGTAAAATAAACTCTTATATTAATTAACCTAAACTCGTCAGTTTTATTTGCGATTTTTACCACAAAAAATAAGGAGAGAAAAACATACGTACTTGTGTCAATTAATATTTGGCTAACCTTCCTGATAATTGATAATATCCATATTTTCTTAAACATTAGTCTAGAAATGCTTGTAAATAAAAACTTCATTTTGTTCTTACCATAATGATGCGACTCCAACCATGTTTTATTTCACTCGAGTGAATCGAGTGAATTTGTCCAACTCGATAATCGATAGAAAATAAATTTTACCGAGTTACCGAGTTAACTCGGCGCATCTTATAGATTCAGAGGGTGCTATATAGATATTACTTCACTAGTTTACTTGTATATAATATAATAAGTCGCTGCGGGTGATATCACAAGTAGCATCCAAATTCAAACTTGCATCTGGCATGTTGTAAACAAACCTAAACTTAGTTTGATTTATGATATTGATTTATAATTTTAATTTCATGTTGCCACATATTACTTATTTATAAAGGTACATATTTAAAAATGGTTTAACTAAAGTAATCGCTACTCTCAACTCTAGTGATAAACTTTTCTGTAAATAGTCGATTTACTCAAAAACTAGTGTACAACTAGAATGACATACATGCATAAATTAACCCGAGTGGCCCGAGTCACAAAATTCTACTCAAATCGCACGGCCAATGCAGTGTTTGTCTACAATTTAGTGATGAAATCGACTTACTAATTAAAGCAATTTATTGATATATTATGTAATAAATAAATTGATATTAGGTAATATGTTTATAATATTGTATCAATTTATGTTACATATAATATAAATTGATTATATTTAATTTGTGATTGTCAAATTATTAATAACATTAAGACTTACGTCATAATGTTAGAGTGATATTATTATATGAAGATTGTCGATACGCATACCAAAAGTAATATATAACTACCTATTAAGTGTAGTAATAATAATTGTGTTGTATGGAAGAACAATTATAAAAATAATTTGTGACAAATTGACACAGCTTCGTTCAGCTAATTTGAATTGCGTATCTCGAGCTCAAAATCGAGTTACCTGAATTTCAACTCGAGTCGATTTTTTCCGAGTTATCACGGCACATCTCTAAGACAATATATTTAGCCAATGATCAGAACACGAATATCAAAACAACTAATTTTTTTTCGGATTCTTGATTCCGTTTACATTTTCGAAAAATCTATAGGCCATTTACTATTATAATTTGGTGTCTTTTTTTGGTGTAAACACCATTAAGTAACGTTAATATTTCTAGTGGGCCCAAAAATGATTGTCCCCTTTTAAGTGCTGATTTACCACTTACTCGGCGTTGTTTTTAATAATTCTTCATTTTGTGTAATTAATTTCCAATACAATGTAATATTGTTCTGTGGAATAAATAACTATGACTATGACGGAAAACATCGTGAGGAGATTTGTAGCTCTGAGAAATAAGAAAATCAAAATATTTCTAAGACAAGTTAAGTTCGCCAACACGCATTGGGGCTGCGCGGCGGACATTTCCTGCCCTAAAAATCCTCTCAGAAATGAGGGGTGGTCTGTGACCAGCTGTGTACGGACGTGTTAGGCTGTAACTTTAATTGTTGTGTGTATACTGAATGCTATGTTCCTGTTACGTAAGCATAGGTATACATTAATCTCTTATTCTACAGATATCATCATCTTTGTGAGTGTCATGAAGTAGACTAAACTATATCATATTTATTTCATATCTGCTATAGAAGTCTTGTTTTGAACCAGTGCCTATTTTTGTTTTCAACCATAATTCATGTTTGCAACCATAATTGTGAAATAGGGGTGTAACTGTAAACGTTGAAATTTAATTCAGCAAAATAATTCTTACGTAATTATTATTTTACCGTGGTAGAGTCACGCTGCAGCTGTATTATAGTTGTAGCACGAATGGGTCGGCTCGACCGGGGAAGGACCACGCCCTCACAGTATACCGGCGTAAAATAGCAGCGTGATGCTGCTGTGTTTAGTATGGTGAGTGTAGAGAACCGGAGACCCTCTTTACTAGAATTGAGGCATTCATTTTAGTCCTCAGGGGTGACAACGCATTTGAATTTTGATCCTTGATTGAAAACAAATGTGGATGTCTATGATCCATGGCATCCACTTACCATCAGGTGAATTGTGTGCTCGTTTGTCATCCAATACTATAAAAAAAATAGTATTTTATAAGTGATCATATGTTGTATTTGTTTTCACAGTGAGGAAGTAACCTGGACATCTCTAGAGCAACGGAACCAGCTGCGGGCGCGGCGCGACTTCCACCGCTGGACACTACGCGCGGTGCTCAGTGTGCTGGCGGAGCGCGTGGACAAGCGATCTGTCGCGACTACGGTCGTCGAGATTGCTGCCCTCATATATAAAAGATGTATTTGTCGGTATGTATATTATAATTGGTTCTCTTAACATATATTCAGGTTTCTGGGATTTCGTTAAAACTTGAGCGCCAATCTCTTTGCTCACATCCATTATTTAAATTTAACAAATGTCGGTATCAATTTATTATTTTATTAAAATACGTACTCATACAATATTTAAACTATATTGAAATTTGTATTGTTTTGATTATGATTATTTTTCTTGGCTAATTTTAATGATAATAAAAAGGACAACCAAAGTCCTCTTCAGAGCATAGGCTGAATTTAGTTATGCTAGTTTTCTTCCTTAATGCTGGCTCTGCTTGGTGCTGCTTCCAGTCATTCGTATAACTACGACATGGTTGTAGCCAGCTACATGGTCTTCAGGGCCTTTCCTCAACTCGCTTCTTATGCCACCACTACTTGCATAAATAAGAGATGTGATGATTTCAATTTATTCATCAAGTATGTAGTCATCATCATCAAGGTTTATTGATTGGTTTTTAAGTTATGTTAAAAATCTTTTTGTTTAAGGTTTCAAGATATGTGTGATTTCGATGATCAAACTGCCCTGGGTTGTCTGGAGGTGTTCAGAAGCTGCCTGAGTTTGATTTTATCGAGTAACTACTCCTTGAAGACCGATGTCCTTCTTTCAAATATTAGTAGGTTTACATAGGATAACAAACTTAGTAGTTTTACTGATTTTTTAAAAGTTTGATTTTATTTGAAGTGCAAGTACTGCAAGTTGATGGATGCAAGGTGGTTTAAGACTGTATTTTGGAGGTATGTTAGTATATTCCTTGGAGGAAGAATATGTTGAGCCTAACTTGTAAAAGGCTGTAATGATGATGATGAAATATATTGATCATTACAGGTGAGCTACATGCTTGTATGCTCCAATTGGGGTCTCTTATATATCTAAAATAAGGATTTCACACGATTAGATATTTAATATTCGTAATAATGGTATCAAGTAAGAAAACAGTTATTATCTAGGCAAGAGTGAATAATAGGCATTTGTTACGATAATTCACCGTTTACCACCAGGTGGCATTGTAGTCAAGCAGTGTCTCATAATATTTAATGAAACATAATATTGCAAAACTTAGTAAAAGCAACAGGCTTATTCAGTAGTGTTTCCTCTTAATATTAGTGTTCTGTTATAACATATAAGAACTATATAAAATAATACTAGGTGTAGGGACTGCTTACTGTCTAGGAGTCTGTGTGGAAGGACCACTCCTTTACATATTTCTGCCGCCGTCTGATAAATAGCAATGCGGTGTGAAATGTATAAAGAACTAATATGGTAATTATAGGCTGCGAGGATTTCTATAGTTGTCCTCAGAGGTGACATTGCGTCTGTAGCTTGCTGTTTCTTTGTTTAAATTAGGATGCAGGTATCCATGAACTGTATTAGTTACTTACCATCAGGTGGACTGTAAATTCGTTTATTTAGTTAAATATATTTAAAAAAAAAACGATTTAATGTAAGCAGCTACCATGACCTTGTCAAGTCTACAGTAAAGTCCAGCCTCTTTGTTGTGTGTGTGAGCTTAATATTAAAACAAACATAATCAGATACCATGACCTTGTCAAGTCTACAATAAAGCTCATCTTCTCTGTATAACGTTCGAGTTTAATATTTAAAAAAAAAAAACGAATTAACCTGGTACTTTGATCTTGTCAAGTCGGCAATGAAGTCCAACCTCTGCATTTCGTGTTTAAAGTGTTTAGTGATAAATCGTTATGATTGATATACATTTCGACAAGTACAGTAGCAAGTTAACTTGCGAACATGGCGAGCTAACTAGAAAATCTCGTTTGAAAGGCAATTAGTGAGTTAAGTAACAAGTTAACAATTAAGTTAAATGGATAGCTGGCCGAACTATTTTTCAGCGAATTAAGTTCGAAGTGTTGCCTTCCCGTGCAGTTCCCGCTACCCGCAACTAAACTCGCCGCTCCTGTGAATGAGCGAGTTTATTTCAGTGCAGTTGGCAGGGCACGTGTTCGCGTTCGACCCTCAAAATATAAAATTGTACTTTTTTTTAACTAAACTCACCACGAAGATATTTGAACACAGCTGCCCACTTAACTATTCACTGTCAACTGCCCTGTAACTAAACTCGCTAATGTACTTGTCGAAGTGTAAATTGGCTCTTAAATCCAGCGGGGCTGAGCGACAGCAGCGGTGCAGTGAGCGTGGCGGCCATGCTGGAGAACGTGCACACCGCGCTCGTGCAGCTGCAGGCCGACTGTGTGCCAGAAGATGCTGCTGACGCTACTGCTAAGAAGGTCCTCGTCGCGTGCTCCCAGCTGGCCACTACCCTGTTGGAGATACCGATGCACTCCAGTGCGGACCTCAATCGTGTTAGTGATTGTTCTATGTAACTATTTCCTACATGTACCACCACATTACACATGGCACACAACACCATACCACAACAGAGGGCTATGCTCAGCCTGATAGACATTGTAATGAGGATAACCAGAGTAACCAACCTAGCCTAACAGATCAGTAAAATGAAGTGCCAATGGGGTATATAGGTCGAAGAACCGATAACCAATAGGCAAGAAAGGTTCTCCAGTGACGGCTTCATGCCGATAGACGATGTGCAGGGCGGGCACCCATTAGATAGAGTGACAATCTGGTAAGAGATGCAGGAAGTTGATGCTTGCAGGTGGCTCTGGTGCTTTGAGGCATTCCTTGGGGACTTGTGATGAGCTATAAAAAGGATGATAATTATGAATACTGCCAGAATTCACTAGACAGAGCAAGATTGTCTAAATTTATAATAATATATGTATAATGTTACATTAAAATTAGACACTGTTAGTTACCACGGCTCGAACCATGGTAGCTCAGATAGTTAGCTCTCACTATAAATCTCACTGTACGCGAGCAACCTGGGTTCTATCCCCGCCGGCATCGGCAGTTTTAAGAGATGATTTATCACATGCTCGGCGGTGAACGAAAACATCGTGAAGGAACCTGTATGTTTGAGGAATAAGGAAAAAGTATATCGGAGACATATGAAGTTTGCCAAATCGCATTGGGGCAGCGCGGTGGACATTTCCTTGCCCTAAAACAGTCTCAGAAATGAGAGAAGGCCTGTGACCAGAAGTGGGACGTATATAGACTTTAACTGTTAGTTATATAAAAATATTTAAGCACATTATTCCACTATCTTAATCTTTAAAGGAATTATTGAGTTATTGTTATCAATATTTTCCAACTTGCTATTTAGTTAATAACCTATGCGGTAGTTTCTATTTCGCATTGATACAGTCAACTATTCTAATATGTAATAGATATTCATTTTACATTATTACAATAAGCGATATTGTATAATATCTCTTCTAGAAATCTCAATCTATAGACAAACAAACATAATTTTTACAACTAAATTGACGATTTGTAAACAGAGTAACAAGACAATTTTATTATGAATAATTTTGTTCCACAGGTGATAATCAAGTTGGAGGAGTATGTCCGTACAAGCAAGCAGGATTGCCTGCAGCTGATATCTCCGGTACTTGGTGCCGCGTATCGAGAGCAACAGGAAGCACAGTTGTTGCAAGACCTATTGCTCAAGCTCGCTACAGCACTCGGCAGAATCGATGTTTGTATATACACAATATTATAAATAAATAAAAAAGCTGTGAATTTATTTAAAGCCGGTAAATAGTATTAAAGCAAAATAGACATATCGCAGCGTATTGTATTAAAGCAGAAGAGCCGTGGTAGCTCAGATGGTTAACGCTCGCTGTAAATATAACAGAACGCGAGTAACCCGGGTTCGATCCCCGCCGGCACCAATGAAATTGTTAATTGCAATTTTAAGTGCTGATTTACCACGTGCTCGCCGGTGAAGGAAAATATCGTGAGGAAACCTACATGTCTGAGGAATAAAAACAATATTTCGAAGACATGTGAAGTTCGCCAACACGCATTGGGGCAGCGCGGCGGACACTTCCTTGCCCTAAAACCCTCTCAGAAATGAGGGGAGGCCTGTGCCCAGCAGTGGGACGTATATAGGCTGTAACTTTACTTTTGCTTTTATACATATCGCCATGTCGTGGCGGCACAATTAAATTAACAACCCAATATCATCCCGTGGGTGTCGGAAGAAGCGACAGAGAAATAAAATAAGAGATGGGCAGGAGCATCTTTTTGATAACAACTTAAATTGATAAACATTAGTAGTATAGTTGTAGCACGCATGGGTCGGCTCGACCGGGGAAGGACCACGCTCTCACAGAATACCAGCGTCAAATAGTAGCTTAATGCTGCTGTGTTTCGTATGGTGAGTGTAGAGAACCGGAGACTCTTTTTACTGGAAGCGAGGCTTTCCATCTTAGTCCTCACGGTGACAACGCATCTGCATTTTGATTCGTAGTCGAGGATAGATGTAGATGTCTATGGGCCACAGCAACTACTTACCATCAGGTGGACTGTGTGCTCGTTTGTCACCCTATCCTATAAAAAAAAAACATCTGCAGCTGCTAACCTGCCTGGCCACTGTGGCAAATATTCCATCATAGAGGAAATCTATGAGAGAGGCTAGTGTTTAGTATTGGACTTTTGAAATGCTGTAATGAATGGAAAAAAGAAATCGATTATGTGTAAATATCGTCAGAGGTGCGACATGTTTGGTATTGACAATCACTGCGATGACCAATTTATTTGCCAAGCGTTACAATTAAGGCAAATCCTCTTTACAGCGGGAGAGAGATAAGTACAACAGTGAGATTTTAATTACAACTAAATAGATTAATCTCATTAATATATAACATATATAAATTTAAGGAATATTTAAATAGAATATGCATCGGTAATAGTATACTTCCTCTAGTTTTATCGTATAAGTATTACGTCACTTCTAGGTAATTTAGAATAAATGTTACCATATATAGTATTATTAATTATAATGTTATTATATTATTTGAAGTAATTTAGATTCTGAATCCCAACCTCGACAATGGGCGATTATAATAAATTGTTTTCATAATATTATATAACATTTTTGTATAAAGAATAAAGGAAATATTTTTTATTAATTATATTATAAAATTATTTTTTATTTTTATGTCATATGACATTACTTATAACCGAATGCAGCCAAAGCCAATCTCTCCCGTTGGAGCCGAAGACTTTTCGTTTCAGATTATTATTTTTGCAATTTCGATCTTTCCTTCAAACTTTTACGGGCATACATAATTACATGTAAAAATTTATATTGCATTATAATGAATTCATAAACTGTTTCTAATAATAATTTTATGCCTATCGTATTCTGCAACGTCTTAGGCTTATTAAAAGATCGAAATCAAACTATAATTATTGATATTTACAAAATTATACTACATTATTGTTGCTTATAAAAAAAATCCTTTTTAGCGCTACCGCAGTAGCGCTAGCAAGTACATTCCTTCCAGCTCACAGGAACGTTTTCCAACATTGTGTCGATGACGGAACGTATCATTTGCAGATACGTTACTCCTGCCAATCGATCCATATTGAACCAATGATGTGGTCGTTAATGATTACCACCCAAACGTTACCATTAAAACGAACTTGATGAGCATGTTCTTTGATTTTGTTTGGATTTTGGAAACTCCACAAGTACATTGCTAATTCCAACACGGGTAAATATTGTAAGGTTGGCAGGTTCGGGAAGTAAATAACTGTTTTAGTGATCTTGACTAGATTTAATACTGCCTTAATATCGCTAGAAAAAAAAACATATAAATTTATATTTTATTAGGAAGAAGACTCGTCAGTAGAAGAGTGGGCAAGTTTCCCTAGCATCGACTCTCGCACAGGTCACGTAGCGTTGAACCACGTTTGTGTTCACCTCGGGCACAGGTTCAAATGCGTTGAACACCTTCTAGCTAGAGCGAAGGATTTGACGGCGGCGCTCGACAACGCTGCACCAGTACACCAGCAACGGATTGATAGAGGTGATTAAGTTGCTTTATAACAAGAAGATACAATAACTTCTCTATCTCCTTCTCATCTTCTTCTTTGCCTTTGGAGGATTTGCCTTGATCGTTACGCCTATAGATTGATTATCGTAGTACCAGACGTATTGCACTTTTGACATTACTTGGCCTCCACAGCCTTGGTATTGTTACGAGCTTGAGGTTCGTGACAATAAAATTTGCCGACAGAATTACCTAAATTAACACTTTAATTTACTTTATACAAATTAAAGTTAAAAACACTGATAATTAAACACACTAATTCACTTAATTCCGCTCCGAAGCTTCGCTTGTGTCGCCGAGTTCAACTCTGTCTCGATCGCATCTTGCGCCACCTATTTATTTAAATTAGCAAAATATCCGGAATGTTCAAGTAAACACGCGCAAGGTACCGAGAGTTCGAGTATAGATTTTCTAGTTCTTCGGGTGGCGCTGTCGGTCGAAAGTTTTGTGATGTCGTAAACTGCAACGCTCCCCTTGCTCTCGTTCCTGACACTAGATGGCGCTAGTGTGTCGTCGACTGGAGCGCGTAACACTGCCCCCTCCTAAGACATGCTCGTCCCGAGCATTATCGGCCCCATAATAACGCGCTAGGCGATCCACACGGACGATCTTAGGAGTCCCTCTTGCGCCTTTCTGTATCCGGTAGGTTACATCGTTGATCCTGGTCACAATCCGGTACGGGCCGTCCCATTTAGCTTGAAGCTTAGGAGATTTCCCTTTGCTGCGGACTGGATTATGCAACCACACTAATGAACCTTCGTTGAACCCTTTATTGTTCATTTTGCGGTCGTACCGGGTTTTCATTTTCTCTGACGTGCTCATAAATGTCATTCATTTTGTTCCGCAAGTCATTTTCATAATCGGTTATACTGCGTGAGGCATCAGGTGGTATCCCGGTGATCAGGTCCGCAGGCAGCCGTAATTCCCTTCCAAAGTTTGCGAAAGCTGGTGTCACTGCTGTACTTTCGTTAACAGAACTTCGATATGACAACAAAAACGGTTGTATGTGCTTGTCCCAATCTCGTTGCCGATTGTCTACAACTTTTGCTAGGTACCTCTCCAATGTCTGATTAAATCGTTCCACCATTCCATCAGATTGCGGGTGATAAGAAGTCGTTCTTGTTTTATGAGTACCCATAACTCGGCAAGTTTCCTGGAATATTTGAGACTCGAAATTCCTTCCTTGATCGCTGTGAATCTCTAAAGGTACACGAAAACGACAGAAGACTTCATGAACTAGTTTATCAGCAACTGTTGAAGCTTCTTGATTTGGAATGGCGAAGACTTCTGGCCACTTAGTGAAGTAATCCATCACAACCATGAAATACTTGTTACCGCTTTCACTCTCCGGAAACGGTCCCGCCACGTCAATGGCTATTCTTTCCCATGGTGCACCAACATTGTACAACTTCAATGCACCTCTACTACGAGTCTGAGGTCCCTTTACAGCCGCACAACTTGTACATTTGCGACACCAGTCCTCGACATCGTTTCGACAGTGGACCCAGTAAAACCGTTCTCGGATCTTCAGTAGAGTTCGTTTAACTCCCAGATGGCCTCCTGAATAATCATTATGGTACAGCTGTAGAACATCCGGTACTTTAGCTTTAGGGACAACCATTTGCAAATGACAGCTGTCTCCCCGAACGTTTTCCCATTTACGACACAGAACTCCATCCTGAAGCAGCAAGCTGTCCCACTGGGCCCAATAGCTTTTAGTGGTCGAACTCATCGCTGAGACTTCACTCCACTTGGGCTTGGGAGCACTGGCCTTTATCCATTCCAGAATCGGCTTGATGTCCGGATCTTCCTGCTGTGCATGTAGTAAGCTGTCCTTCCACTCGTTGCTGAGGTGGTCTGCCCTGAGCATCCTCACGGATACCACTTCCTTACTCTCTTGCCTAGTACAATGTTTGCAATCTTCAGGACAAGGTCTTCTTGACAATGCATCTGCGTTGCCATGAGATTTCCCGCTGCGATGTTCGATCTCAAAGTCGTATTCCTGCAGTAGTTCAATCCACCTCGCAACTTGTCCTTCTGGGTTTTTAAACTGCAATAGCCATTTTAATGCAGCATGGTCAGTTTGTAAGTGAAATTTTCGTCCCAGAAGATATTTGCTAAAATGTTGCAACGACTTTACCACAGCCAGCAATTCGCGTCTTGTGACACAATAGTTCCTTTCCGGTTTTGACAACGACTTGCTGAAGTACGCTATCACGACCTCTTGGTCACCATTACGTTGAGACAACACACCGCCAAGTCCTATATCACTTGCGTCTGTGTCAACTATAAACTCTTTGCTTACATCAGGGTATCCCAAAATAAGTGTCTTGCACAGACGGTCCTTGAGCTCCTGGAATGCGATGTTACAACTTTCATCCCAGCAGAAATGTCGCTTCTCCTCGGTTAGCTTATGCAGAGGTTTGGCTATATCTGCAAAGTTCTTCACAAAACGTCGGTAATAGGAGCACAAACCCAAAAATGCTCTAACCTGCGTCTTGTCTTTTGGAACCGGCCAATCCTTTACAGCTGCGATTTTCTCTGGATCCGTGCGGATACCTTCTTCCGACACTACATACCCCAAAAAGTTGACTTGCCGTTTGAATAGTGAACATTTCTTCGGACTCAACTTGAGGTTGGCACTCTTAATCTTCATGAGCACGCGTTCCAAGTTTTGAAGGTGTTCCTCAAACGTACGGCCCACGATGATGATGTCATCCAAGTAGACCAGACAGGCGTCGCCAATTAGCCCGGTAAGTACAAGTTCCATCAGCCTTTCAAACGTTGCTGGAGCATTGCACAACCCAAACGGCATTACTTTAAATTGCCACAGACCCTTTCCCGTTGAGAACGCAGTTTACTCCTTGTCCTTAGGGTCAATTTCAACTTGCCAGTAGCCACTTTTTAGGTCCAGCGTGCTAAACCGCTTTACTCCTGTAAGCGTGTCCAGCGTGTCGTCAATTCTTGGCAAGGGATAGCTATCCTTCTTAGTAACGTCGTTCAGACGGCGGTAGTCAACACAAAACCGCAAGCTGCCGTCCTTCTTCTTTACCAGTACCACGGGTGAACACCATGGAC
Source organism: Parnassius smintheus behrii (assembly GCA_036936625.1). Taxonomy (NCBI): domain Eukaryota; kingdom Metazoa; phylum Arthropoda; class Insecta; order Lepidoptera; family Papilionidae; genus Parnassius; species Parnassius smintheus. Next base: position 43,112,769 of record JAUPFT010000004.1, read on the forward strand.
TAGATGAAGGTTCAATAACACCATCCTTCACCATTCCCTTAATCATGGTTTCCACTTCCTTTTCACGTGCTACCGGCAATCGTCTTGGCCGCTGACGGATAGGCAACTCTTCACCTGTGTTTATTTTGTGTTGAACTAAACCAGTCTTTCCTATGTCAGCATCGTTTGATGAGAATACATCGGCGTACTCGAGTAACAACTTCTTCGCCTTGACCAATTCGTTCGGGGGCAGAACACTGCGACAGTCTTCCAAAAGTGTGGTCACTCTCGTTTCTGAATCCTTGCTGGGGGTCCCACTCGATATATATTGGCACTGACGTAACCAATCCACTTCCTCACAAGTACCAACCAGTGTGCCTTTTTCTATAATCTGTTCCCGGTCGCAAAGGTTCAGCACACGTACTCCTGAGATGTCAGTGGTCCTGACCAAGGTTCGAGCTACTTTCCATGGAAGGTCATTGTTTACCCTTTCCACAAGTACACAACGGTGAGCTTGCCCAGCGTTTCGAGGAAGACTAACCGGAACAATCGTTTCCGATCTCGGCGGAAGAACAATCTTCTTGATGCTGTACACGTTCCCTGGTAACGCACCTTCCATAAAAAGTTCCTCCTGTCCACATTTCAAAACACCTTGCTTAACGTCGATCTCGCAACAATTATTCCTCATAAAGTCTAAGCCTAGGATGCAGTCGTCAATTATATCAGCCACGATGACATGCAGGTAGATCACGTTGCCTAGCTTCAACTCCATCTCCTTCTCTCCACGGACGGGTATACGCTGACCGGTGGCTGTTACCAAATTAATGCGTTCTAGGTTGTATGCGGAGTCCCCAAGGAACTGACTTATAAGTTGGGAACTAACAACCGTACGAGAGGCTCCAGTGTCTATGGTCAGTTTACACGGCTTTCCGTTGACCTCGCCCTTGATGATTAGACTGTTCCCATCATGGGTTTGTGAGATCGAGATCCTTGGGGCTCTTTTAACATCAGCCAGCACCCGCCCCGCAGTTCTGGCTTTAACTCGTTTCCCTGCTGCTGCTGGGCGGTGCTGTTGGCCGCACTACCCTCCTGAGATCGTTCACCGTCCCTTTCTAGGGTTCGCTTAGGGCAGCTGGATCGAAGATGGCCCTTTTCCCCACAGCCATAGCACCTAGGGCTGTATCCTCTGTTGCGGTCGCGAACTGTAACTGCTGCAACCTCCCTGACGCGATGGGAACGATGATCCTGCCGCACGGCTTCTACCTCCAGTGCATGGGCCAAGGCGTCCTTAAGCGTCTCGTGGTGCCCGAGCCTCACAGCAGCTCTGACTTCCCGGTCACGGATGCCGTCGATGAATGTCTGCACCAGGTTCCCTTCAATGAGCGCAGGTACAGACCGGTATGCTTTTCGCACCAGCTTCTCCACCTCTAGAGCCCACTGCTGCAGGTATTCGTTGATGCGCTGCACGCGATCTTTAAGCTGCGCACGAAAGACGTGTTCCAGGTGAGCGTCGCCATATCTCGCCTCCAATGCCTCAAGGAGTTGCTCATAAGTCACTTCCTCACCGAGAGCTTCCAGAACTGTTAAGGCCTGGTCGCGCAGGCCTAGTGTGAGAGCAGTCATGGCCTGATTTTTATTCCAGCCGTTCGCCTTCATAACAGCTTCGAACTGGATTTTGTAGGCCGACCAGGAAGAAGTCCCGTCGAACGGTGGTACCTTGAACCCACGTAGCGAAGGTGTTGTAGCTACTACGAGAGCTGTAGTTCCATCCCCAAGTTTGAGGTCGTTCAGCGTTTTCTTCACGTCAGCCATCACGTTGTCAACCCGATTGTTCACATGGTTGATTCGGGTTTCATGTTCTTCGATTCGGGTTTCAGCTTCCACCAGGCGGTTGTCATGTTGAGCAACCCTATCCTTCACCTCCCTTATCTCTTTCCCAAAGGTAGCATGAAGGTCCTTCATGAGGAGCATCTGTTCCTCCTGTCCGCTCTGCAGCTGCTCTTTCAACTGACGGACCTGTTCCTCCTGTCGGCGGGCCTGTTCCTGCAACATCACCATCAGAGCACCTAAGTCTGGTGCTGCAGACGTAGAAGCTGCTGACGGACCGGCTTCCGTGGCCGGCGGCTGGCCCTCAGACGTCTGCGGCGTTGCACCACCAAATCTTCGTTGGTCCGTCTCCTGCTGGGGTTGACTTCGGGTACGGACACCCTCCGTTTCCTCCTTAGGTAAAATCGGCATGATTTTATCCCACTTCTGACACCAATTGTTACGAGCTTGAGGTTCGTGACAATAAAATTTGCCGACAGAATTACCTAAATTAACACTTTAATTTACTTTATACAAATTAAAGTTAAAAACACTAATAATTAAACACACTAATTCACTTAATTCCGCTCCAAAGCTTCGCTTGTGTCGCCGAGTTCAACTCTGTCTCGATAGCATCTTGCGCCACCTATTTATTTAAATTAGCAAAATATCCGGAATGTTCAAGTAAACACGCGCAAGGTACCGAGAGTTCGAGTATAGATTTTCTAGTTCTTCGGGTGGCGCTGTCGGTCGAAAGTTTTGTGATGTCATAAACTGCAACGCTCCCCTCGCTCTCGTTCCTGACACTAGATGGCGCTAGTTGTGTCGTCGACTGGAGCGCGTAACAGTATTTTATGTCTGACGTAAAATAAATTATTTCGCCCATATAATAGTATAACACAATAGAATGGCTGTCAACCTTATTTTGTTCGAGAACCGGTGTCGCCGGGAGCACACATACAAGCGGCTACGTCGTATTATCGCTACTAGAAACCCGATTCCCTCATTAGTACAAATTTCAATCAGTAAATGTTAAACGCATTTTTAGTATTACATAATATCAGAATTTATTTCAAGGCAATTACAACGGATTTACTACTAATCTTTACAAACCGTCTCTTTCTGAAAAGAAAGAGAAGGAATTACTGCAAATTGCACATTTTAGACTTTTGATCGATGTTAAAAATCATCTTTAAAAAAAGGAAATCGCTCAAATTTTATACACATTTGTTTGTTAATAGTATGCAAACTAATTACAAATACAATCGCAGTAAGTATGATTTTTTTCTTACTGTGGATTAAATGTTTTTGAACATGTTTAAGATGCATAGCATCATATTAGTCAGTGCGTTTAAGCAAACTGTAGTATATAATGGTATCACTGCTATGCTTTTTTTAAATTTAGCTTGATAATTTTGACGGCTCACGCCTATGAAGTTTCGTACTTTTTTAGATAAGCTGTCATACAGATATTGTTGTACTTCATGAATGGGTACTGCCCACTTACGATAGTGATGTGCCACGCTAAACTATACCATGCCATAACGAACAACCACAGAGTATCAGAAAATCGGTTTTGAAATAAATCGAATGTATTAAAATCACGTAAAATATGTGTTGGAATTGGCTCTTTATTGGCAAATATGTTCTATTAACGGTGCCGATTGCATGTCAGCCCTATATTGTCAGCTGTTAATCTGAAAAAAAATATGGAAATCAAAAATAGTATCTATTGACTTCAAGAATGTGGCAACACTACAGCCTGTCAGCCAAAAGGTGTGTGTACCTTTTGTCAGTCAGTCATTTTGTAATCAGTACGAGTTCTGACGCCGCGCCGTTCTTTTTTATTACGTACGAGCAGCTGTGCAGGTCTAGGAAAAGAGATCAGTATCACTGCGACCTAAAAGATCTATTGTGATTTGTGATCATTGCTATGGCTATAGTTCACTGCTAAGCCCTATGTCTTCAATGAATAGAAGGAGTTGCTTAGCTGTCAGTAATTTCACTTCTTCTGGGCGGGGTACATAGTTTCCCAGATGAGTGCTACGTTTGCGCATTGAGGGTCCACAATGAATGTTTTAAGCCTGGTTTGTCAGACCACCAAGTCCACCAAGGAAGTTTTCGTGTTGAGGTTTTGGTTTTGACGGGACAGCTGTCCTCAGAGGCTTCACGGAAACCTACAGTTACTGTCTCCGTCTCTAACTCCAGACATATCGTTTTCATGCTTTTAGGAAATGTTTCCAAATTCCTTCTTAGGCTACCTCTGTGAACATCCCAGGAGGTCGCTTTTGGACCCCTAAAAGCAGCAGTTTTATAAGTTGGTGATGCTTCAATCACGAATTTAATGTGTTTGACATCAGACATCGAGTTTTCACTACTAAAAAACCAACGCGTGCGAGAGAGACGAATGAATCAACTCCTTAATTTTGACAGTCCATTGCGTGTTCGCTTTGAGACAGAGAACACGAATTAGTGTATTTCGAATCGAAAGCAAACTGCCAAGTGTGGACGTTACATATATGCTACAAGGTCATGACCAGTCTAGAACAGAGAGCACGCGGGAAATTTTAAATAGTTTGAAACAGTTTACGAGTTATTTTATGAGTTGATTTTATTGATTGAGCAGTTTGATAGAGCAAGTCCGGCTTCTGGGCTTCTATGAAGGCTTCGCTACCGCTTCAGCTTATACAACGGCGACGTGAGACAACAACAGCCGCGCCATCAGAACAGCTGGCACTCACCATACTCGTAAGGAAAGCTGTACGGTGGGCCTACCTGCGGCGCTCTAATGGGTTGCATTTTATTGAAGAGGCAATAGAGCGAAACAAGGGTCCTAAAGTCTTTGCTCGGAAGCTTGGGAGGAGTCACATTACAAAACTGAAGACATGTTGTGATGGCAAAACCCTCACGTAGAAGCCTGAGATTCTCGCTGAGATCGAAGGCTACTACGGTACACTATATGCCTCCTAGAATCGGTAACCTGACCCCAAATACGATGATCCCAGAGCCATACTAACTCGCTACTTTACCGACGAGCTGCCAGATATTTGTCTAGAGGAGATCGAGTCGGCTCTCAGGCAACTTAAAAATGGAAAAGCCCCTAGAGAGGACGGAGTTGTATATACAGAGGTCAGTGCTCTCCCACTGGACAAAATGTACTGTATGTAACGTATGTAATGTGTTTACCTAAAGATATTTTAGCAATTTTCTTGTTATTTTTATCGAAAGTAGGTGAAGGGCGGGAGCGTGCCCTGGTGCATGGCCCTTTACGTTCGCTTTCTAAAAAAGGAAGATCGTGTAAGAAAAACAAAAATATGGACGGCGACGAATTTGATAGAAGTTTAATGCAAAGAACTATTGAACAATTTTATATAACAAAAAAAATGGTTTCTTGTCCTAATTTTCTAGCAGCTATTAGAAAAAAAAATTTGCATTTCCGTAGGAGTGACCAGTTTAAGAAAATTATTAAAAGAAATGCGATATGATTGGCAAAAGTGTCATAATAAACGTCGTATTTTAGTGGAAAGGCCAGCTGTTGTAGTATTTGCTCGATCAATATATTTGCGAAAAGTCCGTCAATATAGACAAGAAAATAGAAATATATTATTTTTGGATGACACGTGGGTTGATAATAATGTAACTTGAGAAATGATAAGATTGATGTGGTGTTAACGGATACCAGTTCCACAAACCGGCTCATCCTTGTACACGCAGTATGGCGAAGAGGTTTTTTAAATAATGCTAAGCTGCTTTTTAAAGCTGGTACTTCATCAGAAGATTATGACGGCCAAATGAATAGTGTAAACTTTGAAAAGTGGGTCTTTGAATTGCTTATTCCTAACCTACAACAGCGTCATCGTAATCGATAACGCACTGTATCACAGTGTACAAGAAAATAAATTCCCAACTAAGTCCTACACCAAACCTGTAATGTTGGAATGGTTAAATAAAAATAATGTACAAGCGTTTCTGACTATGCAAAAAGATGAGCTCTTTCGTTTGATTTGCATAAGCCGAGATAAAAGGTGATTAAAGTAGGTTAATTCATAAGGAGCCATGGCTATGTCTTAGTTAACTTATTACCGTATATGTGTGATCTCAACCCGATTGAGTTGGCTTGAAATGAAAGAATTGTTTTAGCATCACAATGTCAATTCAGATTTAACTTTAACATAACTTATAGATATTACAGAGCACCTAATCAGATTGGCGCGGCTTTGACGATCCTGTAATAAGTTTAGAACAAAATAATTGGCAAAGAGATGGCCTAATGGAAGAAACTATCGATCGATTTGTGATAGAGATCAGCGAAGGAGAGGATAGTGATGATGGCGATTCTGGCATTTTAGTCGTTTATTTAAGAATCTAATGAATGATGATTGTTTAACACTGACTATTTTTATCTATACAAGAAATAAATAATACTTTGACAATTATCGTTGTTTTATTCAATACTATAATGTTATCAAAAATGTTTTGTAGTTAGGAGGATGCGTACGTCGTTACAAACATTCACACAACCTTTCACATTATGATTTAATATATATATATATATATATATATATATATATATATATATATATATATATATATATATATATATATATATATATATATATATATTTAATTTGCAGCTTATCGACATATCACTAATTAATTTTAATTTAAAATTACCAATTACTTCACAGCACTAGCGTATTCCTAAGCTCTGCGTGCAACTCGTACGTCTACTGTATTTCCGTGTAAGAATGGCCAACATTGTAAGTAAATCCGAATAGGCCTGGCCTATATTTTGAATTAATCCAATGAATTTCAGAAGTAAATGAGCTATACAAGAGTATCGTGATCCAACTGTGCCAGCTGTGCTCGTGGACGTCGCTCGTGGCGAGGCTGCGGTGTTCAGTGGGCGGCGGCAGCGAGCGAGTTGTGTCGCTGTGCGTGCGCCTGTACTCTCTACTTGGGGCGCTCGCCAAGCAGTTGCAGCCCGCTTTGGCTCCCTCCTTGAGGTATACACATTATATCTGTAGTTATCGGAGTTTGTACCTTTATAAGTTCATACTGCCGTCTCCATTCTCCTATCGGAGTATCGAGACGTACCGCAGGTTACCATCCACATTTTGTTGATATTCCGAATATTCGCACTAAACGCTATAAGTCAACTTTCATAATGCGCATAGGCAAGAAGTGGAATGCCCTGCTTACGTCTGTTTCCGAGTGCTTATAACGTGACCTCTTCAAGGTTCAAGCATGTTAACAGGCTTCTCCTGGGCAAACTACCTCTATCGAGATCTCATCTTTGCCCTCGAGCTAAATGCAGGTCAAGACTGAGCCCATTTTTAATAAAAAAATTCGCCCAATGTTTTAGTTACTTATTCCGATGATGTGCAAATAATGCAAACTGTCAATAAAAACAAAGAAATAGCCAACGACATTAAGCACATTTTGACTGCACATGATTGTTGTATCTTTTATAATATAATAATTTGTTATTACACGATTGAAACATTGAATTTTACGGATTTTATTGCGTTTAATTAGCCTCTTTCTTCTGAAGATTTAAAAATGATATCCACCAGAGGCAGCACTAGTGCGTGGGGTTTGTTTGACAGTAACGTTAAACGTACATTATAAAAATGGAATTAACGGAAAATGCTTTTGCGTTTAGCATGATGCAGTGATGAGCAAAATTGAAATATGCAAAATTTCAAAATCATCTGACTTGCATGCTGTGGTTTAGCTGTTTTAGGTAATAAAAAAATGTACTCATATAACGGTTAGTAAGAGTACAATCTGTCACTTTGCCTGTCATATGTGGACTATGAGAAAGCCTTTGATTCCGTCGAAATTTGGGCGGTGCTACAGTCCCTTCAGCGGTGCCAAGTTGACTGTCGGTATATCGAAGTGCTGAAGTGTTTGTACAGTAGGGCTACGATGGCTATCCAAGTACAGAACCAGAGTTCGAAACCTATCCAACTGCAGAGAGGTGTAAGACAGGGTGACGTTATATCCCCGAAACTCTTCACCGCTGCATTGGAAGACGTTTTCAAGCTACTAGACTGGAAAGGATACGTTATTAACATCAATGGCGAGTACATTACTCACCTTCGATTTGCCGACGATATAGTCCTTATGGCAGAATCGCTGGAGGACCTTAGCACTATGCTCAATGACCTCAATGGTGTCTCCCAACGGATAGGTCTTAAAATTAACATGGACAAAACAAAGATCATGTTTAATGTCCATGTCACACCTATGCCGGTAGTTGTTGGGAGCACTATGCTCGAAGTTGTTGGCGAGTACGTTTACCTGGGACAAATAGTCCGACTAGGTAAGTCCAACTTCGACCGAGAGGTCAATCGACGGATTCAACTCGGCTGGGCAGCGTTCGGGAAATTACGACACATCTTCTCGTCAGGTGTACTTCAATCTCTGAAAACTAAAGTAAGAAATAACTAAAGTAATAACCAGTTGCCAGTGATGACTTATGGATCTGAGACGTGGTCCTTCACTGCTGGCCGTATGAGGACGCTCAAGGCGAGAGGGCTATGCTCGGAGTTTCTCTGCGTGATAGACTCAGAAATGAGGATATCCGCAGTAAAACCAGAGTGACCGACATAGCCCAACGGATTAGTGAGCTGAAGTGCCAATGGGCCGGCCATATAGCCTCGTACCGGTAGGCGTAGTGTGGGGCGACTCCCCACGAGATGGAGTGACAACCTGGTAAGACATGCAGGAAGTCGATGGATGCAGGTGGCTCAGGACCGTGCTTTGTGGCATTACTTGGGGGAGGCCTATGTTCAACAGTGGACTTGTGAAGGGCTGTAATGATGATGATGATGATAACGGTTAGTTGTCGGATACAGTTCGTTTTATTTGTTGTCAGAGATTTCAATATTTCATGTTCATATTTTTGTTAATGCCTCTTTTTTATCCCCTCAGTCCCCAGCTAAAATGTGACACAGCGTCGCTAAAAATAACCTAACCTTGAATATGTGTTATATTTATTTTCAATAAAATTCATTATAAATTTCAATATTATACTTGTTTCTGTTTATTTATTATGTTATATTACTTGTTTTAGTGCTTTTACTTCATTACAAATATATTTTAATTGTATTTTCATAGTAAAAATGTACGTACTCAGCGCAAGACAGCAGCGTGAATATCACAATTATTTCTATATATTACTCGAAATTATTTACGTAAAAAGATAAATTATATTTACACAAAAAAATATAACAATTTTATAATAAAACACTAGAAAAATCCAAAAATCAACACAATAACACGCCACACCTAACAGCCGTACGAAATGAACGTAGATTATGAATAAGTACCATAGACTGAGTTTTTATTGCATTAGAGGATAGAAAATTTCACATGGAGCCTATAATACCAAACTTCTTCGTAGTCAAGTAGTCTCTAAATATAAGTTTTATGGTTTAGAGTGCTGTGGTTGGTTATGGGCGGATTCGACCGCTTGGAATTTGACGGAATATCGCCTTGGTCAGATCCGAACATGTGCATATTGAAGGGTTAAATTTAAGAATTGAAGAATGCATTGCGAATGATAATGATAAAATAATTTTTATCGGAATCGATGGTGGTAAATGTTTAGAGGATAAGTAGCTACTATACATGAAATTACGCAATCGAGTTCCAAAGACATCCTGCACTTTTCCTTCGTCAAATTGGTAAATTTTTTCATCCCAGACTATTTCTTGTATTTTCAGTTATATTACAATGTATATTTATGCCACTTCTGGTCCTATTGATAATACTTTAAAGCTAAATGAAACCTAATCTGATGATGAAGAAAGTCAACCTGTGGAAACTTAAAAGCATTGCAAAGAGGAAGGCAATATTGTTTAAGTGGTTTTGTTTTAAACATGGAAGATAATGCGACTGATAAGAGTTATTACTTATGAGCAGATGTAAAATCTTCTTTCTGAACAAATGTAACTTATAAAATTAGCTTAGCTCTTGATAATAACAGTAGCAAAATTATGAATTATTAATCGGTGTCAGTTTCCAGCATCTGCTTCGAAGTAGACATGATTCGAGACGATGATTCATTTCTGGTGACCTGATCATTCAAGTATTTATTCGCCATACGTCGGTTTATTTCGGGCTTCAGTACTTTCTAATCTGTGAGACTCATTTCGACCCACTCTCTATGGTTCTTTATTTGTTTTAATTTTCGTCGATTCGTTGATTCGGTCGCGAGTGCAGGTTATTCCATACCATTCCATACATTGGTATAAAAAAAGTCTGCTCAAGAAGCCGGTCGTAAAATCTACGTTTTATTATTTTCTAATAAAAGATACACTGAATATCCCACCTAAATTCTGAGATAGCCCAATTGGCGACTAGTCGCATAATATCACAAATTTTTTCGCTTTCGAGAGCTTTCTTTCAGGGGGAAGTGAGGTTTTTGACGTCCTAATGTCATGGTTAGTCCAGGATACCTTCAGCTTTTGAATATTAATTTTTGATCCGATCTACGCAGAACGAGCTTACAGTATCTTGAAGCCATGCGGTGGTATGCTTGGCTTTTAATTTAATTTTATTAATTATAAGATCCCAAGCAGATGGTAGCACCCATACATCATCTCCATTGAAGTTTGAATGTTTTTTAATTTCAATAATAATTTTGAAGTTTAGCAGATGTTAGGGTTTAAAATAAATCCTTATAAAATTTTTGTAGGTTGGAGCGTCTGCTAAAGTTGTGCGGTAAAAAATTATCGTCGGTGATGGACTCGCTTATCACGTACGTGGAACAGTCGCAGCCAAGCGGGAAACGTGGGTCCCGGCTGCCGAAAGACATGCGGCTTCTGCCCCGGCTGGTACTGGAAGCGGAACAATTCGCGAACCATATTACGTTGCTCGCTAACAAGGCTAAGGTGAATTCTATATAATACACTAGTTATATATTATATTTGTTAGGATTTAAGGCGGAATGTACGAATTTCCTTTTAAGTTATTGCATAGCTTTTATCGCGGGCTTTGATCGCGGCGACCGAATCAAGAAATTCCGTAACGAAAAAAACCTAAGACCCGAAAACCTAACATCGTCTAATGTCATTTAAGCTCTGCAGACTTCGGCACGGTGTTTGTGTGCGTGTGACTAGACGTATGCGTGCGTGCAATAATATAGTTTATTGCAAGAAGCATATTCTTTGGATTTATATGAGTCGTCGTCATGCTAGCAACTTTCGTGAATTTAGAGTATTTAATAAACACTTTATAGAAAATTATCGTTTGTCGGAAGAACTCATTAATTACCATAAACCTATAGTTTCAATGGTAAAAATTTCTAAACAACCTACATCTATTGTAAGATAATAAAAATATTTTAAGCAATATTAACTTCTCATTTATTCAATAAAAGAAAAAAAATTGTTTTCTTATCGGTCACCACGCTGAAAAAGTGTAACTTGAATTAATATGAAAGAAAAAACTTGACAAACAAAGAAAAAAAACTGCATAAATAAAATAAATAAATAATTATAATGGCATAAGTTGATAAAATGCTATGCAATAGCTTTACCGCGGCAGTCCCCGAGTGCCACACGTATTTTTTTTTAAATAAGTATAAGAATCATGTACTGGCGGTATAAGAATATCAACTTACACCATAGCGTTCCGTGGACGTTGTAACGAGGCAACTGAAGTAAATTGAAACAGGAGATGGGCAGCAGCGTCATCCTGGTAGCGACTTAAAATAATAAAAACCCAACACAAACCAACCGCCGACCTGCAGGATGGCACGGTCAACCCAACCTTACCTTGTCACGCTACTTCTATGAAAACCTAGCGCAGCTGTGAAGGATCACTCAAGAGACATAATAATAATGTCCTCCAGACGGAATTTCCACAGGCCACAGCGGCCTGCCTCAACGGAGGCTAGCCATCGGCGCAGGACAGGATTATAGTGCCCAAGTGTACGCGCAAGCACAGGTGCACTCTCTATTCCCTCACTCTCATAATCCGATGGGACGGTAAACCGACACTACCGAAGAGAGATTAGGCGCAGGACCAACGGCTTTACTTGCTTTCCGAGACACGGGGGTGAGACACCGCCAACTTCCTGATTCCGGGCAACTACTGAGAATTTCTTGACGGAAAAACTCAATAATTGATTTTTTGGCCTGACCCGGCATTCGAACCCAGGACCTCATGATCAGCGGTCGCACTACTACAACCACTAGACCAACGAGGCAGTCAAGGGACGTAATCTGATATTTGAAGCTGTGATACATTATAGCAAATGGATAGAGCGAAGTTACAGAAGTTCATCATCCACTGCTGTCGATGAAACTCTCTGTAGTCAGTTACAGTTACTTAGCAGGTGAACTGACGAATGTAATATCACGGTTTTTCCGTTTATTCACCCTAAAACTACCACCCTAGAGCAGTTAATAGAAAAAGGAAGCTTCATCTATTCACCCCAGATGGGTGGGTAAACGGAATTCGTATATTAGTTTTCATCCGACTTTCTCCCTCGGCTGTGTACTGTGTGTGTCATTTATAGAAACATGATTGAACCGACACGTAACAACACAGAAAAATAGACAAACATGAAATACAAGTATCTTTGGTCAGTTTTTATATAGTTTTTATAATACAGATAGAAGCATACATATACAAATATATACATAATTCTTGTTTGAAAGCTCGACGTTGAAATACGTGGTACTATTATTTATTCTGTGGCTGAAATGAAAGGAGCATCTCCAGGATTACAAATTAATTGGAATTTTGTCATGAAACAATTTAAAATAAAGTTAAAGACAAACATCTAAATTTAATAACGTCTTTTGAAAGCTTGTAAAAAGCCCAGTTTTTCCCTAAACATCTGTTGTAGCAAAGAAGTTTAGAAACCGATTGCAAATGTACATTAAAGTGAAGTGGGCGCCAAAAGCAGATTTTTTACGCTTTATAGGTGCGCAGAAAATCAATTTTTTTGTCATTAAAATTTCGAATTCACTTTTTTTTTTTAAATCATTATGAAAGTTAAAGATTTTTCTTAGTGAATTATGATGGCCAAAACTCGATTGACATTTTGTACGTCCATTAAGAGAAACTGCAGTTTCATTCAAATGTAGTTAAAGCAATTTCGATTAAATTCTGTCTATGTGTTCACTAGTACATACATGAGGGAATTATGGGTTTATTTTCCAATAAAAGAGTATATTACATTTTAAAAGAAACATCAAATAAATATCGTGCAATAAAATTGCGCGCGGGCCGGCCAAACAGGAGCAAATCGCCGCTCCTCACTCTTGACCACGATACTATTTCGCCTAAAAGTGACGAATTTATCCAGGATTACAAGTTACGTCTACTTAATAATTAAATTAGTGTTGGTAATATCTTGGACATATTGCAGAATTTATAAATTATATTATATTATTTAAAACGAGGACACCTAATTAGATTTAAATGCAAAACGTAATAAGGTTTTTTGTTTCTTGAGTTTGTTTGTTGTTGTTAAAAATTGCTTAATAATTAAAATGTAATTGTATGTTAACTCTTGAACTGTGCTTGGGGTAAGAAGTAGTTTCCGTGAGATAAACAGAAGGATAGTAATATCCTGGCCTTAGATACTGCTGCTCGTAGAATTGTAATAGTTCTTAATTCTACATTCATTGACTTGATCGTAATTCTCTCCCAGAGCAAGGTTACAAACATCAACATCGCTCAGGCTCATAAATAGTCTATTATGTCACAGGTGAACTACCAGCAGTACCTTTCCCTCGGCACCGCAAGGGATTTCAGAATCAAAGCGCCCGTGTTACAGGAGATGCTTAACGCAATGGAGCAACAAGCTGACGACACGAGAGACACAGGTTTGATGAATTCTGGTGTTATGTTATCTACAAGAAGAACAACATCACCTTCCATATTTACCATGTTTACAGAGTTCATAGTTATAAATGTACGTAAATCTTTTCTGACAACTTAATTCATACAAAAATTATTAAATGACAATATCTCTATATTATATAAAAAATCAATTACTATCTCGCTACTGTCTCGCTAAAATTCAAAAACTTGTGTTTAAATCCTTGAGATGTTTTAGATAGCTAATTGAACTTGGTAGGTGGCGCTGTTGTCGATATCCAGAAATCATCCGTGCAAAGCCGGGGCGGATCGCTAGTATACAAGCAGTAGCGATATAAGAATATCCACTAGCCCTTATCATTCTGTGAGTGTCTAAGAGGCGACAGAGGAAAACAAATCATGAGACGAGCAGCAGCGCCAGGGGGTTGGCAACCCGCTTGCCAAACGTGGCAACTATGGCAAATATCCACCTATGAGGCAATCTAAGGGGGAGGCCTAAGTTCAGCAGTGGACTTGAATAGGCTGTAACGGTAACGGTAATGTTATACAAAATATTTAAGGGGAAATATAATCTCAAATGGCTTAGCAAGATCCTTCGTTATGCCGAAAATATTGCAGCATTAATTTTGAAATAAATATATGGTAAAGTTGAAGATTAATGTTAAGGATTATGTTAGACGAAAACACGATTTCGTAAAATTTTCTCGATAGAAAAAAATCTAAAGTTACCTCCAAAATAAACAATAAACCGCTGTTATTCATAAAATACTTTAAATAGGATCATGAAACTTTGCATACTAACTGAACTAACTATAAAGCAGTGCTTATGTTATTTACTTTTTTTTAAAATACCATTATTTTCACTATAAAAAGAAATTATCTAAACTATCGGCCTCTTGAACCGTGATTCCTGCCGTCCGGTCACTTCGCTTCGGCCTTTGAAGAGGGAGATTGTGTCGCTTACGATCAGAATATACATTACGCAACAGGACGACGTAAAATTAAAATGGGAAATAAGCGTAATAAAAATAAGAAGCGACTGGCTTGGCATTAATAAACAGGCATAAATATGATAAACCTAATGAAATAAGTGTCTAACGACCTTTCTACTTACAGTATTAGTGATTACAAACATGTCGGTACATAGCATACGACGCGCGGGCAAGTGGGGACGAAATTAGAATTTGAGCTGACTTACTCTATACCCTTAACAATAAATAATAGTGCGTAGTTGCATGTTGGGTGGCGTCGTAATGCAACCATCAAATTCAAATTAATTTATTCGCTAGTAAATAGGTACAAACATATTTTGTTTTTGCCGTTATCACGATGTGTTAGAAAATCTATTTCGCTGTTTTCAACAGCAAGCAAATATACAAAAGTTTTTATAATATCATTTGTTACTAAATATATTTCTATACACAAACCTAAAAACGTACTATTACGATCTTTATTCATCACGAAATGGTTTAATTTTTCTTACAACACGGCAATTAATTTACCAGTTTTTATATTTTCATCATATACTATTTTAATTTTTTTTAGAAGTTGTCATAGACGTAAAGTACTCTCTTTTCTTGGTTTGGTCTATCTGTAAACAGTCCACCGCTGGGCGTGAACCTCTTGCGTAGTATAAAGAAGTAGATATTTATTTGCGGATGGGGGATGGGGGATTTGCGATTACAGTGACAGATGTTTCTATTGTTGGGTATTGAATATCTATCATGTAATTTGTGACCCTTATTCTATAAAAATATTGAAAATTAAATAAATTAGTGACAGTTATGTCGTCAATTAGTAGATCGGGATACATATCCCTCATGTTTAGGCTGGGGCTCCCCAGTGCCTCCCCAGTGCCAGCCCCTTCCAATTGATCGCATTCAGCGTAACAGCCGTTTGAATCGTCGGCGATCGAGCTCTTTCCGATCGACTTGACTCATTGACACTGTGAAGAGATGTTGCATCTCTTTGCGTATTTTATCGCATTTGCCACGGGGAGTGCTCTGAGAAATTGTTCGGACTAATTCCAGCCACACAGTTTCACCATCGCACATCGCGACAAAACCCGCGATACCATCCATGCTATCTGGATTACTGACTGTCCACCACCGTGCACTTTATAAGAAGTTTTCTTTCTTGCACAACTTCCATGTCGAATCGACCACTACTAGAGATATTTCCGGACCGATGCGACTTAGGGACCTTCAAGAAAAGATCCTACTCCTTTTTAAAGGGCCGGCAACGCATCTGCAATTCCCCTGGTGTTCCAGTTGTTCATGGGCAGCGGTAACCACTTACCACCAGGTGAGCCGTATGCTCGTTTGCCCCTCTCCTATAAAAAAAAACATATTAACCCCCAGATTTTCTAGTTGTTACAAAGCCCAGATTGCCGTGGCAAATCAAAATATATCAAAACAATATTGTCTGATAAAGAATTACGATAAACAGTTCGAATATAATATATAGTAAAGACACTTTATTAGCGGGGACAACAAATTCTTTCAGTAACCCCAAAATAATAAAACTTTAAATTTTTTAATAAAATCTTTAATTTACATAACCATAATTACTGTATTTAAAACGATATATTGCATTTAGACACCAATGAACCTTGAATATAGTTAAGAAAATCGAATCGTAATCGATAATAACTATAATCGATTATTTACGTAATTGTAACCGCTGGTGGGGCAAGCGGCGACCGCCGCATTCCACATTTGATGGCCGCGAGAGTAACCTGCGCACTAGCTAGTCTTCAGTTTTCATACATAGCTTTGTTACTCTTATAAAAAAATTAAAGTACATACATTATCAAAAAAAGAATAAATTAAAATACATTAAGCTTTTATTACTCCGGAAACAGTACCGCCCAGCCGGGAGGGAACTCCCCGCGCAACCACTCGCGATAAACTTCAGTCCGGCCAAGATAGAACGCTCGGACTTTAGGTGTGTGTAGTACGCGTTGTACATAAAAAAATAAAATTTTTCAAAATCGTTTTGTTATGTTCTCTTACAGATGAACCAGATATTAACGATGCGGCCACGGAAATTATTCCTCGGACAAGCGATAACGAGCAAGAAATCGAGGAAGAGGAAAGCGACGAGGAAACTTCTAGAAGGAAACGAAGGAGAGTGTCGTAATGATTGTTTTATATAATTTTGATACATTTGTTAAGAATTAAAAAAAACTACAAAACTATATATATTATACGTTTTATTTCTATAATTTTATCATCATTATATAGGGTCTATGATTAAGTGCTAATAGCAAGTAAAGCCGGATAATGGTATACAAGCAGACTTCTTAGTAGTACTAGACGGGCACCATAAATATATTGTGCACTAAACGTAACCACCAGGCGAGAAGACTTGTTATTTGTCAACCGACTTTAAAAAAGTGGGAGGTTCTCAATTCGAATGTATTTTTTATGTGTGTCTTCAGTCTTTCATGATGCCTTTTCAATAAAATTCGGCATAAAACTCCACAATCTTAATCATAATTTGAAACATTTCGAAATAACACACAGCACATTATGGCTCACTTAACCAGAGACGTCACGACGGAATCTAACATGGTACAGATAAAAAATAATATTCTTAAAATTGAATTAAGAAAATTTATAATGCATTTTTAAGAATATAAATCAATATTTCTCGTTTTCTTTTGACAAAACCTATCATAAATATTTATTTTTGTTTTTTTACATGGTATATCATGTAATACCCTATTCCTCAATGCACTCCCTGTGATAGATGCGATAAAATAGCCAAAGAGATGCAACATCTCTTCGCGGTGCCAGTGAGTCAAGTCGATTAAAAAGAGCTCAGTCGACGATGATTCGAACCGCTCTGCGCTGGATGCGATCAAACGGAAGGAGCTAGGGAGACCCGGCCCAGAGATGAGAACAGTATTCCATGTGCGGCCGAACCTGCGCCTTGTAAAGTTGCAGGCGGTGTGCCGGCATGAAATACTGTCCCGCTCTGCTGAGCACGGCAAGCTTTTTAGAGGCCAATTTGGTCTTCTCTTCCAGGTGACCATGAAACTGCACATTTCGATATGTCGACGCCCAGGATTCCAATACTGGGGCTGAAACTGAAACTGAGGAGATACGACAAAGGGGTTCTTTTAAGCGGTAAACGTGCTAACTTGTGTTGTCCGCGGATTGACCTGGGCTAGATTTAGTCGCCCCTAATCCGAGACTGTTCAACAATGTCTCGTTTTTGTTCCGGTACTCGGGGACATTCGTCACGATCGGTGTATAAAATAACACAAGTGCTGTCGTCCGCTGAGCAATGTATGTTACCGGTTTGCAACAACGTATCATTGAAATGCAGAAGAAACAGCGTTGGTGATGTCACGCAGCGTTGTGGAACACCAGCGTTAATAAGTTCGTAATCGGAGCAAGCACCATCTACTATGAATTTGATGCTCCGATCAGCAAGGAAACTGGTGATCCAATTGCACAATTTTTCGGGAAGCCCGTAGAAAGGGAGCTTCGAAAGAAGCGCTTTGTGCGAAATCCGATCAAAGTTTTCGCTATGTCCAAACTTACGGCCAAAGCCCTCTGCCCATTTATTAGTCAGGTAAATCAGAAGATCAACAACTGATCCACTCCAACGAAAATCTTATTGGCGGTCACTAATCAGCTGGTGATCCTCAAGATACTTCATGAGATTTTGGAGAACAAAGAGGTGGTGGCGGTAGGCCTGTAGTTAGACGGGTCTGAGCGATCGCTTATTTTAGGGATCGGGTGGACCATAACTGCCTTCTATGAATTCGAGACTACGGCTAGGAAGTCCGGAGGACACGCCGTCAGCACAATAGGAGGGATTCCATCAAGCCCACTCGACTTTTCGATATCCAGGGAGAGGAGTGCTTTGCCTTTGTCTTGGCAATGACACTTTTGAAGGACCGGGAGGCGGAAATATACTACTTTTTAACCTTCTGAGCGCCACGCCAAAAACGCGTTACCGTGTCCTGTACGCCAAACAAAAATTGTAGCTGCCCTTCCTTTTTGAAACTTTCTTGGAGATGTAGCCGTGTCGCACGTTGTGTATCGATTTCGAAATCGATCTAGCCAAAATATACAGAGATCGACTCAAAATATTTTATGTGTCGGGGGAGGCGTAGGCCAAATGAAGCACAGAAGAGGCTTACGCTCTTATGACAATAGAGGTTTAATATGATGCTGATGCTGCATTTCATTCATAAGCAAACCAGATGGGTTTGTATATTTCTTCTGCTCCAGTACCTGAGCGACTTGAAACTCGATCGACCTACAATTAATCAATATGCTTTATAGCACCGCCAGAAAAACCGATACATTACATTTTGCAACAGGCGGCCTTACTGCTAAGTAGCAATTTCATAACGGGCAACCTTTGGTAATGGAGAAACTTATAGTGGGACAGATGATAGCAGGTGCTTAAAAAATATACTGATAAACAAGATACAAAAAAAAAGAAAATTACAATACATTTAAACATATACATACGTAATCAAATATACTATAATTATTTATTACGTGGTAGAGCCATGATGCAGTTATATTAGTAGTACAAGTAGTTGTACGAATGGGTCGACTCGACCGGGGAAGAACCACGCTCTCACTGAATACCAGCGTAAAATAGTAGCTTAATGCTGCTGTGCTTTGTATGGTGAGTGTAAAGAACAGGAGACCCTTTTCACTGGCAACAAGGCATTACATCTTAGTCCTTACAAGTGACAACGCAATCTATTAACCCTATCTACTACGAGGGCAGCACTGAAAATTTCGGGAATCAAGGAAGTGACACAACATTACTATTTAAAAGTTTATTTATTGCTTTTCGAAGTATTCTCCGCGAAATTTGACACATTTTTCCATACGATGGAACCAATAATTGAAGCAACCATTCCATTCGGAAGTTGGGGTCTAAAAAATGGCCGTTCTGTAGGCGTCCACAGCTTCTTCAGGTGATGAAAATCTCTGTCTACAGAATTTATTCTTTGTTTTAGGGAAAGTATAGAAATCGTTAGGGCTTAGGTCGGGGCTGTACGGCGGATGGTCTAATAATTCTATGTTTTCTTGCTCTAAAAACTCTGTTCTGTATGCGGTGAGAGAACTCATATTGTCGTGATGGAGGATGATGCGGCGGTTGCAGTTCTCTTTACGGAGTTCAGAAACGACCTGTGGCAAAAAATGCTAGCATACCATTCTGCATTAACCGTTCTTTGTCCCTCAAGAGGAATAATCGTAACATGGCTGGTTTTGGAGACAAACGTGGCCACCATTTTTTTTTTTGCAACACTCCGTGAACGAACAATTTTTATTGGCTTTAACTCATTTTCGAACACCCAAACTCATGACTGGTTGTTTCGGGTTCATACGTGTATATCCAGGATTCGTAACCTGATACGATGTTGTATACAGCATTTGAGGATCCTGCGTGGAATCTTTCGAGAGTTCTGACGCACCAAGTAACGCGAGCCGCTTTTTGCTCTTCACAGAGCGAATGCGGTATCCATCGAGAAAACAACTTTTTTACATCTAATTGTTTATTCAAGGTTATTTGTATTTGACTCATACCAATATCTAAAATTGCCTGAATTTCGCGGTATGTCACATGTCGATCTTCCTCAATCAGCTTACGCACATCATCAACGTTTTCTTGGGTGACTGCAGTTTTTGGACGACCTAGACGGGGATCATCACTGAGCTTGACACGTCCACGTTGAAATTCAGCAAACCAGCGATAAATTGTGGCTTTGGATGGGGCTTCATCACCAAATGCAGAAATCATCCGGTCAACACACTGTTTTTGAGTTAAACCACATCGAAAGTCATAATAAATCATCGCTCTTGAATTTTCTCGAGTCAATTACACACAGAGTACATTATATATACCTGGAATAGAGTTGCTAGTCGATTCTGTGGTACAGAGACATCTATAGTGGAGTTGCCCTGCAATTACATTTTCTCAACGTCTAAACAAGTTTGACAAAAACATGTGACAAGACCGAGAATCTTTTTTTAAATAAATAAATGGTATTCGATTTTTAAAACCAAGGAGTTTTCAATCAAAAAGATTTTAATATGACAGGAACAGTGGAAATATTCCATTCCCGTTACTTTTAGTGCAGCCTAGTATGTATGTTATGAGGATAGAAATGTCATACTGTCGTATACTATAAATATATATATACAAAATAACTTAACTTTTTTCGATATTAACGATAACTGGACAACAAAGACTCCTTTTTTCTTTTTTAATTCTTTGATATCAATATTCATTTGCGTACTAATACGCCTCCAGACATCATGATTATTATTTTTGTCTTTATGATGCGGGTTATTTGCATCCCACAGTATATTTTCCGAACGGTAATGCTCTGAAAAAAGCATTTCTGTTTCTTTATTTCACACGCACGACTCCATTTTAGTCCCCACCCAAATTCCCACGTTCGTACGCGTACGCCTTTGTAGTCCGAAATAGCTTGCTACATATTTATTTATCTATGGTCCGAAACGAACTGGCAGTGGCACGGTGCTATGAGCTGTGACCAGTTCCTTTCAGTTTATACAAAGGTACTCTGTGGCTGTGACTGTGAACGTATATGTGTACACGCGAATGCCGCGCGAAGGGTGCGTGAACCCTTTGTCGCGGGACAAAATACCGACTCTGATCGGGGAACAGGTGTGAATCCCGCGAAAACTATCCACATTCACGTTCACGTCTGTTCACGGAGCTTCACGGCGATAATGTGGAGTTGCGATTACAGTAGTTATTAAACAATGTCTGTATGCTGCCTTCAATAGGCACCACAGATTATGAAATAAAAATAATCAACAACAACGTTGGGATCATCCATCGAGAAGCAAACCCGCCCCTGAGGTTAGAACGCAAAAAAAGACCGCGTCCTATCCCAAACGGCCGACCTATAGTCACATATAATAGTAGGTACTACGTACAGAAGTTGCACTTTTTTTAATGTTGACTGCTTGCTGACTTTTTGCGCATAATACTTTTTCGCTGCGCACGAGTGTCCATATTACTTTGCATCTTTTCATCTTCCAACGTCACGGCGGACTTTTCGTGCATACTAAGGGATATCAATGAAGAGTAAAAAAATGGACCTACATTGCGAAATGTTAATTAAGTTACGTACTTAGGTGAAGTACCTATTCTGACTATGATAGACTGACCATATTTTCGCACCTATGTGAGTTGTGCGATGCCCAACGCACACAATTTGCTAGGCCATTCGAATCAACAGGTATATAGTGTAAACAAAAAAATAACCTCGAAATACGATTCCTATCAGAAATGTGATTATTTTACGACGTATTCTACTTAGTTAAAAATCTTGTTAGATAGCAAAGTTTTAATTTCAGTATTTTGTGTTATTATTACTTAAAATATTTTAATTACAAAAGACAAGTATAGGTATGTAAGTAGGTACTTGGATAGTACAGTAAATTTTAACTAAGTTTTGTAATAAAGTACTTAGGTATTACTTTTGTAGATAAATTATTAGGTACTTAATTCTTTTTTGCTATAATTACCTACCTAACAAAAATGATATAAATTCACCTTTCATAACTTCATAATAAGATCCTTCTTCCTTTCCTTTGATTCGTTCTTCGTTTTTTTTTCTTTTGAGCATTACTTTTAGAGAACAATCGATATCACGCGATGAAAACCAGCAATCCACTTGATTCAGACTACTTCCTCCGACATATATATAATTTTTAAATTACAATAAAACCTTTTCAACTATTTTATCCTACAATTAAATATACTAAAAACTAAACAAAAACTATTTCAACAAGTATTTACAAAAAATTATTTACGTAAACAGCGTTAAAAAAATTTAATATTTAATCGCATTACAAGTTACAACGCGCTAGCCCCGACTGCGTATGTTACCCTAGGTGACTCGAGTACCTACAATAGGTATGTAATTATTTCACGCAGTTAGCAAGATCGACAGAGGGCTGCCAAATATACATTACCCGGTCCGTAATCGAGGGTCGAGGGTCCACTGCAATAATGATGAACGCCCAAAACTTTTGTAATTATAAGTAAGTACTTCATTCGGACACTTAATACTTATATGCGGTTAAAAATCTCGTTAATAGACTTGGAAATATCGCTTACAGTCCCGAGATGTACGTTTTTAATAATTGTATACACGGCTAGAACTCGAGATCTGTCTGCCAGGTAGAGCACTGTCAAAGCTGAAGACCGAGTGTGGCAACAGCGTTTCCGGGACACCTGAGATTTTGAGTGAGATTGAGAGGTTCTATAGGCAGCTGTACACATCATCGTTGGAGCCACATGCAAGTGTGAGTAACGATCCAAGACTAAATGTTATCCGACACTATTCCGATGAAATCCAGGACGTCCATTATTAATACCTGTTAATGAAGGAGAATTAAAATTTCCGGATTTAGCTTATCAAGACAAGCTGACTATACATATCAACAGCGAAATATTACGACTTGCAGTTTCTGAAAAAGTTTTGTAGGCCTGAAGCAAAATCAGAAGATAACTAAACCAGTCATTTGGACAACTATCATTATTGACTGTGAACGTAGAGTGGACAGTGATCATTATAGTCCTGACTTTGAATACTTACTTAAGATTATATTATTTTTATTTAGTTTATAATACCCAAAGAATTTTTATTTGCCAAAGTAACAATATTATAAAACCTATCCTTTAACTAGAATTAGAATTATTTTTTGTCTTTAATTCTCAGTTATTCCTCACCGTTTATAAAATTAAAACCAAATTTTAAAACAAAGAAAAAGGACACTTATCATTATTGCAGTGGACCCATCATATGATATACCGTTATTGCAGTTTACGAAAATACAACTAAATAATTTTTTTACATAGATACTTTTACACGTATTTAAAAAAATGTGAAATTATCACAAGATGAATATGATTTATAGGCAACAACGTTTTTGCCTAGGTACCGATCGACCCTTGAACGAACTAATTCGTTCAAGGATCGACCCTTACGAATGTGTGCGCGGTAAAATCAGTTAAAATAACGCATGACCACGCATTTTGAATTTAAAAGGTAAAAAAGGACAGAATGTTTGAGATTTTTTAAATTAATTTTTGTTCACCATTTGCCTACGTAACTTATTCTAAACCTTTGCAAATTTTACCGGTTGTTGCAAAATAACCATGTGTAAGGCGTCTGAGGTGGTGAGGCCAATTTCCAGCAGTTGAATTTTAACAGTTTTTTGCATTTTACACATATAACAAAACTTAATTAATTTTATCAAGGCAACCGAATCCATTAACCGCGGTTGAAGTGGCCGATGGACGATGCAATTTACCTAGAATTAGCGATAGCGCTTACATGAAACGAGCGTTCTAACAATTCCCGATAGTAACGCTCGATGAATTCTGGTTATTCAAGTGCACGGTATGCAAACTGCGAGTGGCGTCTACATTTTAAACTGTAAATAGGTATTTTTTTAATAGAATACTTTTCAGACTATAGAACGAAATATGAGGAACCTAAAAATGTTGCTTAAAGGCTAATTAAATTTCAAAGGCGGTAGAGCCATGCTGCTGCTATATTAAAGTTGTAGCACGAGTGGGTCGGTTCGACCGGAGTAGGACCACGCTCTCACAGAATAACAGTGTAAAATAACAGCTAAACGTTGCTGTGTTTTTTATGATGAGTGTAGAGAACCGGTGACCCCTTTTACTGAAAACGAGGCATTCCATCCCAGTTCTCGGGGGTGAGAACGCATTCTGTATGTTGATTCTTAATCAAGGATAAATGTACTTAGATGTCTATGGACCACAACATCCACTTACCATCCGGTGGACTGATACGAATTACTCTGATTGATATGAATTTAAATACACATACCTACTACAAAGCTTTATAATTCTTATTTTTTTTAAGCAAGCCCTACAGTCGTTATTGGAATTTCTCATCTCGGTACTTCCTAAGACATAGAAAAACCATCTCGACTTGCTAAAACCGGCTAAATTTGTCGTAAACGGCAAATCCTCCAAACGTGTGGTTATCTATGTCATTATAATATATATTATTTATGTTACAGAGTACCTGGTTAACAAATATTGACTTCATCGTAACTTTCATCCACAAATAATAGGTCTTATAAAAATTGCTCTATCGGTTTTGAGAATTCAATAACAAAGTAATTTGGAATATTTCCAGAACGTTCAAAACAATATTTGTAAATACTAACGAATTACTATAGTTTGAAATAACTACGTGTTATTTTTAGTGCATTAAATTGTTTGTACTGTAGGTACTGTATTATTATGATGCTTACGTATTTGGATTAAAAGCGTATCGTCGCATCACTACTACTATTACTAATATTAACTGTCCATAGAAATTTTGAAAGTAAGGACAAAAGTCCAAACTTTTTTTTTTCACGATAAAGTCATATTTTGACTTCATAGGAAAGCGAATACAAGAGAGTAGAAATGCCTCCAAATCCCATTTTCGTACATGCCCAGAAGTATAGGTACTACTTATATAGTGATACACGTATGGATCATTAACTTACTTAACTTAAATTAAACTTACTTAACGCCAAAATACAAAGACAATTTTATTTTATATGATTTCGCAGACATCTACTACCTCCTTGCTTTGCTTTGTTTCATTGGCGAGAGTAGTCTGATAAAAATGAGCCTGTAAGTTAGCCAGGGTCATTCAAGTTAGCCAGGGTCATACAAGTTAGTCAGGGTCTGTCACAAACCTACTTACATAACAAATATGGAGATCCGTTCAGTAGTAAGTTAGACATACACAAGAATATTTGTAATCACTGCCTTGGACAAGTTGGACTCCGTATCTTTTATATAACCCCTTGTATGTCATAATGCTTATTGTATGCAATAATCAGGTTATATTTACAAATAGGCCAGTATAAGAACAGAAGGTGCCTAGTGCAGGTTTAACATTATTTAAAATATTCAATATATACAAAACATTATTTAAAATCTGAACCATATCCGGTTTGTTTCTGTAGTAATGATTGCGATAAAATGAGACATTTTACCGCGAACCTCTTAGGTAAAGTAACTGACATTCCATGGCTAATTTTATCGAGAAATTTAAATGCAACCGACATTCCATCCTCTGAAGGCGAGTTGTTATAATTAATCTCTTGGAAATGATGACTAAGAAGTTGCAGTAACGGAATAAAAATTTCCTTTGTGATCTTTGATTTCACATCTATCTACAGCAAACAGACCAGCTATAATAAACTAGGAACTTATTATTTTTAATTTCTCAATTATAGAGTCACTTTTATCAATTTTGATTATTGCATCATCTTCCAACTATCAATTGGAAGTTATAACTTTAGCAATAAGATGTATACGTAAAGTGACAAATGTTACATTTTCGTATAAATGAATTTACGGCCAGTAATGGAACACTAGGTCCAGCCCGATCTGGTGCCCATATTGTTTTGAAAAGTAAATAATAATAAATATCTAATCGGGAAATACTTTTGAATCATAACAAAAGGAAACTCAATTTAAAAATTTGTTTTGTAGTTGGCTGATATACCAATTGGTTTTAGAATAATATAGTAACGTGTTAGTATTTTATTACGGTGGGCCTAAATCTGCTGCTAATTTGAAAACAATTTACGCTTATGAGAAATTTTGTTTAGGGCTGTAGTTTTTAACGTGAAGCAAAATTAAAGTTATTAAGTATGTATGTAAATCGGTCTATTGCTATATTCTGCAAAAAATTAGCTATTACTAAACATATTTATTCTTATTTCCTAGTCTGAGTTGTAAACTGTTTAACGTGTTAGAAATTATTGTAAATAATAATTAAATACCAGGCCAAGGATTGTGCGCACCGTCAGGATGGCGTTTGCTGGGACAAATGTTATAGGCTGTCAACTTCGTGCAGTCCGCGCCCGCGGGGCTACAGGGGTTGGCAAGGACGAGGTAAAACGGCCTCAAAGGGGAAGCGAGCGGTATGCGGGAGGAAGAGCGAGCACGCCGCGTGCTCAAGAGCGCCAGTCGCCGATGCCGATGGTCGCTTGCAACGGTTACTTGTATACTAGACGCACACGAGATTACGATTCGAAGATGAGCAAACCGATTGGACGACAATCAAAAGAAATTGTGTATAACGTATACATGTATTTTAAAGAGCGTAGAAATAATAAATCATCGCAAGAATACCAGAACGATATTAATTTGGCAAAAAACCGTGTCTGTAAATAGATATGGATTGCGACTATAATTAGTTTTCGTTGTAAATATGAGTGTAAATAAAAACAGTATTAAATTACTTTCTTATTTAGAAAAAATATTATTACTATTATTCGGTGTTAAATTTTTTATTTTTCCAATTTTCGTTCTCCTTTCGTTCTACTTTCGGCGTGCATTACATTTTATACTTGTACTAGATTTTGCAAAGCCTCCTCATGAATCACTCCGTCTATTGGAGAAAATCCGTTCAGTTGTTTTTGAGTTTATCATACAGAAGCGGCGGGGGACTTTTTTATAATATAAAGTAATTTAATATTATATCGAATTCATCACTACATCACACAATACTTCGTAATAAATCTAAATAAATCCATACTAATCTCAAGATATCTCGATCCCAAATCCCTACGTGTGTAGCCGTGGGCGTGGCCTCGTGCACGAGCCGCGTGCTTCCTCGTCCTTCTCCACCCCGTACCCCGTGGGCGCGGACTGCACGACGTTGACGGCCTATAGTTTGTCCCAGCCGGATATAATGCAAAAACTGACGGAGCGCATAGACGACCTGAAGCAAAGAATAGCTGCTTAGGGAAAGCGGATTCGGCGATATACCCAGAGGTCGACACGGTTCAACCAGAATCGTCTCTTCCAGAGTGATCAGAAGAGGCTCTATAAATCATTGGAGCGACCAATAGTAAGTGGAACGGGCCCTGCACGAAATCAGGCCGACACGGTCGCATTCTGGCGCAGCCTGTGGTCAGAGCCCGTAAACCACAACGAGGGCCCTTGGACGGAAGTTGTGGCGAGTCAGTGTGCGGGTATTACGCCCATGGACCCCGTCATCATAACGCCGGATGAGGTAGCTGAGGCGGTCTGTAGGGCCCCGAACTGGAAAAGTCCGGGGCTTGACGGGCTGCATCACTACTTGCTGAAGGGGTTCATGGTGTGTCACGCTGTGTTCGCTCGACAGTTTTAAGAGGCTCTCAACCAGAAGTCGCTCCCAAGCCTCTTCACTACTGGGATCACTCATTTGGTTCCTAAAGATCAGGGTGCCACAGACCCGAGCAAATACCGCCCCATCACGTGTCTACCGACTATATACAAGACACTAACATCCATTTTGAGCGCGAGAATCGCTCGTCACCTGGACTCAAATCAGGTGATGTCGCGTGCTCAAAATGGATGTCGGGGCGGCGGTCGTGGAACCAAGGAACCACTCCTCATTGACGCGGTCATTGGCAAAGTGGTGAAACGCAACCGTCGGAACTTCTCCGCCGCTTGGATAGATTACAGAAAGGCATTTGACTCGTTGCCCCATACATGGCTAAAGAGGGTCCTCGAGCTGTACATGATTGACTGTACAGTTCGAGACTTCCTCGAGCAGTCTATGGGGCAGTGGAGTACGATCCTCTGTCATCTAGGCGAGCGGATGACGGCTGCGGAAAGCCGCATAAGGATAAGAAGGGGTATATTCCAGGGCGACTGTCTGAGTCCAATCTGGTTCTGCTTCTCTTTGAACCCTCTCAGTACCTACTTTACTGGAGGGCTCCGGGAGGGGATTTCAGCTTCGGAAAGAAGGTACAAAAGTGACCCACCTTTTTATATATGGATCATCTCAAATTATTCGCCTCCAGTCGCTCCCATCTTATGGAATTGCTAAACATCACTTGTGAATGTAGCAATTCTATTAGAGTGGAGCTGGGGACGGATAAGTGTGCGGTCCTCTATGTTGAAAGGGGAAGGGTTGCTAACTCTGAGGGCATAGACTTACCTATGCCCGTCAACTTAAGCGTCCCTTCCGAGGCACATGTTTCACATACCGATACCTGGGTATGTCACAGAACATCGGTATCGATGAGGCTGGTATGAAACAGTCAGTTTGCGACGTGTTTTATGCACGCTTGACCAAAGTGCTTAACAGCCTTTTGTCCGGTGTGAATAAGACACATGCATATAACTGTTGGGTCATGCCTGTCCTCATGTATACCTTTGGCATACTCAGGTGAAGTCAGACTGAACTTAACGCCCTGGATAGAAAAGTCCGCACTACAATGACGTCTCATAGGATGCATCATCCGAGATCGTCGGTAATGAGGCTGTACTTGCCGCGAAAGCATGGTGGACGTGGGTTCCTGAGCGCGCTCACCTTGCATAATCGCGAAGTGTGTAGCCTCCGTCATTACTTCCTGGCAAGATCGGAAGATCCATTCTATAATGACGTTATTTCTAGTGATAAAGGACTTACCCCTCTATCCTTAGCCAACGAGCAATGGCAAGACCCGGCAGTACAGAGCATTTTCGACCGGGAGACCGTATGGAAGGAGAAGGAGCTCCATGGGAGGTACTACAGGACTCTACATGAGCCTCACGTAGATACAGCCGCCTCCCTCAACTGGCTACGTTTCGGTGACTTCTTCGGGGAAACCGAGGGTTTTGTCTGTGCAATACAGGATCAGGTTATTAAGACCAACAACTATCGGAGATACATCCTAAAGGATGGCACTGTCGACGTCTGTCGAGCTTGTCGCCATCTCGGGGAGTCACTTAGGCATGTCATCTCCGGTTGTTCGGCGCTTTCTAACTCTGAGTACTTGCGCAGGTACAACCTAGTAGCCAGAATTCTACACCAGGAGCTCGCTCTGAAATACGGTCTCGTGGACCGAAAATTGCCGTATTACAAGTACTTGTCGGAAGCCGTGCTCGAAAATGATCGCGCCAGGCTCTACTGGGACCGGGTCATTATCACAGACAGGACTATTCTTGCGAATAAGCCTGATATTGTGCTGATGGACCGGGCACAGTCAAGGATATTTTTGGTCGACATTACCATTCCGTATGACGAGAACCTCGTGAAAGCCGAAACAGATAAACGAACAAAATATCTGGACCTGGCTCACGAGGTGACCGACATGTGGGGTGGTATGCCGACCGAAATTATTCCTGTAGTCGTCTCTGCGAATAGGCTAATCCCAATCAGCCTCTCGGGTCATCTGAGGAGACTGGGACTCTGTGACGGACCGCTCCGGGCTCAAATGCAGAAGGCGGTGCTCCTCGATACCGCCCGCATCGTCCGCCGGTTTCTTTCCCTTTCACCCTAACCCTCGGCCGTTTGGTCTCCCCTGCCGAGGGCTCCCATCTGGTTGGATCTTATTTATTTATGTAGTTTTTGTATTTATTTTATTTTATTGATATTTATGTACATTTATCTTTTCATTTTAATTTATAATTATATATTTATAGAACCCAACCAGGTGAGAAAATTATATAGATACCCCGAATAATAATAATATTAATTTATTGAAAATATTTTTTTAAATAATTTCCGTCCGTTAAAATTGTAGGTGTAACCAATTATACGTAAATACCGTGAACTGAAGCTAATTATCTATATAACAATCGCAATAACTAGGTTGACTGGTTAAATAAAATGAATGATTTCGATTTAAAAAAAACCCTTGCATGAATTTAAAAATTATAGGAATTTTTCAAAAACAACTTTCAAAAACCACCTTTCGTTATTGGAAATATTCCATAGAAACATAATCATATTACAGCCCCAGTAGAAGTGGTAGTGGCTCGGAGTTAGGAAGTTGGCGGTATTTTAAACCCGTGCCTCGGAAGCACGTCCTGCGCGTGATCAATCCATCCTGTGCCATCAGACTATGATATTACGTCATCAGACATAATTCGATTCGATTCGATTTACGATTAGTTGAAAATTTATTTTCAGGTCATCATAAAAAAGATTCAAAAACTTTGTGTCCTCTAGAAATATTAGTAACTGCTCGGACTCAAGAACTCAGGATTAACTAACGCTAAGCGGCTATCAATAAAGCTAAATTTTCGTTATCAATCACATTATTACAGTATGTATTTAAATGAGTAGAATAACTATATGCCATTTGGACAATGTATGATAATCCATTCTACAAAAGAATGGTAGGGGACAGCCTGGGACAACATTATTGTAGCCCGAAAACAAATGAATGATTAACTACAATAATAACTGTAATAGAAACATTGGTAATTAGTCGCGCGTTAGCAATACCCGTGCTATGCTGCTATGTGATAATATTTTTAAAAATTAGATGCTTTATGCACTCGGATATCCACGTCAATCGTCAAGGCAAGGGAAATAGATAAATGTTTTCTTTTCACAAAATTATACATAAAATCCCTTATAACCGAGACTGGGATATCCGGGAAAGGATAAAAGTAACTGACATAGTTCAACGGACAAGGCTTAGGGCCAGCCGGCCATATAGCACAAATAATTAGAAATCGATGGGGAAAGAAAAGGTTCTCGGAAGGCTAGCCCGACGATCTAATGAAACATGCAGGAAGACGAGCTTAGGGCCGTGCTTTGAGACAATCTATGGGAGAGGTCTATATTGAGTTTTGGATTTGTGAAGGCATGAGATTAGTTTTGCCAGATAGGAAGACGGGAAAAATAAATATTAAAAATAAAAATATTTATTTATTTATTAATAAGCTACAAAAATATTTTACACGAAACTAATATATTAAGTACACTTAGTATTTAGGTTGCCACATGTATTTGGCATTGAACTTTACTAGAGTCCATCAATTTGGATCCTTTAGTAGTATTCAAAAAATATTAAATATTCAAACAATTTACTTCAAAATTCAGTATAATTACGAACTCAGCTTTTATTAAATCAAAGACCATACGTTATCTTTCCAAGAAGCTGTTTGTCTGGATATCTAGAGTTTTGTCGGGAGTCTGATCATTTAAAATGTCCCGACCATATAGCAACCCTGCATGAGATGCTAATACTGTATCGTGTAAACTTCTAGCATTTTTTTACAACTACTCTCTTGCTTTCAGTCAGTCTCTTGGTGTTCTAGATACTAATTTATTTATATTGATGGTGTAGCGGTGGTGTGCGTATAGGATAACCACACGTTAGGATTTGTCCCGACATGTTAGGATTTGTGTAGAGTTAATGAAATAATAAATAAGTTAGTATTGTGTTATTTGTAGGAACAATAAAACTAAATCAAATCCACACTTATAAAATAACTTTGATTACAAAAATAACTTTGTTTTTTTTTAATCTACATATCTTTGAGTAGTTGGTTGATTACTCAAAGCTACATATGTATATAAAAATTAGCTTAAATTGCATCGTGCAACTATGTGCCGAATTGAATCGTATATTGTGTTAGTAATTACCATGTTGTGGCGATGTAAGAATATCTACTGCCCTTTATAATCCCACGGGTGTCTTAAGAGACGACAGAGGGAAACAAATCAAGAGATGGGCAGCAGAATCTTCCTAATAACGACAAATAATTAAAAACTGAGGTTACCAAGCGTGGCAACTGTGGCAGATATCCCCACTACGAGGCAATCTATGGGGAGGCCTATGTTCAGCAGCGGACTTTGATAGGCTGTAATAGTAAATGTATAAACTGCACGTAATAGTTATATATCGCTCTCAACTTAAATGGTTAAATATCCCACAACGCAGGAGCCTTAGAATTTTTAGCACTCTGTTCACTATTCTTAACGATCCATTGTCCCCAGAGTATTTGAAATGTAAGTTTCAATACCTGGGTTCTTTCCATGATTGCAATTTTCTCTCTCGTAACAATCTCGTGCTCCGTGCTCCCACTCACCGTACTGGTTTCCTCTCAAACTCTTTCGCTGTTACAGCTGTAAGACTCTGGAATGCGCTTCCCCTAGCAATGAGAAAATCCCCCAACAAAAGGATTTTTAAAACAAAGGTAAAGGAACATTATTTGGGTTAATCTGACACAAAAATATATAAATAACCTATAACATTTAATCTATTAGATCCTTATATATACTTAATTACGCAACATTTAACGCACGCACTCTGAGGACTGACGAGAAGATCCTGGAGCTGGAAGAAGAGATAGATAAGTTGCGCTGGAATATTATAGGATTATCCGAGGTCCGAAGAGAGGGGGAGGACACGGTGATTCTCGAATCCGGCAACTTGTTCTATCATCGGGAGGGCGACCATCTGTCCCAAGGAGGTGTCGGATTTATCGTCCACAAGTCTCTCGTCAACAACGTTGTAAAGATTGGGAGTGTGTCGACGAGGGTCGCGTACCTGATACTCAGAATCACCAAACGGTATTCGCTGAAGGTCATACAGGTTTACGCACCAACCTCGGCACATCCCGATGAGGAGGTGGAGGAAATGTATGAGGATATTTCCAAAGCCATGCATTCCTCCAAAACTCAATACACGGTGTTGATGGGAGACTTCAACGCAAAACTAGGCACAAGAGAAAACGGTGAGCTGAAGTTAGGGAAATTTGGAGTAGGGCAACGGAACCGAAGGGGCCAGCAGCTGGCCGACTTTATGGAAAAAAAAATCTTTATGATGAACTCTTTCTTCCAGAAGCGGCCTCACAGGAAGTGGACCTGGTCGAGCCCCGACGGTTCGACAAAAAATGAGAATGACTTCATTATGACGACCAGACGCCAACTGTTCAGTGATGTCTCAGTGATCGCAAGGGTAAAAACTGGCAGCGATCACCGAATGGTTAGAGGCACACTGAACCTAAACGTGAAGTTGGAGAGGTCTCGTCTAATGAAGTCAACGCTCCGTCCCCCTCGTGCTCTAATCCAGAATCCCGAAAACTTTCAGCTCGAGTTACGTAACCGCTTTCAGTGCCTAGAAGATTGCAATTCAGTGGACGATATGAATGACAAGCTCGTGGAAACTGTCCATGCGGTCGGAGCTAAGTTCTGCAAGACCCGCCGCATAAGAACACAAAAACTCTCCGATCACACTCTTAATCTCATGGCTGTTAGACGGGAGATGAGGCTGCAATCGTCAACAGATTTGACAGCATACAGGCAACTGAACAGACAGATCTCCAAATGCATGCGGCGAGACTTACGCAACTTTAAAACTGCTCGTATTAAAGAAGCGATTGAGCGGAACCAGGGCTCCAAAGTCTTTGCCAGAGATCTGTCTGCCAGTAAGAGCCAACTGTCGAAGCTGAAGACTGAGTGTGGCAGCATCGTTTCTGGGACACCTGAGATTTTGAGTGAGATTGAGAGTTTCTATGGGCAGCTGTACACATCATCGTTGGAGCCACACGCAAGTGTGAGTAACGATCCAAGAGCAAGTCTTATCCGACACTATTCCGATGATATCCCGGACGTCAGTCTGAGCGAGATGGCTCTCCAGCACCTTAAAAACGGCAGGGCCCCAGGCGAGGATGGAATTACAGCGGAGCTTCTGAAAGCGGGTGGAACACCGGTACTTGAAGTCCTTCAGAAGCTCTTCAATTCCGTCCTCCATGGTGGCACTACTCCAGAGGCGTGGAGCAGAAGTGCGGTGGTCTTGTTCTTTAAGAAAGGCGACAACGCTCTCTTAAAGAACTACAGACCGATTTCCCTTCTGAGCCGCGTCTACGTGCTGTTTTCGAGAGTCATTACGAATCGTCTCGCACGCAGACTCGATGACTTCTAGCCTCCCGAACAAGTCGGTTTCCGAAAAGGCTTCATTACCATAGACCACATACATACCCTGCGGCAGATTGTACAGAAGACTGAAGAGTACAATCTGCCACTTTGCCTGGCGTATGTGGACTATGAGAAAGCCTTTTATTCCGTCGAAATTTGGGCGGTGCTACAGTCCCTTCAGCGGTGCCAAGTTGACTGTCGGTATATCGAAGTGCTGAAGTGTTTGTACAGTAGGGCTACGATGGCTATCCGAGTACAGAACCAGAGCTCGAAACCTATGCAACTGCAGAGAGGTGTAAGACAGGGTGACGTTATATCCCCGAAACTCTTCACCGCTGCATTGGAAGACGTTTTCAAGCTACTGGACTGGAAAGGATACGGTATTGGCATCAATGGCGAGTACATCACTCACCTTCGATTTGCCGACGATATAGTCCTTATGGCAGAATCGCTGGAGGACTTAAGCACTATGCTCAATGACCTCAATAGTGCCTCCCTCCCAAAGGATAGGTCTTAAGATGAACATGGACAAAACAAAGATCATGTTCAATGTCCATGTCACACCTATGCCGGTAGCTGTTGGAAGCACTATGCTCGAAGTTGTTGACGAGTACGTTTACCTGGGACAAATAGTCCGATTAGGTAAGTCCAACTTCCACCGAGAGGTCAATCGACGGATTCAACTCGGCTGGGCAGCGTTCGGGAAATTACGACATATATTCTCGTCAGGTATACCTCAATCTCTAAAAACTAGATTTTACAACCAGTGCGTGTTGCCAGTGATGACTTACGGATCTGAGACGTGGTCCTTCACTGCTGGCCGTATGAGGACGCTCAAGGTCGCTCAGCGAGCTATGGAGAGGGCTATGCTCGGAGTTTCTCTGCGTGATAGACTCAGAAATGAGGATATCCGCAGTAAAACCAGAGTGACCGACACAGCCCAACGGATTAGTAAGCTGAAGTGGCAATGGGCCGGCCATATAGCTCGAAGAACCGATAACCGATGGGGAAGAAAGTAGTGTAGGGCGACCCCCCACTAGATGGAGTGACGACCTGGTAAGATATGCAGGAAGTCGATGGATGCAGGTGGCTCAGGACCGTGCTTTGTGGCATTACTTGGGGGAGGCCTATGTTCAGCAGTGGACTTGTGAAGGGCTGTAATGATGTAATGATGATATACTTAATTAAGTTTGAGCTATGAGTATGTATGTGTGTGGTGTGTGTGTGGGGGGGGGGGGGTGAGGGTGTATGTGTATGTGAAATTTATCAATTTTAGGTTTCATCCTAGGCCACTGCAGCACACATCTCCCACTAACTTTCCGGTTGGCTGGTAGAAAATGCCATATGACATTAAGTCCGCCGTTTGTACCTTTAGTACAATAAAGTGTAAATAAATAAATAATATACGATTTAATCCCTTTAATTACTACATATCAAAATCTTTGTCTTCTCATTTGGCATCAATGTAAGTTGCACAAACTTTGCATGCTTGTTTTAAAAGAGTTTTGAAAAAAACATGGATATTTTACAATTTTAACGAACATTTGAACCAGATTTTGAAATAAATCGTCACTAATTAATTTATTATTAATAATTTAATAGTTTGAACGGGCTTTGCTGTGCCGCGCCGCCTAGTAAGGGATTGCTTTGAAAAAATACATATTTATTTACAGAGTACTCTTCCGTAGGTTCAAACTGCAACACCCTATTTCACCCTTAGTTTGAATTTTCAAAAATCCTTTCTTGCGTATCTGATGTCTGTATAATAAAACAAACCTATGGTCACGGAATCTGTCCAATTTCTCACGTTTACGTTCAGCTGTTTGGGCTGTGATTCTTATAATCGATCTATACAGTGCTATTTTTAAAGACTAGCAAAATTTTAAACGTAAGTTCTAATATATAAATAATGGTATACCTTCATTGCCGTTTTTGAATACACTAGTAAATAAGGCGTCTACTTTTATTTGAAATTATCTCAAATTGAATGCGATTTATGGACAACAATGTTTTGCCTAGCGATCGTGCGTGCGCAGCAAAATCAGTTAAAATAATGCATTACCAAGCATTTTGAATTGAAAAGATAAAAAGGACAGAATGTTTGGGATTTTTTTAATTCGTTTTTTTCTCTCAATTTGCCTATACTACTTATTCTGAACCTTCTCTGCAAACATGGCCGTTTATTGTAAATAACCATGTATAAAACACAAAAAAAATTTCTACCTATTTCCGTTATTATAGACTTTGTAACAATCCAACCAATTTTGATTAAATTGTTTGTGTGCATAGGTCCCTAGATAATTTATATTCACGTTTGGACTCGGTAGGTGGCGCTTTTGTCGAGATGCAGAAACCACCTGTGCGAAGCCGGGGCGGATTCCGTGTAAAAATATTTATGCAGACTTCGGACTTCGTTTTAATTGTTTTAAACCATTAGGGGTATAATTTAAAAAAAATAAAAATTGATGTAATATTATTTTAATTCAATTGTATTTGCATCAGCTGTCAAATTATAAAAACATAAATTATTTTTCTCCATTCAATTGTAAATTTGCACCAGTGCCTATATATTGTTTTACAGAATTAGCCAGGAGACCATGATGATGAATTATCATTAATAATACAAAAGAGCATTGTCATTATATATATATAATATTATTGGATTATTTCTGTGTGTTTTAGTCGGAGATATTGACATCGCTGATTTAAACATATTATAAACAATTCGGTAAATAAGAAGATGGCTGCTATACAGCTGTTCTCGGTAAGGCAACCAGTGAGTGTGAGTCACTACCCAGAATCATAAACAAAGAGGGACGCTTTCATCGAAATACTGCTTCTCAGAACGGTCGAATTTGACGCCATTTTGGAACTATAACATTTAGCTTGAATTCGCGCGATTGAAATTTGCAATGCAAACACGGGAATAGAATTTCTAGAAACCAAACACAAATTACACAATACCTACCTAGTATTAAATTAGATACTTGGCTGTGGCGTTAAAAAAATCAATATAAGATATAGGATTCCTTTTTTCCATAGATGTCCTAAGAGATGGAAACGGTACAAATATTCACCGATGGCAGAATTACTAGGTTTATTGCATTGATTGATGATTGGATTGTAGACGGAAGATGGACACAAGTCACCGAATGGACAGGTCCAAGCGGAACAAGACGTAAAGGGAGATCTACAGATCGCTGTAGCGGATGGAGACTGGATGTTGTAAGCGGAAAACTGGAATAAATGGAAACAGTTGGAGGAGGCCTACACCCGGAGCGGGACCATCTATTATATAACAACTAATTGGAATTTAGTTGATTTTGTATGTATGTAAATTGCATGGTAATATAAATGCTTTATTATTATAATATGTGATTTTAAATCCTCAACCAAGCGACGTGGAATGACGTCTAAGATGCAAAAGTATTCTACCAACTGTCATTATCATTCCGCCTTCGAAGCCTGACGTTTAAAGGAAGTCCTCTCGACTGTGGTAGGAGCCCGTGTCCAGGAGTGTACTGGCAACTGGTAATGAAGAAACTTATTTTAACGAAGCAAAATCAAGTGAGGAATTAGGCTATAATTTAGCCCATTTTAGTTGGGTATAAGTTGACTTAAGCACAGACTTGAGTTCCATAGTGAATGTTTACACACACCGTAGGCTTGCTCTTTACGCTTAGCACAGCTATACCTCTATCACGTACCTTTCGTACTTATATGGTATGGTAAACAATAATGTAACGCTATAGCATAATTCGTTCCACGGTTGGGTAACAGCCTCTTCTTTTATACCGAGGGGGGTTTAGGGCAAAAACGCTGCTTCATCCAATGCGTGTTACTGGACTTCACATCTCTGCGAAATTTATATTTTATTAATTTATCAAACGTATTCTACGTGGCAGAGCCTGCTGCAGCTCTGTAAGTAGTTAGTTGTAGCACGAATGGGTCGCCTCGACAGGGGAAAGACCACGCTCTCAAAGAATACCAGCGTAAAATAGCAGCTTAATTTTGCTGTGGTGATATAATATGGTGAATGTAGAGAACCGGAGAGCCTTTTTACTGGAAACGAGACATTAAGAGGCCGTATTAGTCCTCACGGGTGACAACGCATCTGCGTTATAATTCGTAATCAAAGATAGATGTAAATGTCTATGGGCCACAATAACCGCTTACCATCAGATGGACTGTGTGCTCGTTCGTCACCCTAATAGAATAATTTAATAAAAACCGGCCAAGAGCGTGTCGGGCCACGCTCAGTGTAGGGTTCCGTAGAAACTACGGAGTGTTCCCACTTATAAGTTTAAAGATGGGTATCCATTATTTTCGCGCTCCAGCAGCGCTCCGCGCTCCTGCAACTGCTCCCGGTAGTGGGTACTGTTGTTTCCATCCAAGTTCAAAATGATTTTCCTAGAAAGTCCTTACAAAGTTCTACTTTTCAGATTTTTTTCATATTTTCTAAACTTTTGGTTCAAAAGTTAGAGGGGGGGGGGGGGGGGGTGGACACATTGTTTTTTACTTTTGGGGCGATTATTTCCAAAATTATTGACATTATCAAAAATGATTTTAGTAAACCCCTTCATTTTTAAATACTTTTCCAACAATATATCACAAGTTAGGGTTGAAATTAAAAAAAATCACTTCCCACTTTACATATAGGGGGGCTACCCTAATAAAACATTTTTTCCAATTTTTATTTTACCACTTTGTCGGCGTGATTGATACACATATTGGTACCAAATTTCAGCTTTCTAGTGCTAACGGTCACAGAGATTAAGCAAGGACGGACAGGCGGACAGACAGACATGGCGAAACTATAAAGGTTCCTAGTTGACTACGGAACCCTAAAAAAGCAGGTTTCCCGATGTTTTCCTTTACCGCAGAACATGTGGTAAATCAGCTCTTAAAATTGCTATTAACATAATGTAAACCGATGGTGGGTGATGATACAACCAGGATGGGAGATTGCACCGGCTCATTAAAAGTCTCTCCACTTTTTTTGAGTACCCGTGTGCGGTTGTTGAATGTAGTTTTCCCTTGACTTTGATATAGGAAATCATTTAAATAAAAGGAATATTACTTCGAAACGACTTGACCTTAAAAATCATTTACGAAATATAGCAAGCACTTAGAATAAATAAAAGGTAATATCAAAACGATGATGTATGTAAGCTAACAGCAGAGCAGCTATTCTGCAGCACAATCTTCTTTACTTGGATAGAATCACAACACCGAATTCAGACACGTAGAATGACTGATCCAAGTTAGTTGCCAGACTTTGATTATATAGACAGGTAGGTCCTATATAATCAAAATTCCCAGAATAGGCTTGAACGAGCTGGGGATCAGAGTTCTACCCCTACTTCTTCGTATTTTCTTTTCTATCTTTATTTTTAACACTATATTATAAATATAAATCGTATTTGAATCCATCACCCTATTTAGTCCCGTGGGAGTCGTCATAGGAGCCTGTGGGAAATGACAGACATTGTTTATATCCTCCGACAGATTGTGGCATAACTACGTACGATTCGTTCAAGCTAGGTAGTTTACACCAGATGTAAAATCAGGTTATTTTACATTCTATGACAGTAGTATCAAAGGTGCGAGACGTCTGGTAACTTGACGACTTGAACGAATTAACCACATTCGTTCAAGCTTGACGAACAAGGCAAATTAATCCTACCATTATGTTACTCGTAAGTTGTGGACTTTACGCGGGCTGATGTTATATAAAAAGAAAGCAAATAGTGGCAAATTTCAACCTGCATTTATGGCTGCATTTATTTATTGTAGGTAAATGGTGAAGTAAAACGTCCAAGGGCTTGGCAATTATAATAATAACGAAAAAATGGAAAACTGCCATTCGTCTTGTTATTCGATGATAGAAAATGGACTATTAAATCATGTAAAACTTAACTTATTTTTTTGAAAAATAACGTGAATATAACATTATATTACCGAAACTTAACAAGTTTCTCCATTTTAGTCCTCAGGGGTGACACGGTCTTTTTTCTGCTCCAAAAAACCTTTAACGAATTAAGAGGAAACCTTTGACCAGAGCAGTAACATTGTAATAGTGTATGTATGCTGATACGGTACTTTTTGTAACTTTATTTTTGAATGCGAATGACCCTTGGTCAATTTCTATATATATTTTCATTCTCCTGTCTCTTGTCTATTAAACAACATTTCAATGAGAGATCCGCGGACTCATATAAGCTCACAAATATACTTACACTACACGGCTCCTGGAATCCACGGCTCCTGGAATCCACGGACCTTTGGTATCTATTTAAAAAAAGGCTATTCTTAGTTGACACATTAGAATAATACATTATTATCCTCAGAGGACAGGAATTGTAGTATAATATGTTTTGAAACTGACGAAGTTGGGTTTAAAACCACTATTATTTCCATATTTTACACAAAGTCTTAAGATCAATTTCGTATTTAATATTCCGTTAAAAAATAATAAACAACGAGAATCTATAAAAAAGACAATAAATCAAGTTTTTTCAGTAGCAACCAGCTCGTCTCGTAGATTGTTTTTATTCGGCAGATTTTGACGTGGGTTCAAATTTGAAGTCGAGCCGCGTGACGGTTGACAGCTGCCGTTTGTACTTCGTCAGTTCTCAGAAATAGGGGGAACTTGGGAACAAAATGATGAATGTTCTCGAAACTTGGACGATACGAGTAAACTAAATTCACCCGCTTTTTTATTTTAATTCATGTTTCCTATTTCGATTTCGTGATACATCGTTAGTTTGAAATAATTATTGCTTGTATTTCACCATGTGGCGCCGTAAGAAAACCCACACATCAAATAAGGGAATAGTGAAGAAGATCTCATGGCCTCACATATATATAGATATATAGATATTAATATTTATTATATTTAATTTATATGTAAGAATTTTTCTCTTTAGCAAGCTTCTTAATTTACTGCCACTGATTTATATTTATATATTACTATTTTAATTTCTCAACACGGGCTGCTAAAGGCTTAGAGATTTTATATCATCTAATATTGTATAATTGTTTAATTTACGATTATTAATTTTAATTTTTAATTTATAAGTGATAACTATTAATTCTTTTGTTATAATTAGATGCAATTTTTTTAAATATTTTTGCATGTAAAATTTATCGTTGTGCGTATTGGATTTTCTGTAAGCCACAAGAGTTTTTGAACTATATAAATAAATAAAAAATAAAAAAATAAATATCTACTGCTATATTTATATTGTGCCGTTTAAAATAGGTATTAATTGTATTAATATAGTATTCTATGGTGTTCATTCATTCAATTAATGCTTATCAAACATCCACAGCTGACTTACATATTACCTCGTAGGGGACCTGCCATACTTGCCACTTGCCACTCTCGGCAGGCGGGTGGACAATATCATTTTTTGGGCTGTTATCAGCTGCTCATCTCCTGTTTCAGTTCTGTTGTCTCTTGCGACACATAAAATGTAAAAAAATAAAGAATTAGAATGACGAAAACCCGAGACCCATTTTACTGGTAACGAGGCATTTCACCGTAGATTTGGTGGATGACAACGCATCTTCATTTTTAAATATATGTGTCTAAGGGCACCAGCATTCATTTATCATCACGCGGACTGTGTGCTCGTTAGTCACTCTTGATTATTTTCAAAAAAATGTCTACGAGTGGACTTAAAAAACATGGATAAGGTAAGGCCTATGTCCTGCTTTTGGACTATTATGGGCTTGAACGAATTATATGATATACTCGTAGTACACCACATACACACATCTTTGAAAATAAAATTAATTTCAATTTTTTTTAATCAAAGTAGGTACTGTTGACTGGAATAAAATATTAATTTTTTGATATGAGAAAGTAAAACTTCGATACTACTGTATTAATTTGATTGGAGAAGGTAAAATGCAAAAATGCATCAAAGTTATTGGTTCTTCGTTCGCCACCATAATTAAGTACGAGCATATCTCTAAGAAACCCAAGCCGCCAGCTCTAGCGAATTCATTACCAGCGGAAAACATTTGAAGTGTGTGACGGGATATATAGTCTCAGGAATCCTATATTTTTGAAATTAAGGGTTAGAAGATGTAGAGGAATATATTAAAAACGTTTCTTTGCTAATCTTTCCTTGTCACAATTACTTTCGAGAATAACAGATAACAAAAATTTGTTCAGTCAAAAAAAATTAGACATAAACATAAACATAAACACTCACGCCTGTCACCCAGAGGGGTAGGCAAAGACTACAGACTTCCATTTAGCACGATCCTGACATACCTTTCTCGCCTCTTCCACATTCATATACCTACGCATACATGCTCGTCGGTTAAGGGTACTCTTAATTTGGCCCATTTTTAGTATATCGCCAATTTGGTCGACAAACTTCCGCCTAGGACGTCCCTTTCCGACTCTTCCATTCACTTCTGCAACATATATTTGCTTTGTCAGTCTTTCCGCATTCATTCTTTCTACATGACCAAACCACCGAAGCATTCCTTTCTTAATCCTGGTCACCGCATCATCTTGCAAACCACACTCTTCTTTTATCACACAGTTTCTCACCCTGTCACTCAGATTCAGCCCTAACATACTCCTTAGCGACCGCATTTCTACCGCATTTATTCTACTCTCGTGCTTCTTCTGCCACACCCAACTTTCACTACCATACGTTAAAGTAGGGACTAATACAGCACTGTGAATTGCCATACGTGCCTTTTTTGACACATTCTGACTTTTCACAATAGAGTGTAGAGCCCCATTTACTTTATTTCCTGCATTCACTCGTCGTTCAATGTCCTTATCATATCTCCCATCCCTGCTGAATACACATCCCAAATATACGAACTCATCCACTTGCTCAATTAACTCTCCTTCTATTCTTATTTCACATACCGTTTTGCTTTCATCTCTTTCAAAAACCATCACTTTCGTCTTACTTGCGTTCACTTTCATTCCCCTTTCTTTTAATGACCTGTTCATTAATGTAACCATCATTTGCAACTCGGCCGCCGACGACGCAAGTATGACTTGATCATCGGCGTACAAAAGGCATTTGATGGTTAACTCACCCATTCTTACCCCGCATTCTTCAACTTTCAAATTTTCCAAACAGCTGTCCATAAATAGGTTGAACAGCCACGGGGAAGCTACACAGCCCTGTCTGACACCTTTATGGATGCCAAACCAGCCCGAGTAGACCCCGTTGATTCTAACACAAGCACTCGAGTCCCTATACAGAGACTTTAATGCCTGTATCAAACCAGCGCTCAACCTAAATGCGTTCAGCGTTTGCCATAACACATCCCTGTCCACTCTGTCATAAGCCTTTTCCAAGTCCATGAACGCACAAAAAACTCTTTGGTTTTTCGCCAAAAACTTCTCCGCGATCATGCGCATGGAAAAGACTTGATCTGTACACCCCATTCCCTTTCTAAATCCCGCTTGCACATCCCAAATTTTTTCATCAGTTTCTTTCATAACTCTTTCAATTAGTACCTTAGCATACAGTTTTCCCACAATGCTAAGAAGGCTGATACCACGGTAGTTTTTACAGTCCTGCTGTGACCCCTTTCCCTTATATATTGGGACTATCACGGCTTTGCACCAGTCTCCCGGTACCCGCTTTAGTTCCCAACATAAATTAAACAAGGTGTACAGCAGGCCTGCCACCACGTCCTCTCCAGCCCTTAGCATTTCGAGTGAAACTCTATCATATCCGGCTGCCTTACCTACTTTCATGCTTTTCATTGCTTTCATTATTTCATCCATACTTATCTCCCTATCTCTTTCATCTTCTTTCGGAATTTCTATTTCATTTAGTTCACACTTCTCCTCACTCATAAATTCGCTTTCAAAATATTCCTTCCATCTCTTTAGACTCAACACTTCATCATTCAGGATACAGCCATTCTCGTCTCGTATCGCATTCAATCTAGGCTGTTTTGTATTTCCCCTGGTATTTCTTACGAGTTTCCAGAACATTTTAATATTTGCCTGGAAGTTATCCGATATTCTTCTATCATTCCTATCCGTTCTTTCTTGCTTTTTCCTTTCAACTAATTCTTTTACTCTCTTATTTAAACGTTTAAACTCTGCCTTTTTTCTTTCATTCTCATCATTCTTATCACCAGAGTTACCAGCTTTGGTCGCTAGTAAATCTAGCCATGCTCTCTTCTTTGCTTCAACTTCCATACGTACCTCGTCATCCCACCATAACGTATTGTCTTTCCTTTCATTCATTCTCTTACTAACACCACATATTTCGGTAGCTGCATCCACTAAACCTTTCTTAACATTATGCCACACATTCTCCAAGTCTAACTCATTCACACACAACTCATCCAAATTACTTATATTTTCTCTCAGTCTGCATTTGTACTTGTCTTTCACATCTTCATCTTGTAACCTCTCAATTCTTATACGCTGTAACGCAGTGGTAGACACAGATGTCCTATGCCGCCAACGTCTGAATAAACCCCTAATTCGGCATTAGACCAGGTAGTGGTCCGTCCCAAAAAAAATTAGATACGAT
Source organism: Parnassius smintheus behrii (assembly GCA_036936625.1). Taxonomy (NCBI): domain Eukaryota; kingdom Metazoa; phylum Arthropoda; class Insecta; order Lepidoptera; family Papilionidae; genus Parnassius; species Parnassius smintheus. The sequence goes on from JAUPFT010000004.1 coordinate 43,157,646, forward strand.
AAAAAGTCATAATAAAAAAGTAATCCACGCCTACGACTAATTATAAACCTAAAGGGCATTGTCGATTTTTCATTTAATTATTTTCGATACGCTACGTTTGTCTTTACCTTTCTATCTTGTTACTTTATATAATTTTTATTGTTTATAAATATTTTTTCACGCAGATTAAAAGATTCTTAAATAAGGTTTCTTATGAAGCTGATCACAGGCTCCGGCATTTGCCATCTTTCTCAATTCTGGCGTAAGCGGAAGTAACGGGGATACGTGATGCAAACGTACAGTCGCATACGAAATTACTTAGTCTGTCTTATCATTATCACACTTAAATATTAACAGTATTTTTATAATATTTTTATTTTTTTAATTATTATAAGTCAGTGCTTGTAAGTGGTGCCGAAACCTGGCTAGGTTATAAATCGTACTGCCTAAGCGCAACCAAAGCCTATTCTGAACACGCCCACAATATAAGCGGGCGGAAAGACACAACAACATGCTTCTTTTGCTATACGCTTTACAAAATAAGTTTCGTTTCTTTTTTGTAAGTAAGATTTAGTTCGAATTAATGTCGACAGTGACAGACAAAATACAGTGTTATATCATGGATATATATTAATAAAAATACTTAAAATACAAACCTCCATAGAGCCCTTCAAGAAAAGAGCTTACTCCATTCTAAAGGGCCGGCAACGCACTTGCGATTTCTCTAGTGTTGCGGATGTTCATGGGCGGCGGTAGTCACTTAACATCAAGTGAACCGTATGCTTGGTTGACCCCTCCTCTATATAAAAAAAGAGCAATATGGGGTACCGGCGGATTGAAAGAGAGTAGCCGTTTTTCCACGATACAGAACTTTCTGTCATTTTTTGCTGAACGAAATCTGCGCACACAAAACAATCATATGCCACTACGAAACTCCTACATATCAATTAAAACAATAAACTAACAATTTCACACACACACACACACACATAGATACATTACAATAGTTTCGCTCGGTGACAGCGACAATTCGATATTGTTGTTCATGGGCGGCGGTAGTCACTTACCATCTTGTGAACCACATGCTCGTTTGCCCCCTCTTACATAAAAAAATTAAATAAAAAAAATTAAGAAAGGTAACGCTAACTTATGTAAAATTGACGACGTAAATCTCTTTTTGCAGCAAAAACCTACAAATTCCGGCATTTTTGTAGGACGTCGATTCAGCCGCGTAACTAGAGAGTAATGCGGCTAAAACTAGTTCTATTGTGTGCATAGGACCTCGTGGACTTATACTTTGACAGAAGAGAGCGCCCGCGCTAGGGCTACCTCCTTCTGAACTACCTGTGGCCTGTGTTGCTTTTTTTTTCTTGCGCCCGAAGCAAATATGGATAACCCTCCGGAAAGCGGGGGAGGGAGGTGGGGAATGCTCATAGCATACCACGCAGCCGGCTGCGTGGTTATGTGGAGACTTTTACCCACTAAACCCCACCTTTTAGGGACTGGCTTAACGGTCTAACTAGAGATCTCTAAGCCGTGTACAAACGCGACCCTCCTTGGCAAAAAGGAGGGTGCAGCTTGTGTGTTGCTCTATGACAAGTCTTATATAAATACAAAAATATTGGTATGAGATAGGGTCACATGTCTATTTTAATATTAGGTACATAACTCAAAATAATAAACAAAAACACTCTATAACAAAAAAGTGCCTATTATAAAAAAGCAGTGTGCGCGACTGTATTAGATCTTAACTAGCCACGTCCGTCGGTAAATGTACCTAATATATAGAGTCGAAATTTGCAATGGTGTATATTATGTACTATTATTTGACCTACAAATGTTTGTCCCTCGCGACCTAATCGTTTATCCGGTCGTCACAATATAAAGTAGGTATTTGCATTGAAAACTATGAACTTACGGTCCAATATAATTAATTTAAAACTAATGCCATTTCAACGTAATAGCTTAGAGGGAATACTTGTTCCCAATGGGCGCAGTTTTAAGAATCGCCTGCGAGTCCGTTGGTGCGTGATCTAACCTAATAAAGCGACCGGAAATATCGAGCGTTCCCGTTTTGATTGCGTATTCCGTGAAAACCATGTATAACTCCGCGTCTAATCAAATGGAAAAATTTGGTCCTTTATACCTGCAGTAGGGGTGTGACTGACAATTAAAATAATACGAAATATTTTTAGCATTTTTTGTGTCGATTACTACTGCGTAATATTTTATTTAATACAGCATAAATCATTCTATTATCATAACATTAGCATTATGATAAACATGGAGTAGTACACCAATGGATATGGCTCACCCTTATTCAAGGATGGATTTGTGTTGGTTTCCCGGCATGGCGGGCGACATGTTTGAACGTGTAGTGGCGGTGTAAGAATAACCACTAACCTACCTATATGGTCCCGAGGGTGTCGTAAAAGGTGACAGAGAGAAACAAACCAGATGGGAGGTGGCGTCTTCTTTGGTTTTGTTTAAAACGAAAAAATAGTTTTTTCATTGGGCAGTACTTCTGATCTAATTCGATCTCTTCTAGAGCCGAGGCCGATTGTATGTTCTAATCTGACCCGTAGCCGAAGTAACAAGTTAAAAACCACAAAATATTTAACAATTGCGGTTGCCAACCGGCCTGCCAGAGTGGCAACTATAGCAAATATCTCTCCCGCCTATGAGTGAATCTATGAGGAAGGCCCTTGTTCAGTAGTGGACATTTGATAGTTTGTAGTGGTATAGGTAGGCGGCTTGTTGATTGAAGAACAAATATTACGCATTTTTGATGTTATATGTCTATGGCCCGGGTATTTTACATCTGATATTATACGAGTTCGTTATATGGTTATATCTATCAAAAGCCAAGGAATCTTTACAGCATTCCCCATGAGATTCGCCTCTTACGACACACACACACGTGTGTGTGTGTGTGTGTGTGAGTGTGTGTGTGTGTATGTGTGCGTGCGCGTGCGTGTGTATAAGAATGTTGAACAACCAATTAAAAAGACAACCGTACACTGTCAAAATGAATTAATTTGATATTCCGTATTGTGAGTAACGACTGGCAACCCTACGACATTTATGCCGATTTTTTGCACGCCAACAGATTATGTAAATTTTTACTTTAGAAACAAACATGTTATCTACGTCCGTTTTAGGCAACAGTTTCGTACGATTACTGTTCGATACTACCTACCTACTTCTTTTTGCTGCGAACGTTTATATATTTCCATGTAAAGGTTGTTTATTACGGGTTTTAGGTGCTGTTTGTTGAATGCTTAGAGTATACATAATCATAGTTCGCTTATGTATACTCTTAAGTTGATACAACTACAACTTAATCGACTACAACTGTTTAAAAAAATTGAGCAATAGAAATAGAAAAGTTTTTATTCATTATAGATTGTAAATAGTACTTATTGAGTCATTTTTATGTTTTAATTTACCATTGGGTTTGGAAAATACCTCTGTCCTGGGAAGAACCAGCAAGAAATACAATTTAAATAAAGGGAAATTTAAAATCATATGTTATTTTCCACAATTACCTACTGTTGGCGACGCGCCTATAAGAATATTTCAGTTTATTAAGTCAACCGATGACGAATAACTTTTCAAAGACTCATTGTCCAATAGAAATGTTCTGATAAGAAAATGCTTAGTTAAATCTTAAAGAAATGTCGAATTAATGGTATGAAGGTCTTGGGTTCGACTCCCAGGCCGGACTAGTTTACTGTTTTCTAAGTAATATCTTTCAATAAATTCATATAGGGAATTTTATGTTATAAATTATGTTACCGGATTTGTTCCCCGGTTGAAATCGTCTTTCCAACGATGTGAATTCTAAGGAATATTAAAGTGAAGTTAGAGATCGGATTTGTTCCCCGGTCGAGATGATCACTCCGTGCACAAACAGAATTAACGGAAGTTAATTGCATAAGTATTGTCTTGTATAAGTATGATACGTTTTGTACGAAAACAAATGCCTATTTGTTATGATTGATTAATGAGAACATTCACTTGTATTGCTATCTGATAAGAAACATGATAACTGATAAGAATCTTATCAGAGATAGTTTCCTACAGTTTGAAAATTATGTAGAAGCACTTATTTACTTAATATTGTTAAAATTAGTGTATTTCAGACTTTCATTTTTTCTGATAGCCGAGAGCCGTGCAAAGTTAGTTGTTCAAATAGTGTGAGTTCACGGAAGCACGCTGACCACGCCCCTTTTTTTTTTTTTTTTTTGGTACATGGGGAAATGCCTACGCATACCCGCCTCGCGGGGGCAAGGACGGGTTATGTCGGACTCGCACCGACTAAAACCCCATGGTGTTCCACCTTTGTCGCATATTGGCAGGGCTACGGGAACGCTTTCGCACACATCCGCGGCCCTGCTAGCGCCTGCCGCCCCATGGCAGCACCTCCTCGGGAGAGGAAAATTCCTCCCCGTTCTCCTTCACAGGTAAGGCGCACCAGAACACATGGCGCGCCTTCCTCCACGGCCTCCAATTACGTCTGTGCAACAGACGCCCCCGCGTCCGATGCACAAAGGCCATGGGGCCAGGAAAAACGAGCACTTAGAAGTACTAGCCTTCCCGACCCCAGCGGCGGATCTGGTCTATGGCCCCGCCGCCAACTAAGATTCGGCTGCGGAGGGTAGGGAGAGCGGCGCCTCGCAATACCGACAATCCTCTCCCCCCGCAGCCCCACCACCACCGCATCAACGGTGCGGCCCCGTTTGAGTCGCGGAGGATAGGGCGAGTGGCGCATCGCCATACCAACACTCCTCTTCCTCCGCGACTCCACCTCGGCTGCAGCGGAAGAGGGTGCGCGAGTCCCCACTCGCTGCAGTCCACCAGCACACATCCAAAGTGGGCTCCCCAAGCCCACTCGGAGTGGCCACCTCAGGCCGGCCCTTCACCTCGGGCCAGCCGATGGGTTCCTCTTTGTTCACCGTGGGAGACCAAGCCACGGCTACTAAGCCCCCCCGCCACGACAAGGCGGGAACCCGTTCGGGGGGGTGACCACGCCCCTAGGAGGCCGAATATGTAAAAATTTAAAATGTTTGTAATTTCAGCAATTTATGTAAAAATGACTTGTAAAACATTTCAGGTTGATTGTACGTGCTAAAAAGGTGAATTCTGTGTTATTTTTATGTGAAAATTCCTGTGTATAAGTGAAATAATGATAGTTTTGTATAAGAAATTTAAAAGTGTTTTAAATGGTGAAATGAATAGAGAAAATGTAAATTAAACTATTGTATTAGTTAACATATGTATAAATTCAAGTGGGAAACATTGTTTTAACTTTCTGTGTTAAATATTTAAGAAGTTTGGATTTTGAATTTGTGATTAAAATAGGCATATTTTGTTTTATAAATTAAAGGATTTTTGTGATACGAAAATATAATATATATCATGGTGTAGATATTGTTTTGTGCTATCTAAATAGATAACTTGTATTTATGTATGATTTATGTGAATAAAGAAATTAAGTGAAACGTGAGAGAGTAATAGTACAAATTCATGTAATTAAGTTGCGCAGGCACGCGAATGGCGCGGCTCACTTCCGCGTATAGCTCTGGGGGTAGCTTAGTGAATGGGTTTTATTGCAATTCGTTCGGGGAAATAGTTCGGAAAAATAAGAAAATCCTTCGGGAAAAGTGAAAAAACCAGCAGTCAAGAAGAAAAAGTGTAGGGAAGTGATAGGGAAAAGTGATTACTCTCTCACGGAACGGTTTGAAGATAATTGCTGTTTTATTCCCAAGTAATTCATCCCTAAAGTTATACAGTCCACATCGAAGAATTAAGGCGTCGGGACCGGGACGACTTCGGAAGACCCGTAATCCCCGTCTGAACCTACTTGCTGAAAAAGAAAGAGGTTATCGCCCTAGTGTGTTACTCCGTTGCGGAGATCACATACGTTGTTCCCGAACCCAACGTAGGCGTTATAGGAGGCCGGATCGAGAGAAGCCTCGATTCCTCCCTTCTGTTTCTTTATTGAACGTTCCAGCCCGTCTGGTTCGTTTTAAATTGGTCCTTCCGAACCTGTTTCCTTTTCAATTGGTCCTTCGCAGCCGGATCAGGAGGACCTTCCGAAGCTGTTTCCTTTTCAATTGGTCCTTCGCAGCCGGATCAAGAGGACCTTCCAAACCTGTTTCCTTTTCAATTGGACCTTCGGAGCCGGATTAAAAGGACCACCCGAACCCCGCCAGCTGGATCAAGGAACCAGCTGTGGACTGCTGGTTGTGGAAAAGAAGACCTTCGGAGCCGAGTGAAGATCAGCAACCGAAGGAAGCCGGAGGTTTGAGCTGAAGCAATAGGACCAAAGGCCAGAAGACCAGGACGTCAGCGTTGAAGGACTGGACCTGGAACTACCGGAAGAAAGAAAACCGGGATTGCGGCCTGGGGCGTGTGCTCGCATGGGGCACGTATCGCAGCCGGGCGCAGGTGTCTTGTGAAGGCACTCATCGTGGCCAAGCAGGGCTTGGCATTTTTCCTGTCGGGCAAGCGTGCTCGGCATTTCCTGTCGGACGACCGTGTCTGGCATTTTCCTGTCGGACGACCGTGTCCGGCATTTTCCTGTCGGGTCATCAGGGTGCAGGAAGAAGCATCCACCGCTGCTGCTGCCAGGCGAGGGTGCGCGTGGGCACCTGACTGCATCGCGGCCGGAGGAGGGCGCTCGGACGAGGCGTCACCGGCAACTGGGCGGCGAGCACAGCATACATCCCGACCACCTAACGGTGCCAAACGGTCGGGCTCTGGCACAACACCTTCGGGTGGAGCAGTTCTCTCGAGCGAGACTGCGCTTGCACTACCGCTCGACTGTTTCGTCATATTCCTTGGCGGGACAGTTCCTAAACCTTTCCTCCATTCCATTCCTGCACGACTCCACCCCTGGACGGCTCACCTCGGTAGGCTCCGTCCAGGATTGATAGGGCTGATAGGGCTGTTAGGGTGGTAGTAGGGTTGTAGGGTTGGGAGATAAGGGGGGGGGGAGGGGTAGTGGTGTTAGGTTGGGGTGTAGAAGGGTTGTAAGTAAGGGGTTGTAGGGACCGTAGGGACAGTTAGGGACCGTAGGCTAACAATCACCTTCCTGCAAGATGAAGAAGGCACAAGACCAGACAGGGAGAAGCGAAGGGAGCAGGACAAGGACAGGGCTCTCAAGAAAAGCTAAAGAAGCGGAACCATCTGGAGCGACCACAGCTACTGCGTCAAATGGAGCAACTCCTTCAAGTGGAGCCACCACCGACACGTCCACATGCACGTGGGACTCAAGGACGTCCATGGCAACGACAAGCAACAGGACGGACACCAGTGGTACGCAGGCCAGCACCGCACAACAATCCGTTATATCCAGGAGTGAAACGGTGGTCGAAAAAGTAGGTCAAAGGACCGAAGAAGCGGCATCGTCAAGGACAGTAATCGGGCACACTAGTGATAAAGGGTCACAGAGAGGTAGTAGGTCATCGCGATCGGCGAGGCTGAAAGCCGAATTAGAGGCGCGGATTAAATTCGAACGCTCAGAGCTCGAACGAGCACAGGCAGCTGCTGCCTTAGCCAAGTCTCAATTGGAGTTGGCACGACTCAACCGAGAAGAGGAAATCGACTCGAGTGAGGATGATGAAGAGCGGAATACTCAGGTGGAACCTTTCGTAAGGAGTTGGGTTCAGCAGACCATAATGAGCGCGCCGGTTAGTGTAGCACAACCCGATATTACTGATAAGGAAGCGTGTAAAGGATCACGCCGCAAAGGGGCGGAGATCGAGCGCAACCAAGGAAATGCACAGAAAACACACGCGAGTGAGGTGTCAGAATTGACCGAAGCGATTGTGAGTGCAATAAAAATAGCGGGTAAAGATAAGTCTTCCCAGCTTCATTTCCTCCAGGAATTACCGGTGTTCGATGGAGACCCGGGTGAATGGATAATTTTCAAAACGGTGTTTGAAGACACAAGAAGCCAATTTTCAGGGGTGCAAAATGTTGCACGCCTTAGGAGGGCATTAAAGGGCACCGCTAAAGAGGCGGTAAAGTCGCTGTTATTTACTCTGTGTGAACCGGAAGAAATAATGAACGCTCTCGAAAGAAGATTCGGTAGGGTTGAGATGCTCATTCTAGCCGAAATCGAGAATGTAAAGCGTATGCCAAGATTGGCAGAAGATTGCCGGAATATAGGATCTTTTGCAAGTCGTATTACGAACGTGGTTGCTACGATACAAGCGTTGAATCAACCACAGTATTTGTACTCACCGGAGTTAGTGAGCCGCATAGTGGAGAAACTTGGAACTATGATTAAATTTAAATGGTTTGAATATCGATCTCAGTATCCTTTGGAGCCAGAGTTACAGAAGATGGCCAAGTTTTTAAATTTATTGAGTGAACAATTTGGAGCGTCCTTAAACAATGAAAATGCGCCTGAAAAAAGGAAGCGTCCTGAATTCAGGAAGCAAACTGTACACACTGCAAAGGGAGGTGTACGCAGCTGTGCCGTGAGCGAGCGCTATATAGCCGAAGTAATTCGAGCGAGCGTCTAGAACGCCGAAATAGTAAAGGGCACAACCGACAAGTGGTTATGACAACCCAGGATAAGCCTGTAAGTCGGGTAACACATAAGTGTGTTATATGCAACAAGGAGCACTCTATAGGGAGTTGTTACAAGTTTAAGGAGATGAATATTCACGAGAAATGGGAAGCGGTCAAAAAAGCGAAAGTATGTTTCCAATGTTTGTCACCTAACCATAGGAGGTTAGAGTGCAAAGCGAAAAAATGTGGTGTAGAGGGATGTAGAATGTCACATCATCGAATGCTACACCGATACCCCAATGAAAAAACCTCGCCACAAGGGGACGAGAGGGGTAAAGATGCTCAGATCACAACTGTTAGTACAGTGAATGCACTGGCATGTGCATACTTAAAGATTATACCGGTCGAGTTGTATGGACCTAGAGGAAAGGTCAAGACAACAGCTCTTCTGGATGAGGGATCGACCATGACACTCATAGAGGAGTGTATGGCTCAGAAATTAGCGCCTCGCGGACGTAAAGAGGGATTACGTATCGAAGCCGTGGGAGGTAAGCGAATTAACGACGACAGTTCGTATCGCTTAAACGTTAAGATAAAAGGCATTTACTCGAGCGACTTAGAAGAGATAAGTGTACAAACAATTAAGTCACTTAACCTTTCTCCTCAGTCGGTAAGCCGAGAATTATTGCAACGGTGTTCTCATTTGACACCGATAAAGGATGAGTTGATGTATGAGAGGTCCAAACCTACCATATTAATTGGTCAGGACAATTGGCATCTCATAGTTACTCGTGAATTAATTTCAGGAGGTAAGAACTTACCTGTAGTATCGCTCACCAAACTTGGATGGGTTTTACATGGTCACATATCGGGTGGTATTAAACCGATCAAGATCGTTAACCACATTTCCGCCAAGAAGGAGGAAGATGTGGATAAATTGATCAAGGATTATTTTAGTTTGGAATCTCTGGGAGTGTCGGCTAGAAAGCCCGCGAACGACCCAGAAGAACGAGCTTTAAGTATTTTGGACAAAACGGTACGTCGTATACCTAATAATAGGTACGAGACTGCTTTGTTATGGCGCACAGACAATGAGTGCATGCCGTCGAATAAAGCGCAGGTTGAAAGTCGCCTGTTGAATATTGAAAAAAAGCTCGACAAAAATAGCGAGTTGAAAAAGGAATATGAGAAGCAAATTGAAAATCTCATCGTTAATGGTTACGCAGAGAAAGCGAACCATGTTCCCATTTCCCCACGTACGTGGTACCTTCCTCACTTCGCAGTGACTCACCCACAAAAAAGGAAAATAAGGATAGTTTTCGACGCCGCCGCAAAGACGGGCGGACGTTGTCTCAATGATGCATTGTTAACCGGACCGGACTTATTGAAGTCGTTGTTCGGAGTTCTGCTACGATTCAGAGAAGGAAGCGTGGCAGTAATGGCAGACATTAAAGAAATGTTCCTGCAAGTGAAAATCCGGGATGAAGACAGGGATAGCCTTCGATTCTTATGGCGGCACAATCGTGACGCGCCACCGGAAGAGTATAGAATGACGTCACTCATATTTGGAGCGGCATCATCACCATGCATCGCTATATATGTAAAGAATAGGAATGCGCAGGACAACGCACATATCTATCCAGAAGCAGCTTCCGCTACGGAAAGCAATTTTTATATGGATGACTATCTACAGGCATTTCCCGACGTGACGACGGCCGAAAGGATAGTAAACGATATGTATAACTTCTGAGCGTGGGTGCTCAGGCTGCCCCGCGTATTCTGGGGGGGGGGGGGCAAAATTCCGCTCAAGACTACAACTGCTCGGGGCAAACGGAGCAACAAGACCAAGGCGACCCCTGCCACGCTGTCCGTGAATTTCTGCAATATCAGGGGACTTCACTCTAACCTAAACGCCGTCCATTACCATCTCGAGACGGCGAGGCCGGCTCTGCTCTTTCTGACCGAGACGCAGGTGTCCTCTCCGGCTGATGTCTCGTATCTCTCCTACCCGGGGTACAAACTGGAACACTCCTTTGTGCCTCGGGCTGGAGTTTGCGTTTACGTCAGAGAGGACATCTGTTCTCGACGCCTCGGCAGACTTGAAGGTTCGGACCTGTCCATCCTTTGGCTACGCGTAGACAGCGACGACCATCCACGCGTCTACGGGTGCCTCTATAGGTCCCATAGCGGTAATGCCGAAACAGGCCGACTCTTCGACCAAGTCCAAATGGCTGCAGACTCGTTGCTACAGCAGATCCCCTCCGCAGAGATCGTGATCCTCGGCGACTTTAACGCCCATCACGCTGAATGGCTTGGTTCACGTTTAACCGATCATGCGGGGAGATCTGTTCATGATTTTGCCTTGGCATATGGTCTGACACAACTGGTTACTTCGCCTACGCGGATTCCAGATGTGGAGGATCATGCACCTTCCCTGTTGGACCTTCTGCTGACCTCTCACCCGGACGGATATCAGATTTCCGTCGACGCCCCTTTAGGCTCCTCGGACCATTGTCTGGTCCGGAGTGTTGTGCCACTCACGCTGAAATCGCGGTTGCATTCTGCAGGCTGCCGCCGTGTTTGGCACTATAGGTCAGCCGATTGGGATGGGATGCGGTCTTTCTTTGCATCCTACCCTTGGGGGCGGGTTTGCTTCTCGCCGGAGGATCCCAACGTTGTTGCGGATTCTGTTACTGATGTGGTACTTCAGGGTATGGAACTTTTTATTCCTTCCTCTGTGGTGCCCATTGGAGGCAAATCTCAGCCATGGTTTGGTCGCTCCTGTAAAATAGCATCATGCTATAAGCAGGAGTGCTACCAAGCCTGGGTTGATGCATCAGCGTCCCGGGATGTAAACACCAGCGCTCTAAAAAAGAAGTATAATTCCGCCTCTAGGTCCTTCAAAAGAGTCATTGCCAAGGCAAAGTCAGAGCACATAGGCAGAATTGGCGAGAAACTAGTTCGCCTTCCTTCTGGAACCCGTGCATTCTGGTCTCTCGCCAAGGCTGTCCAGGGGAATTTCTGTCAGCCATCTCTTCCATCTCTGCACAGGGAGGACGACTCACTGGCCCATACTGCAAAGGAGAAAGCCGATCTTCTAGGCTCTTTCTTTGCATCTAACTCGACTCTCGATGACGGGGGGAGTACGCCGCCGACCATCCCGCGGTGTGAGTGCTCCATGCCGGAAGTGCAGTTCACACAGCGCTCGGTTCGCAAAGCACTCCTCTCCCTGGACATCCACAAGTCGAGTGGGCCTGACGGAATCCCCCCAATTGTGCTGAGGACGTGTGCTCCAGAGTTGGCACCGGTTTTAACGCGTCTTTTCCGGTACTCCTACTCCCTAGGCGTAGTCCCAAAATCATGGAAGACGGCTTTCGTCCACCCGATCCCTAAAAAAGGCGACCGCTCAGACCCGTCCAACTACTGGCCAATCGCCATCACCTCCTTGTTCTCCAAAACAATGGAGTCCATTGTAAACTGCCAGCTCATGAGGTACCTTGAAGATCACCAGCTGATTAGTGACCGCCAATACGGTTTTCGCCGTGGTCGGTCAGCTGGTGATCTTCTGGTCTACCTCACTCACAGATGGGCGGAGGCAGTAGAGTTCAAGGGGGAGGCATTGGCCGTTAGTTTGGACATTGCGAAGGCCTTCGATCGGGTTTGGCACAAAGCGCTTCTTTCGAAGCTCCCTTCCTATGGGCTTCCCGAGAAATTGTGCGATTGGATCACCAGCTTTCTTGCAGATCGGAGCATCAAGGTCGTTGTAGACGGTGCAAGCTCCGATTGCAAGCCTATTAATGCTGGTGTTCCACAGGGCTGCGTGCTATCGCCAACGCTGTTTCTTCTGCATATCAATGATATGTTGCATATCCGTAACATTCATTGCTATGCGGATGACAGCACTGGTGATGCTCTTTACACCGGCCGAGCCAATATTTCTCGGGAAAACGTCTCCGAGTGCCGGGACAAACTTGTGTCTGAAGTCGAGTCTTTGCTGAACAGAGTCTCGGATTGGGGACGACTAAATCTAGTCCAGTTTAACCCCCAGAAGACACAAGTTTGCGCGTTAACCGCTAAAAAGAACCCCTTTGTCGTATCCCCTCAGTTTCTAGGCACTCCCCTTGTTGCCTCAGCCAGTATCGGAATCCTCGGCGTCGACATATCGAGTGACGTGCAGTTTCGTGGTCACTTGGAAGGGAAGGCCAAATTGGCCTCTAAAAAGCTTGGCGTGCTCAGCAGAGCGGGACAGTATTTCATGCCGGCACACCGCCTGCAACTTTACAAGGCGCAGGTTCGGCCGCACATGGAATACTGTTCCCATCTCTGGGCTGGGGCTCCCCAGTACCAGCTTCTTCCACTTGACCGCATCCAGCGCAGAGCGGCTCGAATCGTCGACGACCGAGTGCTTTCCGATCGGCTCGATTCACTGGCGCTGCGAAGAGATGTTGCATCTCTTTGCGTATTTTATCGCATCTATCACGGGGAGTGCTCTGAGGAATTGTTCGGGTTAATCCCTGCCGCCAAATTTCGTGAACGCACTACACGGCAAACGTCTCGATACCATCCACACCATCTGGATGCTTGGCGGTCCACCACTGTACGTTTCACAAGGAGTTTTCTTCCACGTACAACCTCTCTGTGGAATAGTTTAATACCGGCGATTTTTCCGAACCGATACGACCTGGGGACCTTCAAGAAAAGAGCTTACTCCTTTCTAAAGGGCCGGCAACGCACCCGCAATTCTCCTGATGTTGCGGTTGATCATGGGCGGCGGTAGTCACTTAACATCAGGTGAGCCGCATGCTCGTTTGCCCCCTCTTCTATAAAACAAAAAAAAAAAAACTGAGGGGATGGGCTAGCAACCGACCCGAAGTTTTAAGTAAAATGGAAAATAAATATAAGAGCGACAGTGCTTCGTTGGGAGATAAAGAGCACACAGAGCGCACGTTAGGTTTGATTTGGAATATCAAACGGGATATAATAAGTTTCTCCACAAGTCTTCGTAACACACCGGAAGAGGTGATGGAAGGTTTACGACCGCCTACGAGGAGGGAGATAACTAGCGCTGTGATGTCAGTCTTCGATCCTTTGGGACTCGCATCACCCATAACGATTCAAGGGAAGTCACTGATCCAGCAAGTATGGAGGACAGGCATCTCTTGGGATGAAGAAGTTTCACACGAATTACACGTGTTATTTTGTAAATGGATATCGGAAGTGAAGAAATTAGGTCATTTAGAGGTACCTAGACCCGTTGCTGAAGGCGTCGGCAAGGGAGAGTTACACACTTTCACGGATGCTAGTGAAAAAGCATACGCTGCCGCGGTGTATTACGTCACCACGGACAAGCTAGGAATAAGGCGGATTACGCTGATTGCCGCAAAGGCAAGAGTAGCGCCATTGAAACCAATTTCGATTCCAAGGCTTGAATTGCAAGCAGCTCTTATGGGCAGCAGGCTGGCTGCCTCGGTTAGTGAAGAGAGCAAGTACGAGATGTCCGAGAGAGAATTTTGGACAGACTCACGTACAGTGTTAGCGTGGATTAAGTCAGATCCTCGCGCTTTTAAACCATTCGTTGCTCATCGATTGGCTGAGATCGAAGATCACAGTAAGCCATGTGAATGGCGATGGGTTCCAACGTCACAAAATGTGGCAGATGACGCCACTAGAAATTTTCCTTCCACCTTCGATGTAAGTCATCGCTGGTTTCAAGGACCTGAATTCCTCAGGAAGAGTCCTGATTTATGGCCCAAACAAGTGGACACCATAAAAAGCTTAGAAACAGGTGAAGAAAAATCGCCGAAGGGCGTAAATGCGTTAAGAAAGCAAGAACCGTTAAGTCTACCCGACTACGGACGATTTAGCAGCTTTAAGAAATTCCTTGGGGCAACTACACGCACCTTACAAGCGGTAGAAAAATTCAAGAGTTTAAGAAAGTCGGTTAAAGGACCCGACGACGCAGCCGAAAAGTCGGTTATGTGTTCCAACAAAGTTTTAGCAAAGTCGGTTAAAGGACCCGATGGCGCGTTGGACATAGCGCTCTTGAAACAAGCGGAATTATTAATTTGGAAGTTCGTTCAAGACGAGTGTTTTTATTCGGAAATAAAATGCTTGAAAGCAGGCAAAAGCGTTGAAAGGAGTTCACGCTTAAGTAAATTATCTATGGAAATAGGAGAAGATAACTTACTCCGTTTAAATGGACGTTTACCTTTCAAGACTAATTTGACCGAGGAAAGTAGAAAACCCGTCATATTGGACGGTAGACACGAAATCGTTAAAATGATGATTAGAGAAGTTCATCATCATTTTGGACATGCCAATCACCAGACGGTAATGAATGAGGTGAACCAGAAATTTTATGTCTTGAACTTACGTAATGTAGTACGAAGTGTGTCACATCATTGTCAGTGGTGCAGGACATACAGATCAAAACCGCAGAACGTGCCACAAGGAAATATTCCTCTGGAGAGAATAGCTCATCATGAACCACCTTTTACATGCTCAGCTGTGGATTATTTCGGTCCTATGAGTGTGACTATAGGAAGGCGACACGAAAAACGTTGGGGTGTTTTATTCACGTGTCTGACTGCCAGAGCAGTACATCTGGAATTAGCAGCCTCGTTGACACCAGCGTCAATGATAATGGCGTTGAGGCGATTTATCGCCAGAAGAGGAAAACCAGCCGTTATATACAGCGATAACGGGACAAATTTCAAAGCTGCGAATAAAGAATTATTGAAAGCATGCGAAGAATGCCATGAGGGCATGAAAAATGAGTCATTTAAGAAATACATTAAATGGAAATTTATACCTCCGGGAGCACCGCACATGGGTGGCGCCTGGGAGAGGTTAGTAAGGTCGATTAAAATTGCGTTGACCGCTACGCTCAGAGAAAGAAGCCCACGAGAGGAAATTCTACATACGTTGCTTTTAGAAGCAGAGCACACAGTAAATTCCAGGCCTCTAGTAACATTCAGTATGGATAGTCCTGAAGAGGGTTTGACACCCAATCATTTTCTTCTGGGACGCTCATGTGGTGATCGACCACCTGGATTATTTCTAGAGCAGCATCTGACGGGTCAACTCAATTGGAAAGCTGCACAGAGGTTAGCCGACCATTTTTGGACAAGGTGGCTGAAGGAATACATGCCTACCTTAATACCGCGAACAGGTAATAACGGAAAGTTCATGGAACCTAAAGAAGGCGATATTGTTTTGATAATAGATCATTCGTTGCCACGAAATACGTGGCCGAAAGGCAAAATTAGTAGAACGTTACCGGGACCAGACGGTCACACCAGAGTGGTTGACGTCATTACTAGCACAGGTATCTTGAGGAGACCTACATCCAGAATAATAGTCCTGGTACCCGCGACGCCTCCCAAATGATGGTGCTAACGCACGGGGGGGAGATTGTTGGCGACGCGCCTATAAGAATATTTCAGTTTATTAAGTCAACCGATGACGAATAACTTTTGAAAGACTCATTGTCCAATAGAAATGTTCTGATAAGAAAATGCTTAGTTAAATCTTAAAGAAATGTCGAATTAATGGTATGAAGGTCTTGGGTTCGACTCCCAGGCCGGACTAGTTTACTGTTTTCTAAGTAATATCTTTCAATAAATTCATATAGGGAATTTTATGTTATAAATTATGTTACCGGATTTGTTCCCCGGTTGAAATCGTCTTTCCAACGATGTGAATTCTAAGGAATATTAAAGTGAAGTTAGAGATCGGATTTGTTCCCCGGTCGAGATGATCACTCCGTGCACAAACAGAATTAACGGAAGTTAATTGCATAAGTATTGTCTTGTATAAGTATGATACGTTTTGTACGAAAACAAATGCCTATTTGTTATGATTGATTAATGAGAACATTCACTTGTATTGTTATCTGATAAGAAACATGATAACTGATAAGAATCTTATCAGAGATAGTTTCCTACAGTTTGAAAATTATGTAGAAACACTTATTTACTTAATATTGTTAAAATTAGTGTATTTCAGACTTTCATTTTTTCTGATAGCCGAGAGCCGTGCAAAGTTAGTTGTTCAAATAGTGTGAGTTCACGGAAGCACGCTGACCACGCCCCTAGGAGGCCGAATATGTAAAAATTTAAAATGTTTGTAATTTCAGCAATTTATGTAAAAATGACTTGTAAAACATTTCAGGTTGATTGTACGTGCTAAAAAGGTGAATTCTGTGTTATTTTTATGTGAAAATTCCTGTGTATAAGTGAAATAATGATAGTTTTGTATAAGAAATTTAAAAGTGTTTTAAATGGTGAAATGAATAGAGAAAATGTAAATTAAACTATTGTATTAGTTAACATATGTATAAATTCAAGTGGGAAACATTGTTTTAACTTTCTGTGTTAAATATTTAAGAAGTTTGGATTTTGAATTTGTGATTAAAATAGGCATATTTTGTTTTATAAATTAAAGGATTTTTGTGATACGAAAATATAATATATATCATGGTGTAGATATTGTTTTGTGCTATCTAAATAGATAACTTGTATTTATGTATGATTTATGTGAATAAAGAAATTAAGTGAAACGTGAGAGAGTAATAGTACAAATTCATGTAATTAAGTTGCGCAGGCACGCGAATGGCGCGGCTCACTTTCGCGTATAGCTCTGGGGGTAGCTTAGTGAACGGGTTTTATTGCAATTCGTTAAGGATCTCCTAGGTGTGTGTTGCTTGCAGTATACAGTGGCTGCAAATAACCGCCGGTACGACAAACTCCGCCCACGTTGAGTCCCGCGATTCCGTGAGGCGTTGAGGTCACCGGCCCCTAGGTGATTCTTGGCACTTTATGCGTTGCGTGCATCTAGTGCCTAGTCGCGTTATAAAGTGCCACATTAGCACTTACCTTAACCCTTTTCATTGTAAAAGGGGTAGGCAGTGCCCCATGTGATTATACCAAAGAAGCTTATACCCATCCATCCGCGTCGCGCATTAGCCGAACGACTGGAACTTAGACAGGGCCAATTAGACTACTGACTCTTAGGTAGGGTTTCACCATGTCCGACAAGGATAACGACAAGGGGGAGCCGCCGCCTAGGATTAGAAAACCACCGGACCGTACATCCATACTAGATCGACCGATAGCATACCGGGACATCTTTCATCCGGAAAGGACTCGAGTAGTGTCTTCCTACTCGCAGATCCCGACCAGGAAGCCCCTATCTCCAGGGAAAGGACCCGCACCGAGGACCGCGCTCTCACCCATCGTACCTGAAGGTACGACTGGGCTAGAACCGGTACCCTTACAACAGCGGGCTAAGAAGTCGTGGAGAAGGCATACTCCACCCGAGACTGCAGCATCGCTTCAGGAGAAGAGGCAGTGCCTTGGATCCTCAAACTCCTCGGATTACTCAAGCTCCGAGGAAGAGCAAGACCACAGACCTATTAGGAGATCGCCACCAAAATCGCCATCACCGAACAAACCCACCTCCCCTAGATCAGAGGAACACCACTCCAGCATAGAAGCTGTGGATCTAGAGCAGGGAGGAGAAGGGTCGTACGGGTGGAGCGCTACGACCTATGCGACCTTAGCCCCCAATACATCGGTTGGACACTCGCTGTCCACGTCACCGAGGAAGACTACCGAAAACCCGTCCGGGCGTCCGCTGGATGATGGCCAACGACCATCTACTAGCTACGCCCATATGGTAGCTGCGCCAGCAGTACCACGACCCCAACCGGCGGCAGCGACTTCTGATAAGCCTGCCGACCAGGAATTGAAAGCGAGATATCCGCCCGTAGTGGCCGAATGCCTCCCGGATTGGACGAGACATTTCAAGGAGCTCAACAGAATGTTGGGCCACCCGTTGAATGCCCGTCCATTCGGGAAGGGGGTTCGATTCACACCACAAAGCGCCACAGAATTTAGGACTGTTCAACGCTACATGGTTGAACTTTCCAAGGCAACACCCAACATGTCGTGGTACTGCTATACCCCGGATGAGGACAAGCCCACCAAAGTGGGCATCCGGGGCCTACCAATGGGTACCGATACCAGTACCATTGAGGAGGCTATAAAGGCAAAGGGCTTCCCGGTGAAATACGTTAAAGCGATTCCACCGCGAAGGGGCAGACCAGGATGCGTCTACTTTGCCCAGTTCGACCACCTTAGCCTGGAGCAACTTAAGAGACTGTATGAAGTAGACGAACTACTCTATATGAGGGGAGTAGTTATTGAGGCCTGGCAAAGGAAAGCAGGACCGGCCCAATGCCACCGCTGCCAGGCCTTTGGACACGCCTCAGCCAATTGCTTCAGGCCGGTGAAGTGCGTACGCTGCGCCGGGGAGCATATAGCGAGCCTTTGCCCTCGGGCTAGAGAGGAGGAACCCACATGTGCCAACTGTGGCAAGAATCATACAGCTAACGACCGCCGCTGCCCAGTCCTGAGGAGGACTGCAAGGAGGCAGGGGATAACCTTACCGGGACTACTCCCGGAGGACCCGAAAAGGATCCCCCAGAGTCGCCCCAAAGCCATTACCATCCAGAATGATGGGTGGGCTACTGTCACGGGGAAGGGCAGACAACCCCCCCCCCCCACTCGTACCACACAAGGAAACGGTGGAACCCGTACAAGAAAGGGCAACCACCGGGGCGACTCTGCAACCTCCCGCCAACCCTGCCACAGAACGGCAGCCCTCAAAGAAGAGGAGGCGGGAGAGAAGCAGGAAGAAGTCGCAGCCTCCTCGGGCTGTTACCTCTACCCCGACACCTGGACCAATAGCCCCTCAGGCGCAGGTTATTAAGGAGACCACCAAGAAGGGTGTGGGTAGAGTGCAGGAGAGGGCTCCACCCGAAGAGAGAGCCCGAACTGCACACAGAGCGCGCTCTACCCAAAACCAAGAAACCCAACGCCCGAGACCAGCACCAACGCCTTCAGATAGGAGAACACCGTCGGCCGGCCTCGAAACAGCTGATGCAATCCAGCGCCTAGTTGGAATTGCCATCGAGGTCGGCACACAAGTCCTGGCCGACATCAGAGCCGGGACTGATCCCATAACAGCGATTATGAAGGCGCTGGCAAACCTCCTGGCCAGACACTATGGAGGATAATAACCTGCGCCTAATGTACTGGAACCCGGACGGAATACAGCAGAAGCTGCAGGAACTCCGCACTGTCGCCCAGCAACAGGACATACATATTATACTGCTGGGCGAAACAATATTAAATCCCAAAACGCGCATAAAGCTGCCAAACTTCCACATTTATAGAAGAGACGAGGTCACCTCTCGAGGGGCCGCCTATAGAGGCACGGCGGTTCTAGTGAGGAGGGACATCGTCCACCAAGAGCTGGATCTACCACCCTTCCAGACAATGCGCTCAATCGGCATAAGAATGGAGGCGGCGGGCGAGGAACTAAGGATCTATGCAGCTTACCGCCCGCCAGGGACTCCATTCTGCTCCTCAGACATCCGGACGGTAATGGAAGGCGATGCACCAGTAATCATCGCCGGGGACCTGAACGCCAAACACCCGGCGTGGGGGTCCAGAGTGATCACCCCACCGGGTCGTGAGCTTTACGAAGATGCTGAAAAGAACCAGTACGACGTTCTAGGTCCCGAGGAACCAACACACGTTCCTACCGACCCAAGGAGGCACCCGGATGTATTAGACATCGTGCTCACTAGGAACGTCAACTATCCGATAGTGGTAGAAGTGCTGTACGACCTCCCTTCACAGCACCTCCCGTTACTGATAACCCTTGGCCTAAAGGCAGTGACTTCGCCACCCAGAGCTTTCAAAACCCGTGTCGACTGGAGGCTCTACTGCCAACACCTTCAGCAGAGACCTCCAGCACACCAACCTATATGCACAGCGGACGACGTAGAGGCCGCTGCGACTAGAATCACTAATAACATCAAGGAAGCCCTCCACGCGGCTTCTACGGTCGTCCCGATTACAGCAAGGCGAGACGATCTGCCGCGTGAGATATGCGTGCAGATCAAGCGCAAAAGAGCGCTGAGAAAGCTCTGGGCGCGTACTCGCTGTCCCAGGATCAAAACGCAGTTAAACACCCTAACGGAGGAACTGTCGGTTTCAGTCCAGGCCTTCAGAGGCGAAGCCTGGGATCGGCGCATCGAGAAGGCGGAAGAGCAAGATGCGTCACTTTACAGACTAAACCGACAGCTGACTAAATCTAAACCTCCCGTTTGCCCGCTAACTGATAATACGGGCAAACGATGCTACGATGCCAAGGGCAGAGCGGATATCCTAGTCGAGCACTTCGAGGAGCAATTTATGCCGAACACAGCAAGTGCGGAGTTCATGGAGCTTCATGCCCGGAAGGAAAGTCGCGTACGGGAGTTCCTGTCGTCGCCCGCGCCACCTCTTGCAGGAGATTGGTTCATCTCCCCCTCAGAATTGCGGAGGACAGTAACCTGCCTGCAACCGAGGAAGGCGCCGGGGCACGACGGGATTACCAACGCTGCACTCCGACAGTTGCCCAATAGAGTCATAGTAGAGCTTGGTCGACTCTACAATGGGATATTGCGGACATCCCACTTCCCGGAGGACTGGAAAAAAGGCAAAATTATCGTCTTGCCGAAACCCGGGAAGGACAGGCGTAGAGCTGCCAACTACAGGCCGATCACGCTATTACCACATATAGCTAAACTGTTCGAAAGATTGCTGCTAAGACGTCTCCGTCCGTGCATCCAACTTCGGGCGGAGCAGCACGGATTCAGGAGGGGTCACTCCACAGTTACACAACTGACAAGAGTGCTGCACCTGCTTGCGGCAGAGTACAATCGTGGCCGCATATCGTTGGGCGTCTTTCTCGATATTGAGAAGGCGTTCGACCGGGTGTGGCACGTAGGACTATTATTTAAGCTGGAACAACAGACCAGTGTCCCTCCTGCTATATTGCGGCTAATAGCGTCATTCCTGGAAGACAGGAAGTTCTACGTCTGCGTAGAGGACGCCGAATCCGCAACAAGATCCATCAAAGCCGGCGTCCCACAGGGCAGCTGTCTGTCTCCAGTCCTGTACGCGGCTTACACCAACGACATACCTACACTGGCAGGCAGGCTTCAAGAGTGGGAGGACGACGTTGAGCTGGCGCTATTCGCGGACGATAGCGCCTATTTCACCTCGTCCAGAAGAGCCCACATAGCCACTGCCAAGATGCAGCGTCTGCTGGACCTGCTGCCACCATGGCTGGATGAGTGGAGGATGGTCGTCAACGTTGGTAAGACGACCGCTCTGCTCACTCGCCGTCTCAGGAATTTTCCACCTCCGCTGACCCTCAACGGCCTGGAGATTGCGTACCAGAAGGCTGTAACTTACCTTGGGTGCAGGATCGACAGGACGCTGCGCATGACCGCGCACGTCGACTTCGTCGTCCGCCGGGCCCGATGTGCGCGGGCGACGCTCTTGCCGGTCCTGGCATCCAAGCTGCCAACAAGAACCAAGCTCCGGATATACAAGATGTATATCCGGACCATCATCACCTACGCTGCACCGGCCTGGTACGCACTCCTCAGTGACCCTCTGAGGCGGCGACTACAGGCCCAGCAGAATCTGACTCTAAGAACGATCGTCGGAGCAGGTCGCTACGTCCGGAATGACGTGATAGCGGCCGACTTGAAGGTCGAGAGTATCCACGACTTTGTGGCCCGATTAGCGCGCGGCATGTTTGACCGTGCCGATAACGGGCCACACGAACACCTCAACGGCTTTGCGCCGTTGCATACCCGGCCACCGGACGGGCGACCTCTTCCAAGAGAACTCCTCTCTATATGTGATTAGAGAGTTGAGTAACAACCCACAATGCCGCTGAAAGGCCAACTTTGACTCAACCAGATAACCTCTTTTTCCGCAGTTGGATAACTGCGGAAATTATAACCATTATACCACGGAAAAACCCGTGTATGCTATCAAGCCTAAAATAGGCCTAATGACTGTCCCATAATAATGGGATATGAGGACACCCGGGCAATGGGGGACACCCCGAGGCCCGATACCTGCACGTACATTAGTGCGTGAAGACGACATCGTATATTGCAATTCGTTAAAGGCTAAAAGGACTGGCCCATAGTGATGGGCCATGAGGATCACCCGGGCAATGGGGTATACCCCGAGGCCCGATACCTGCATCGTCCCTCGGGACATGTAGACGACATCGTATTGGTATTGCAATTCGTTCGGGGTAATAAGTCGGAAAAATAAGAAAATCCTTCGGGAAAAGTGAAAAAACCAGCAGTCAAGAAGAAAAAGTGTAGGGAAGTGATAGGGAAAAGTGATTACTCTCTCACGGAACGGTTTGAAGATAATTGCTGTTTTATTCCCAAGTAATTCATCCCTAAAGTTATACAGTCCACATCGAAGAATTAAGGCGTCGGGACCGGGACGACTTCGGAAGACCCGTAATCCCCGTCTGAACCTACTTGCTGAAAAAGAAAGAGGTTATCGCCCTAGTGTGTTACTCCGTTGCGGAGATCACATACGTTGTTCCCGAACCCAACGTAGGCGTTATAGGAGGCCGGATCGAGAGAAGCCTCGATTCCTCCCTTCTGTTTCTTTATTGAACGTTCCAGCCCGTCTGGTTCGTTTTAAATTGGTCCTTCCGAACCTGTTTCCTTTTCAATTGGTCCTTCGCAGCCGGATCAGGAGGACCTTCCGAAGCTGTTTCCTTTTCAATTGGTCCTTCGCAGCCGGATCAAGAGGACCTTCCAAACCTGTTTCCTTTTCACCTACTTACACAAAACAAATTAGAAATAACTTGGTCGCGATCACCTCATTCCCATCATCCATATTGTAATAACACTTTTTGAGCACCCGGGCTGTAGTAGTCACTTACCATCAATTGATCAGATCAATTGTTGGTTTATTTTGTGCATGAACTTAAAATATTCTACTTCACGAGCACCCAGAAATATAAATAAAACAGAAAAAGTAAGGTTATATAGCCTAAACGCGCCCAACTTTGTACGTGGTAGAGCCATGCTGCATTTATATTAGAAACAGGCTTTGATTATATACATGTCGTATAATCAAAGATAATAGGTATACTTGTAACACGAATGAGTCCGCTTGACAGGAGAAGGACACGCTATCACAGAATACCAGCGTCAAATATCAGCTGCTGCCTGCTGTGTTTCGTATGGTGTAGACTGTAGAGTACCAGAGACCTCTTTTACTGGAAACGAGGCATTTCATATTAGTTCTCACGGGTGACAACGTATCTACATTTTAATTCGTAGTCGAGGATAGATGTAGATGTGTATGGGCTACAGCAACTACTTATTATCAGGTAGACTGTGTGCTCGTTTGTCACCCAAGCTTGAGACAAGCCCCATGCGAGAGTTACTTTTTTTTGCGCTGGAAGCCAATATGGGCAACCCTCCGGAAAACGGGGGAAGGAGGTGGGGAATGCTCATAGCATACCACGCAGCCGGCTGCGTGGTTATGTGGAGACTTTTACCCACTAAACCCCACCCTTTAGGGACTGGCTTAACGGTCTAACTAGATATCTCTAAGCCGTATACGACCGCGACCCTCCTTGACAGAAAGGAGGGCGCAAGCGGCGAAAAGCCGCTTAGACGAGTGCCTAACTAAGGCAGATTAAGGGATGTGTTATGTAGGCTCGGCCTGAGCCGCCAGGAGGTAGTTCAGGTCAGCCGAAAGCTTGTTGGGGGGGGGGGGGTCCGAGAGAGAGATTCGCGGACTGCGCACACTATAGCAAGTGTGGATAGGGGCTGCATAGGCAGCTGTCTCACGAATGAGATGATTTGGGTGGGACTCTGAGACTTTGAAAAATCTCTCAGAGAGTGATTTAAGGAACTGCTGGATTGTTGGGAGCTCTAAGTCCCGGTGTAGGTCGGCATTACGGACATAATAGGGCGAGTTAGTAGAGCCCTACGACAGAATAGATTTTGAACTATTTGAAGTTCATTTATAGCTTTGGGCTTAGCATGTGCGAAAATGGAGGCCGCGTAGGTCATGACAGGTCGTATGCAGACCTTATATAGGGTTCGCTTGTTGCGGAGGGACATTTTACTGTGTCTGCCCAACATGCTGTTGAGCCTACTCATGTAAAATCGTGCAGTGCAAGTAACCTTCTTGATATGGGGTTCGAAAGTGAGCCTTGCACTAAGGATGACGCCTAAATATTTGGCTGTAGTTTGCCATGGGACAGGGGTTCCTAACATCCTGATTGGTGGAGTGGTGGTGAGACGGCGTCGTTTATATTCGAAGCAAACGGCGGAGCTCTTCTCCGGGTTTACGTCGATACGCCATTTTTGGAAGCAAGCTCCTAAGTCGCTTACTGACTTTTGGATCTTGTTCCGAATCTGTGGCAGTGAGTTGCCTTTAGAGTAAAGGGCTGTGTCATCTGCGAAGAGGACTAGTTTAACACCATTCGACGGGATAGGGATGTAGTTGGTGAATAGTATATATAGGGGGCAAGCACAGAGCCTTGAGGGACACCGGCTTTGATTTGACGAGTAGAGGATAGCGTGCCTTCGTGTCTAAAGCGAAAGGTACGATCCTTCAGATTTTTGTTTTTTTTATTTATTCAACAAAGTAACAGTTTTAATTACAAATTCAATTTCTTCGTGCCATTAAACATCTATTGTTTGTCTTGGCACTGCACAGTTTGCTCTTAATTATACATTAATTTACTTAAGCTTATTATTTAAATGACATTGGAATTAACTTTTACTTAAACTAAATATAAAGTACTATGAAACAATTGTACTACAAATTATTGAAAAAATTGGCATAAAAATTTATATAAAATCTATAATATGTATCTCTTAAACTATTTTTTTTGTGGAGAAGGTAGTTTTTGGTATTGTTTACCAGGAGCAGTGAAGTAAAAACTTGATAGTTGTCTTCAGTTGTTCGCTTATCCGATATACTGTACTATCTTATTTATGCGTGTACACACGGAGTGTATTTTTAAGGAATAATTTTTTTTCATGTATATTATTTTGTTACACGTTTTGTTTATTTGTCCCATTTAACAATACAAATATGATGAAAAATAACATATATAGATACTTTTTTGAATTCTTATTATGCGAAAAAATGTTTAAGTTTTGTTTTCAAGTTTTGTGCGGTTAGCTGGCTTCTTATCTCCGTAGGTAAAGAATTTAATATGTATGGTATTAGAAATTTACGTGTTCTCTTACCGTAGTAATTATTAGTTCTAATTGGTGAATAAGGTGTTTTATTTCTAGTGCTATAAATGCGTTCCCTTGGGGTTGGGTACATCGAGTATTCATAACATTCTTTTAAAATCATATATTTCACCTTTTTATGTATGGGTAAAACTTTGCAGTACGTGAAAAGGTATGAGTAATCATTTCGATATTTGTCCTTAATGTGTTGAGGCAATATAGAGTTTAAAATTCTTATTTGTAAGCTGTAAATTTTATCTAGGTAAGTGCGGAAAGTTTGTCCATAACTACTAAGACCATACGATACTATCGATTCCACTAGAGCATTATATAGGCTTAGAAGAATTTTAAATGAAACTTTATTACGAATAATATAAAATTTCGCTAGGATTGCCCTTTATTTACTACACACGTAGTCAATATGATTCTTCCAGTTCATCCTATTATCTATAATCAGTCCTAAGTATGTGTGATACTTAACAAGTGGGATATTTTCGCAGGAACAAGTTATTATATTGTGCAGACAAAGATGATTAAGAGCAATAATGCTTACTGGCATAATATTCTTGATATGACTAGAATGAATGTGTAGTACCTTAGTTTTTTGTATATTTATTACAAGTCCTAGATCGTGAGCCCACATAGAGAGGCTTGAAAAATTATCTTGTAATTTTTGCATGGCGATATCCAGATTTTTATCTTCTGACAGAAGGCACGTATCATCTGCATATTGGTATAAACTACATTTTTTAATGATATTTTCTAATTCATTTACGTATGTTAAGTAATGGAGTGGCCCTATAACTGAGCCTTGTGCCGTACCAGTAGTCATAGGCATTTTAGTACTTAAATTATTTTCTATCTTTACTTGGAAATATCGATTGCCAACATAATCTTTACACCATCTTAAGAAACGACCTCTAACACCAGAGTTTTCGAGTTTTTTTGTAAGAATGTTATGTTTCAAGGTATCGAAGGCTTCACTGAAATCGATGAATGCAATTAATACATGTTTTTTCTCATCTAAGCATTTGTTTACTTCATCTGTAAAGTTTGACAGTAACTTTGTAGTAGATTTCTTAGGCTGAAATCCGTATTGAGATGCCGAAATAATTTTATGTTTTTGGTAAAAGTTGTGAAGCTGGTTGGAAATGAATTTTTCTATAATTTTGTCAATTGTTGGAAGTATCGTAATAGGCCTGTAATTACTGTAATCGTCATGACGTCCACTTTTGTAAATAGGCCGTACCAAACCTAGCTTTAGATCTGTAGGATAAATACCTGTTTCTATACTACTATTAATTAACTTGACAATTACTTTAGCAATTTTTTCTGATATGGCTTTTATGTCAATTGTACGAATTCCATCAGCACCTGGTGCCTTTTTTGTGTTAAGTGTTTTTATTATATTTATTATTTGCTTTGTGTTAGCTTTTTGAAAGTGTATAGACTTATCTACTGGATTTGTGTACAAATCATCTGATAGCATTTTAATGATACATTTTGGTATTATATTTTTTAAGTTTCTATCGAACTCACTAGCAAAATTATCAGGTAATCGTTTTACTATTTTGACTTTTGAAGATTGAGATAGGAGGCTACAAGTTGAACGAGACGGTCTGGGAGGCCTAAGTCGTACAATTTGTGGATAAGGCCCTCGTGCCGGACTCTGTCGAATGCTTTGGCAATGTCGAAGAAGACCGCGATGGTTTTTTGACGACGAGGAGCGGGAGTTACTCTCTCTTATGTTGCCAGTGTTTAGCGCCTGAGCTGCTACTATAGCTTAAATTAACCTACAAGCAAATTTTAAAATTTCATATAAAACTTATATTCATAGCATATGAAAATTCTTCACACATAAATTTAAATATACGAGGGTGACACTGAGACTTCTTAGAAAATCAAAAACTGAACAAACTAGCAAGTTATTAGTATTTTTTTTCAAAATAGTGTCCATTTGAACATCAATACATCGCTGTATCCGATGGAACCACTGAGAATAAGCACTTTGCTCACTCGTCCTTAGAGGTCTTTTCGACGGCATTTTGAAACGCAGCCACTACTTCCTAAGCGTCCATAAAACGTATTCATCGAAGTTTTTCCTTTACTTTCGGAAATAAATAAAAATTGCAAGGTGCGAGGTCGGGGCTATAGGATGAGTGACCTAGTAATTCCACGTCTGACGTCGCCAAGTAGTCGATTGTTTGCTTGGCGGTGTGGGACAAAGCGTTATCGTGGTGAAGGAGGATCCTACTGCGAGGTCGTTTCTCCCGAACTTTTTCCAAGACAAGTACCAAACAATTGTTAGTGTACCACTCTGCAGTAACTGTTTTTCGATCCTCTAAAACAATTATTATGTGAAGAATGACCTGTCCTTCCGAAAAACTAGGCCACCATCTTTTTTCCCACGCTTTGACCTCTCTTCACTTTAGTTGACAGGCAACTCTCCGGAAGGAAACACCCAGACAGCAGACTGTCTTTTAGTTTCAGGATCATAACAATAAGTCCAGCTTTCTTCACCTGTAAGTACGTCGAACACAGCATTTCGAGTCACCTCCGATAAATCTTTGAACCATTTCACGACACCAATCAACACGACGGAGTTTTTGGGCCTCTGTCAATTTGTGACGTATCCACCAGGCACAACTTCCTGATCGCTACATGTTCATGGACGATTTTGTGCACTTGACTCATACCGATGCCTAAGCTCCGAATCTGCTGATAAGTCACTCTTTTGTCAGTTTCTATCATATGCCGCACAACACTGATGTTATCGTCAGTCGTCGCCATAAAAGGCCGTCCCTCACGCAGATCATCGGTGATATTAGTGTGACCACGTTTAAACTCATTAAACCAGTTGTAAACAGTGGCACGTGATGGAGCTTCGTCATGAAAGGCCAATCGAAGTCTGTCATAACTTTATTGTTAACTTGAATGACATCGAAAGTCACAAAAATCATTGTACGAAAAATTTCTCGCATTAAATTCGTGCTGACGTGACAAAGACAATTTTCAATTTGCCGCCAAATCGTACACAAATGACAATTTAATAAAATACATCCTACACAACAATATGGCAAAGAGTTCCATTTTCAAAGTTTGAACTTATTTTTTATTATAACGTTTACAAGTGGCCAGTTCCAAAAACTTTCAGTGTCGCCCTCGTAATACGGATGGAGTAAGTTAACTATATAACGCAAATTTTATAACCTCATATTATTAACGTATTTGTTCTATTACAAACACACACTTGAACTGTTCAAATCTAGCTGAAATTCGTTTAGAAATAGTTACATAAAACTGTAACAGTTAGTAATTCAATTATTCATAGGCCGCTTTCTAAGAAATTCAGTATAAATTAAGCCTTGTCGCTACTATGTTCTACGAATAACCGTTTGAATAATGAAAAGCGCTAAATCCAGCGAAATAGCAATGACTTATTGTAGTTCTAAGAATAGATATTTTATACAAACACACGTAATAGCATGACAGAAATAGGTTTACACGAAATCGCTCCCACAATAGAAAGCTATTGTAGTACTGTTAATCATTTTAGGTTGTTTGTACTATGGGCGTCAAAAGCAGATTATTTACGCTTTATAATTGATTATTGATTTTTGTCATTAATAACCACTATTCACCTTTTTTTAAATAATTTTGAAAGTTAAAGATTTTCCTTTTTTTTCATTTATTTTTGTTTTCACATACCTTAGTGAGTTATGATGGCCAAAACATGATTGACACATTTTGGCTCGATGCGAAAAGGTCGTAAAGTTTCCTCAAAATCTACAATTTTAGGTAGGTATATTAAATAGTATAGTATGAAGAAAGGTATATCTCCTGGACATGACGGACTCAGCATCGAGTACCTTCAAAACGCTGTAATACATTTACCAAGACATAACATAAAAACATAAACACTCACGCCTGTCACCCAGAGGGGTAGGCAGAGACTACAGACTTCCGTTTGGCACGATCCTGACACACCGCTCTCGCCTCCTTCACATCCATATACCTACGCATACATGCTCGTCGGTTAAGGGTACTCCTAATTTGGCCCGTTTTCAATAAATCGCCAATTTGGTCGATAAATTTTCGCCTAGGACGTCCCTTTCCGACTCTGCCATTCACTTCTGCAACATAAATTTTCTTTGTCACTCTTTCCCCATTCATTCTTTCCACATGACCAAACCACCGAAGCACTCCTTTCTTAATCCTGGTCACAATATCATCTTGCAAACCACACTCTTCTCTTATCACACAATTTCTTACCCTGTCATTCAGCCCTAACATGGAGTATGTTAGGGCTGAATGACATTAACGACCGTATTTCTACTGCGTTCATACTACTCTCGTGCTTCTTCTGCCACACCCAACTTTCACTACCATACGTTAAAGTAGGGACCAACACAGCATTGTGAATTGCCATACGTGCCTTTTTCGACACATTTACCAAGAGTGTTGACCATTTTCTTTAATTTATGTTAAGGACATTATTACTTACCACGAGAGCTTCTGGATACTATAGTCGTACCTATTGTTAAAAACAGGATGGGAGACATAGCAGAGAAGTGTAATTACAGACCTATTTCACCGGCGCGGCGACTGTGATAGCAAAAGTATTTGACAGTGTGAATACATAAAATTACATGATTCACAGTTTGGTTTTCGCGCGGGACTATCCACTGAGAGTGCTATTTTTGCATTTAAGCACACTGTCAAATCTTACACTGACAGGAAAACACCCGTGTACGCTTGTTTCCTGGACCTTTCAAAAGCCTTTGACCTGGTTTCCTACAATGTTCTGTGGGGAAAGCTTCGGGAGGTGGGAGTTCCTGCTTCATTAGTGTCTACGTTATCTATGTGATATGATAAGCAAAGAAATGTTAGGTGGTCAAATGCATTGTCTGACCCGTATAAACTTGAGTGCGGTGTGAGGCGGGAGGTCTTACCTCTTCGAGGCTTTTTAATATCTACATAAATAAGGTGATTGACGAGCCTAGCAGCACACAACATGTTGGTTGTCATATACAACGTGACCCAAAATTCAACGATATACGGGCACCAGAGGGTGGACCTGCTCATGACTACTCGAGAAAAAAAGAGAAAAAATCTAAATCGTTTTTGAAATTACAAAAAAAATGAAATTCCTCGAAAATCGATACCCCGATATGGTGTTTTAATTACCACGTATTTATTTTTTTATATTTTTTTGTATCGGCAACCTTAGTAGTACTGCTATCGACCACAACCCTTATATATCCCAGAATACATGTAGTTTTTACACAAAAATCAATCAAAATTATTTTTGCCCTAAAATTTTGAAAGATTTTTACTTTCAGTCCACTTTCACTCATCGTGGTGTAAAAAAAAGTACTGACCAAGCAACTAACCAATATTCTAAAATGGTATAATACTCTTAGAACTCTAGCCACAAATAAAGCCTACTATTTCTAAACAAGAACCGATATTTTGAACATACATTTTTGTTGCTAGTTAATCACTTTCACTACACTACACTATGTGCCAAAAAAGTTTTTGTTGCAAGTTCTTAGCACTTGAATTGGAGATGTGCGTAGTCAGTAAAATTTAGAAGTTAGAGATAGATAGATAGAGGGAGACTATACGTTAGAGAGAGATAGATGATGTTCATTGTATTGTAACAATAGAGCAGGTAGACAAGTTGCTTTAGTGTTCTCAACAAGTCAGTCAGTACACTGATACACTCTGCTCCTTTGTTTACTGTGCACCGTTCCGTATTCAATTGATGTGGCTCTCGTAACAACGACTTTTAGCTTCACTTTTTGGACTGGTGATCTGCAAACTGAACTGACCTGGCATTATTTTGGACTGTGATTGTGTGTTTTGTGAATTGGACTATTGGCGTATTTTGGACTGTTTAGCGTTTATCATGCCGCTACCGTACACACCGTTGGAATACGCTAATATGCATCTCATTTATGGAGAATGCCGATGCAATGCTAACGCTGCTAGCAGTTTGTATCGAGAAAGGTACCCAAATGCTCAATGATTATCGAGTATTTATTAATGTGCATCAAGCGTTTGCGGAGGGTCGTTTACCATCTGCCAGGAGAAACGCTGGAAGACCTAGATTGGGACGCGATGAAGAAGTTCTAAATGAAATAGAAAACGATTCGACTACCTCGGTACGTGCCATAGAACTAGATACGGGAATCCCAAAAAGTTCTGCGCATCGAATTCTTAAACGTTACAGGCTTCACCCATACCACTACAGGCGTGTGCAGACGTTATTACCGCGGGACTATCCATTACGGGTCTCATTTTGCCGTGTGATGCTGCAAAAGCACAGGGAAGATCCCCAATTCTTAGATAAAGTTCTATGGTTGGATGAAACAACCTGCAAGAAAAATGGCTAAATCTTCACAACTTACATAGTTGGAGCAATGAAAATCCGCACCAGACGAGACAAAACAAATCCGAATATCAATTCAAGATTAACTTATGGACGGGCATATTAAATGGAAAAGTAATTGGGCCCTTTGAGTTACAAGGAAACTTAGATGGAAATAGTTATTTGAACATTTTACAAAACGACTTGCCGGAGTTATTAGAAGACATGTCTTTGCGTGACTTACAAAATATGTGGTTTCAAAATGATGGTTGCCCAGCTCACTCCGCCCGTCTTGTGCGAGAATATTTAAACCAAGAGTACCCAGGACGTTGGATCGGGCGACTTGGTCCTATCTTATGGCCACCCCGTTCACCCAACCTAAACCCCCTGGACTTCTTCTACTGGGGTTGTCTCAAAGACAGAGTTTACTCAAAACCCATTTCAACATTGGGTGATCTTCGCCAAAATATCACTCAAGCTGCGGATCATATCAATGGTAGAAGATATGCACGACGAATAAAAAGATCTTTTTAAGGCGATGCCGTGCCTGTATTAATGCCGGTGGCCAACAATTCGAACATTTACTATAATATTAATAATGCAAAAAAATAAAATAAATGTAAATATTTGTACCCTTTGTTTTGATTCATGCAACATTTTCAGCAAAAATCCTGTGCCACACAGAAGTTTTTCCAGAGTATTATACCATTTTAGAATCTTGGTTAGTTGCGTCAATTTAAAAAAAAAACTTGCCATAGTACTGCCAGGACTTTTTTTTACACCACGATGCGTGAAAGTGGACTGAAAGTAAAAATCTTTCAAAATTTTAGGGGAAAAATAATTTTGATTGATTTTTGTGTAAAAACTACATGTATTCTGGGATATATAAGGGTTGTGGTAGATAGCAGTACTACTAAGGTTGCTGATACAAAAAAAATACAAAAAAAATTAAAAATGTGGTCATGGTAGTTAAAAATACCATATCGCGTATCGATTTTTGAAGAATTTCATTTTTTTTGTACTTTCAAAAACGATTTAGATTTTTTTTTCTCGAGTAGTCATGGGCAGGTCCACCCTCTGGTGCTCGTTTATCGTTGACATGACATATTTGGGACACGTTGTATATGGAGTATGTCTAAATAACTTGGGCTACGCGGACGACATGGTGCTGCTGAGCCCGTCAATCTGTGGAATACAAAAGTTGCTTTCCATTTGTGAGAATTATGCTGAGCAGCATGGATTGAAATATAATGCTAAAATAAGTGAACTGTTGGTTTTCAGCGGTAGAAATAAAAGTCCAATATATGTTCATCTAGTAAAGCTTAATGGTTCACTGTTACAGAGAGTGACTCATTTTAAATACCTGGGTCACATTGTCACAGAGGATAGATATCGAATCGGAACGGAACGCGCGGGAACGCAGGGTGCTAGCTGTGAGAGGTAATATGGTGGCTCGAAGGTTTGCTGCTTGCTCTGTACCAGTTAAAATTACACTGTTCAAGGCTTACTGCCAATCATTTTATACCAGCAGTCTTTGGGCCAATCATACACAAAAGGCAAGCAATACCCTGCGTATTCAATATAATAATGCCTTCATGTTATTGTTGGGGCTTCCACCTCATTGTAGTGCATCGGGCATGTTCGCCCGTAAAATGTGGAGTTATTGATGCGCAGAATGAGTGGGAGCTCGAATAGTATCGTGAGGGTCTTTGCGGAGAGGCTCGATGGCCCGACGCTAGGTAGGTTTGTCAAGCTACATGTACTAAATTGAGCTTCATAAATCTATCAATTTGTATGCATTTTTTAAATTTTAATTTAAATTTTGAATTTGTTTTATTTCTATTGCGTTTTATTTAATTGTTTCTCGTACTAACATTAGTTTTTAAGTTTTATTTGTATTACTAACATGCTATGGGCCCACGATGCCTGAAAAATAAAACATTTTTATTTTTATATTACTTTTATTTATATATATTTATTATTTATTAAGGAAAAAAAGCAGTTTCATTCGAATGTAACAAAAGAAATTTCAATTAAATTCTGTCTATGTGTTCACTGGTAAATACGCGAGGGAATTAGGGGTTTATTTTCCAACAAAAGAGGATAATTAATTTTAAAAGAAACATCAAATAAAACGTGCAATAAAATTGCACGCGGCCCGGCCAAACAGGTGCATATCGCCGCTCCTCACTCGTGACCACGATACTATTTCGCCTAAAAGTTACCACAAAAGGGGGGACATCTCTTACTGGCGTGAGGCATTCCATCTCACACCTCAAGAGTGACAACGCATCTGCAATTTGATACTGAATCAAAAGTAGATGTAGGTGTCTATGGGCCATAGCACTCACTCACTATCAGGTGGCCTGTGTGCTAGTTTGTCATACTTAAACTACTGTTGGACTTTTATAGGGTCGAATATTTCTTTTCTTCAAAATTTATTTTTGATATAACTTGACTTTATCAATTTTTCAAAGATGTTTAGTAGAATAGAGAGTTCTTTATCGTTTCTTGCTAAGAAATCATAATTCACAAATTTTTATTTGCAAGAATCACGGTATAAAAGATCTTACAATTTCTCTAGTGCACTCGTGTTTCGCTAACAATGGTGAATAGCATGCAAATACAAAATCAACAATATTAATTAATTACAATCTAAAAAATCTATAATCTATATCTAGAAATAACATTCGGCTTTTAATCAATTAAACAAATGTTTCTTAAATAATATTTCGCTTAGTAATTTAAATTCGTTATATAGGTAGTTTATTAAATATTTTTATACACATATTTAGGCAACTTTTGTTGTATTTAGCGATTCTAGGAATAACATCTAGAAGTAGTTTTTCTGGGTCACGTCAGTTTCGGGGATATATATCACGCGCTTTAATAAACAATGACTTACTTTTAAAGGCAAACATGCCAACTTCATAAATGATTTAAATGTTAAGCATATTTTAGGCATAGCAACAGCTTTCACAACCTTTAAGAAGTATGGATCATAATATTCAGATAACTAAGCTTCTTAATATTGCTTAGCCGTGGTTGCTTAGGGGCTAAGCACTTGGGTTAAATTTCGTAGTAATCGAGCAACTCAAGTTCGATACCGCCAGCACCAATGAATTTATAATTTTAAGTGCTGATTTACCACGTGCGATAGAGGAAAACAATGTGAGATTTTTTATTAGCCATTTAATAATTTCTGACCCGTCTGAGTTAGATCCTTTTCCGTCACTACGTCTAAATTCTCTTAACAATTCATATATTACTCATATTATTTTAAGATAGGTCTACGCTCCATATGCACCGACTTTGATCGGTGACTCGCTGGCGACTTATGCTTTTTGTGTCCACATTACAGCGATATGTCAGTATTCACTTCGCCATAGTAAAAACAGAATAGTAGGATTTCTCCCACGCCGCGCGAGACCTAAATGCCTACTGTTGCAAGGTTGTCACTGTCTTTTTGTTTAACAGATAAGTCTCATTTAGTTTTATAAGTAGTTATAATATTTAGAAACATAGTACATACGGAAACGTACCTATCCAACATATTTGTTAATCATTTCTTTAGTTTCCTCTCAAAGAATCAATGTTTGTCAAAAAAATTCCAGCTTTACATTACAACAAATGCCAAATAACTAAAATACGAGTATATTAATACTGAACATATGGTGTCAGCTCAGATTTAATGTTTAATATTAATTTCATATATCATATCATAATTAATGTACTTAGGAGGTATCTATGTAATATAGATATAGTAATATAACCTATTAATAAAAAACTAATTTACTTAAGCAAACGCATATATTAATTTATTTTACAAAAAGAGAAAGTAAAACGGCACAAGAAATTTAACCGAATATCTCAGTTTCGCAAGCAACTCATGTGGCTCCTAATTCGACTTCGAAGGAACACTCGATTGCTATGTCTCCTCTATAACATCTTGCACCACCCTTCCTCTTCCACATACCTCAGAAGCCGATTTTCCTACACCCATCCTCCAGATAAACCGTGCAGATCCCTTGTTAGCGTGACCTATAGCAGTTTTTTTTCGCAAGAAGAGTTTTTTCTTGTGAAAAAAAGACTGCTATAGGTCACGCTACGAGTCATGGTGCTCTCTTGTATATTGTGTTAGTGCTATGCATGAAACTGCGCAGAACAGAAGCGATAATCAGTTGTCAGTACGGTGCGGTATGAGGAATGGGGAAACGAAACCATTGCAGTGGACGACGCGCTATCCCCGCGTAGTGTCTCTCTGCTTCCCGTCGCCCGCGCACATACTTGGTTCGGTTTGTGTACTCGATATCATGTGTTTCGATATCGAAAGTGTTAGCGACTACCCGTTATAAAATTTTTAAATTTTTGCGATTATTTTTGTACTTTTAAAATATTGCTGTATAATTATTGCAAATAGTGTGTAAATATTTATTGTTTTTTCAATTATTTTCGGACTATTTAAATAGTATACGTAGTTCGGTTTAGAAAATTCACAAAGTACACAAATCGAAAACTTTATTGCACTTAAAATGTACAATTGGCGGACTTAATGCCTTTAGGCATTCTCTACCAACCATGAGCTAAGCAGAGAACTTTAGTAGGTGCCATAAAATATGTGGATAATTTATACGTAAATGTAAATATATAAATAGACATACCATAAGTGTAAATACAAAAATAAATATACACAACTACAATTAACCTAAGTAATATATGATACATTTCATACATAATGTTTAACTAGTACATAATACATATATTTTAAGTATACTTACATACAAACATAACTAAAACAAATTAAATAATTTAAAATGTCAAGTCACATATAAGCAGAAACAATTAAATATGAAAGTTACTTGCTGGAAGAAGAAAGGTAGTGATCAGTCACCATCCTCTTAAATGTAGCAAAAGATTTAGAAAATGCCATACAAGTATATTGTATAAAGTTGTAAATATTTTGTTAATTTCTACTAGAATGGTGGTGAAACGTACACTGCGAAGGCAAGCACGGAAAATGGTTTTTGACGTGTATTGTTTTATGAAGGACGAAAATAATAGTTGACCGAAAAAATTAGAATTAATAAAATGGGTAGTTAGAGCTACCAAAACTTCTATGTCTACTGTTTGGAGAATCGTAAAGAACCGAATCAATTCGGACTGATTTGTTAACCGTGTTTAGAACGCCTGAGAAAAAAAGAAGCCAGACTTAATTAAAAGAACAATTCATAATTTTCATATTATCAATAAAGAAATTCCTACTGTCAAAAAGCTTCTAGAAAAATTGAAAACTGATTTAAACTTAAGTGGTTCTGAGACGAGTCTCCAACGCATAATGAAGAACTTAGGTTTCAGATAGAGCACAACAGAAAACAACCAAAAGGTATTAATTGAAAAATCAACAATGAGATTATTGCGACTGAATTAATTGCAGAAAATAAAAAAAGTACAGAGAAGGAAATAGACCTATAATTTATACGGATAAATAATACGTCCATTCCTCACATGGTACTACGAAATCATGGTCTGATGGATCGATCACAGGTTTAAAAAGGCCTATCTCAAAAGGTCAGCACGTAGTGATTGTGCATGCTGGACCTGACTCTGGATTTATACCAAACGCATTGTTATCGTTTAAGTCGGGTATAAAGAGCGGAGACTACCACGCCGCGACGATATCAATTGTGTAAATTATGAAAAATGGTTAAAAACTCAATTGATACCAAATTTTCCACCAAGATCAGTCATAATATTTGACATGGCGTCATATCACAATAAAGAATATGACTCTGCCCCTAACTCGAATGCCAAAAAAGCAGAATGCATGCTTGGCTGAGAGATAACAGGATAACATTTAGTCCTGAACTCTACAAACCTCAATCGTACAAATTAATTAAACGGAATAAAGAAAGATTTAGAAAATTTAGTATAGATGAAATATTAGAAGAACATGGTCACGACGTCCTCCGTTTGCCACTATATCACCCCGACCTGAATGCCATACAAATGGCGTGGACTGCAATAAAAGGCGATGTTAGTAGCAAGAATGTTCAATAGAACATTAAAAGTGTCATATAACTTGCAAAAGAAAAAGTTGATATCATGGGTGTCGACGGGTGGTGAAATCTCTGCGGCAAAGTTAAACAAATAGAAGACGATTATCAAAAGCAAAAGCAAAAGTAGTCTATAAGTCTCATATAGTAGACCAAATAACAGACGAATTATTTATTCGAGTGGGACAATTCCGATCCGATTCCGATTCCACCAAAACTGAGCAGGATGATGAGTCAATCCCGGGACCAAGTTATGAAGAGCTGATCCTGGGATCATCTGATCCTGTCGATCCTGGGGTATCGTCATTCGATATACCTGGAATAATGCCTTTAAGTGACAGTGATTAAATATGGTAATTGATTTTTTTTGCAGAGTATTGCACGTAAAATATTTCTATAATCGAAGGCTATCGCATAGTATAGTTAAAACAGCAATTACAAATACAAAATATTTTATTTCTTCAATTAAGTTAATTACTAGACACGCGGTAGCATGTCAAGCCAAGTTCAAGCAGAACGGCGAACCGCACCGTGTGTAATATTACACGAACCATTTGGATCCACTTTTGACCCCCTCATAACTCAAAAACTATTTCGTATAAACCTTTTAAATTTGGCACATATATTGAAACTTGCAAGATATATACGCGCTTCAAATTTCGTAAACACATCTCAAACGATTATTTAGATATTAACGTCTAAAAATCGTAATTTTTATCACTGACTGACCTATAGATCAAAACTCTAACCCAGTTCCAGATGACCTAGAACCTCAAATTTAGCATGCAGATAGGTAATTAGGTGAATACAAAGGAATAAATCAGAAGCTGATAAATTTTTATCATTTTATTATAATTTTTCACTTAATTGATTCTATTAGGAACATGTACACAGCGCGCGGTACGCCGCCGGAGGAGCGGTGCGATAAAACCTAAGTTATAAGAAAAAACGATATTTTATGTAAAAAATAAATAAATAAATTTCTGGGCTGACCATTGAACTTGGCACCCATTTAG
Organism: Parnassius smintheus behrii; assembly: GCA_036936625.1. Classification (NCBI taxonomy): domain Eukaryota; kingdom Metazoa; phylum Arthropoda; class Insecta; order Lepidoptera; family Papilionidae; genus Parnassius; species Parnassius smintheus. The sequence goes on from JAUPFT010000004.1 coordinate 43,196,742, forward strand.
ATCTCACTTCTTTTGTCGTTGAAGTCAACAACCAAGGCATATATCATAGTATTGAACTTGACTCTCATTTCACATTTATGTTTTTGATGGGATATAAAATACAGAATATTATTTAGCAGCAATTAAAACCTCACGACGATATATAAAAATATCGTTCCGTTTTCGTGGAGACTGGACATATTAATATATCGTAATACAATTTTCATTTTTCTGCTTAATTGTACATGCGCAGTGGACGCTAATTAATTTCATGATTCGTGGGGCAACCTGTATGTATGGCAAAATTTTATTAAAAGTAAACAAAGTCTCAAATAAAGGTGATTGCAGAGCGCGGCGGTGGGCGTTCCCGACTCGGCCCGATCTTCCCGACTTAGCAAGTGTCGTTGTGTGCGTGCTGTGGCTCGTGTGTACGAGTACGTACTGTTACGTGCCAGGCACGCACACATATTAGCGGCGTTCGGTACATTTCTTGGGAGATGGCCTACTATTCTGTTTTTACTATGACTTTGCAGCCGACGCGACATGCCCTAGTTGCTGTTTATCACCTTTACTAGTGCTCGATTCTTTATAATGTCATTAGAAAGACGTCGAATGTTGATAGAGCTAGCAGCCATTTGCATGTGTATATGACAAAGAGAACAAAAAAAGGAAAATGGAAGATGTTGGGCGAAGAAGTGGTTACTTCAAAGACCAAGATACTCACATGTAGGCTTTACTATTTTATAAATTATTTACGAATGGACTCTTGTACATATCGATAACTGTTGTGTCTTTTCTCATGCACGTATCCTGTTTGTTAGCATTACTAACAAAACAGGATACGCGCATGAGAAAAGCGATAACAGTTAACAGCACACGAACGTTCAACAGCTAATATCTACGTAGATCCGTCATTTTTAAATAGCGGCGAGCGCGCGCATTTACCTCCACACAGTAGTGATTTCGCTGGTTTCAGGTATATAAAAAGTACTCCGTGGTCGCTAGCGACTAGCGGCTTTCCAGATTTACGGCGATTCGCGAAAGAGACGAAGCGATCGCTTCGTCGACAGCGACTTTCTCCACCACACGTCCACACACTTATTTTGACATCGCCAGCGAGTCATCATCGATTAAAGTCGCTACATGTGGATCCAGCTTTACAATTTTTCATTTTTTAGTTTAACAACAATACTGAAAGAGGTCCGTAGCTTTCTAATAAAACCTCCTTTTAAAAAGCTTAAGTTTCTTTCTTTTGAAATTGAAATCAAATATTCAAATAATGGAACGTTGTGCATTCTACAAAAATTCTTTGTTTCGAAATTCATTACAGCTAATCAGTCAAAAAGCAAAACCCAAACCTTCAACACGCTGTAAAAATAAACAAAATATTCAAGTGAACAACCATTACATCCATCTCCTATAAACGACAGTTTTTCGCGATTGTTCACCGACAACTAAGGAAAAAATCGAGGATGCCTTGCTACCCTTGCAACACGCGCTGCAGTCCCTGCGGACCCTGCTATTCGTACTGCAATCCATGCTGTTCACCGTGCTGCGGATGGTACCGTCGTTAAGGCCATGATTGGAGATAAAAACTTGAAATAATCTACACCATGATAATTAATGCCACAGTTTGATGAATCAAGATTTGAACGGCCTTCCTCCGTGATGTGGATCGCACCGTTGTTAAGAACAACATGATTGGAGAGTGCCACGAAGTTAACTAATTTTTTTTGAATTGCGCTTTAGAAATTTCTCGTCTTTCCTCCCTCCACAGCAATAGTTAATGGCAGAATGTAGTGCAAAGTATGCAATAGTGGTATCTTCGTGACGTCCGACGGTGAAGTTGTCGCGTTAAAACAAACGTTCATTTCTGAACATGTTACAAATAAAATAGCATTTACATAATTTTTTTGTGTTTATTGGGGATTTTCGTAGGCCAAAATACCAGGTTGGGTCCAATATTAGGAAAGTGGGTATGGGAACGACTGTTACCAAGTTTATATTCAAGACTACCTATGTGGAGTCTAGTTAAGATAAGCCAAGGATACGGGAAAATTTCGTAAACAATTAAATCTGCCCATGCTCCACTGTCCATTTTAAAAGTATATATTGATCTATATTAATGCTAGTGGTGACATCCATGTAGCACATGCGTTTCGTACTCTTGAACAGGAGCAGGCTTGTGGGAGCGCTAGGTTTATGTATGTGAGCACTGAGGGACCATGCCGGGAATTGCCGAAATTAATTTCTAATGGTACCTACTGACAAATGGAGTGGTAATCGTCCAAAATCGTACCGTGAATGGTAAAAACATATTCTATTTGGATCGATTTCATCCGGCTCTGGAGTTCCAAATGCGTCCAGTCCAAATGGACGTCATCCACGGCCGTACCTCAATGTCAAACGTGCGCCACGCCAAATGGAAGCAGTCCGAATTGTCAGTGAATGGGTGAACCGGCGTCCATTTTTTGGACGTTATTGTCAGTTAATGTTTTGATATTGATGGTGGAAATGTGCTCTGTTACTATGTAAACTACGGGCTGTGGTATGGGTGACAAACGAGTACACAGTCCACACGGAGTTAAGTTGATACCGTAGCCCATAGGCTGAATCTGTCATCGAATAAGATTCAAAATGTAAATGCATTGTCACCCCTGGTTCTTTACTTATTATACTATTTTGTGAGATCGTGGTCCTTCTTCGTTCGAGCCGACCCATTTGTGCTACAGCCATAATATAGATGCAACGTTGCTCTACCACGTATAGTTGTAATGAAAAATATCCACTATGTGTTTTCAATTTCTACCTCAGTCAACGACGTTGCTCCACCATAATCTATACCATATCTAGAATGGCAGTGACAAACCAGCACACAGTCCACCTGGTGGTGGGTGCTGTGGCCCACAGACATTTACACGTATCCTCAATATCAAAATATAGATGCGTTGTCATCTTTGAAGACTACGATGGATTGCTTCGTTTAGGTTTTTTTTTGTCTTTTTAATGAAATACACGCTGCTGCAGTCACCAATAAAGTATTATTATTATCCTTATTATTATTTATTTCCGTACCGTACGTCTGCCAAGTTCGAAGTGACGCTATGCGTCCAAACGGAGGTATCGTCAATGGTACCGTATCTGGATACAATTTTATTTGGAATGCATCCATTTCAAAGTATACTAAATGGACGTATCATCAGTGGGTACCTTTAGGATTTAAAAATAACATAAAAGTTAGTCCTTAAAGTGTGATCTCTCAGTTCACACAGTCAATCCGCCAGATCTCTGATCGAGAGTATCTTGAAAATGAAGGTAAAAAATGAAGGGAATGACTGGGTTATTCCATTTATCCCTCTAAGAAATCCACCCTAGGCTAGACACTCGGAAACGCGAGTTTGCTTACCCACCCCAGTTTTTTTACAGAGACTTTTAACACAGATTATTTTTCTTCCGATTTTTCTCCCTCGGCTGTTTACAGTCAACATGATATAAACTGGCTCAAGATACCTTACTAATTACCTATAAAAATCATACCTCTTATTTGAAAGTTCAACGTTGAAACCACCACACAGGATTAGATTGATTGGAATCTTGGCATAAATAGTATAAAATATAATATAAAAGTAAGCCTAACCTACAATCGTAACGTTTTTGGAATGCTTGCAAAACATAACGTTCTTCGCTAACACACATGTGGTAGCAAATAAATTTAAAAAGGATTGCAAATGTATGTACATTAAAAGTACATAACGAATTTTAGGGGTTGTTCTGTTTATCCACCTTAAAAAACCACCCTAGGTTGAACCGGATGCTTGAAAACGCGTGTCCATCTATCCACCCCAGACGGGGTGGATTATCGGAATTCATATACATATTATTTTTCTGCCGATTTTCGCCCTCGGCTGTATACAGTCATTTATAGAAACGATAAGAACTGGCCCAAGATACTTAGGAGACATTACCTATAAAAATATATGAATACTTTTTGTTTGAGAGGTTAACGCTGAAATAAAAGTACCTCACAGGATTACCGATTGGAATTTTACCACAAAATAATTTAAAATGAAGTTAAAGACAAAAGTAACGTTTTTGAGTGCTTGCAAAAAAGGCCCCGTTTTTAGTTAACTTACGCATCCGTACTTATCTGTTGTAGCAAATAAATTTAGAAAACGATTGCAAATATGCATTTCAAGTGAACAATTTATACAAAATATGAAAGGTCGTATCTATCACCATCCATCACAGCCTATTGAAGTCCATAGCTGAACATAGGACTCCCGCATAGATTGCTGACGAGAGGTCAATCGACGGATTCAACTCGGCTGGGCAGCGTTCGGAAAATTACTTACACATCTTCTCCTCAGGTATACCTCAAAACCTGAAAACTAGATTGTACAACCAGTGCGTGTTACCAGTGATTACTTACGGATTTGAGACGTGGTCCTTCACTGCTAGCCGTATGAAGAAGTTCAAGGTCACTCAGCGAGCTATGAAGAGGGCTATGCTCAGGGTTTCTCTGCGTGATAAACTTAGAAATGAGGATATCCGCTGTAGAACCAGAGTGACCGATATATAGGTATAGCCCAACGGATTAGTAAGCTGAAGTAGCAAAGGGCCGGCCATATAGCTCGAAGAACCGACAACCGATGGGGAAAAAAGGTTCTCGAGTGGCAGCCTCATACCGGTAGTCGTAGGGCAGGGCGACCACCCCACTAGCTGGAGTGACGACCTGTTAAGACATGCAGAAAGTCGATGGATGCAGGTGGCTCAGGATCGTGCTTTGTGGCATTCCTTGGGGGAGGCCTACGTTCAGCAGTGGACTTGTGAAGGGCTGTAATGATGATGATGATGACACGCTTGGCAGGCGGGTAGTCAATCGCAGTTAATTAAATATTTCGAGTCGTTATCAGGAAGATGCTGCTGCTAACCACCTGTTTCTTTTTCCCTCTGTCGCCTCCTACGACACCCACAGGATGATATGGTTCAGGGGATATTCTTTCACCGCCACACGATAAATGACTTCTACTCAATAATAAAATTAGTGTTGTAATTCAGGAAATTATATTAAATGCAATAAGTAATGCATAGGCCAGGCTATGACGGTAATGGCAATACGTAATAAGTTGTCATTAAATAAGTTTGTAGTTACTAAATATTAATTAATAATACTTAAGGTAAAAAGTCGGGAGAACAAATAAAAGTGAATTCCGATTATCCATCCCTTCTGGGATAAAAATATTTGGATTGTATATATTGTGGATAGAATAACCTGTGAATACCCGTTAAAGTTACAGCCTATATTATACGTTCCATTGCTGCGCACAGGCAACCCTTCATTTATTTTTCTGAGGGGGTTTTAGGGCAAAGAATTGTCCGCCGCGTTGCCCCAATGCGTGTAGACGGACTTCACATGTCCTCAAAAAATTTTTTTCTTATCTCACAGACATGCAGGTTTTCTCACGATGTTTTCCTACACCGTCGAGCAGGTGTAAATCAAAGCACTTAAAACCTACAATTAACAATTTCATTGGTGCCGGATAAGGTAATCTAAATATTATTAAAGTACTTGAGGGTAATATGGTCAACTTAAACTTTTCCGCCCTATAAAACCAGAACTAGCAGGAGGACAGCGACATAAACACAAAGTCGCATAATATAACTAATATATTAAGAAAAAAATTGTAAATAAACTTTGGCTATAAGTAGGAGCGCTTCGAAAAACAAAATAAAAAAACTAACTACACTACACAATACTAAAATCGATTAAATTTTTTACTAAAATGTCGACTGTCAAAATGGCGTCGTTAAAGCAGCTCTTTTGTCCCTTTATCGAGCGCTTAGCCAATAATAATAATAATATATACAATACTCGTATTTTGTTACAATTTCCCGAATTCATTCTACAATTGTTCTAATCAAAGTCCGTGATCCTTGACTCTGTAAAATGTATTCGTGGTACAGTTGACAGCTTCCGAAATATTTTAAAGTTATCATCGTGGCTAAATATAGGAGGATATAAACCAATTCTACACCTTACAGATATTCAAGTCAACCATGAAAATAAAATCATATATCTGTGGACAATATCTTTAATTACTGACTTTACAATTTTCCTTATAGTTTTACATTAACAATGAATTTGGTTTGCATTTGAAGAAGGAAGTTTACCCACAGGTGGGACCGCAACATGAAGCACATAGCCCACCGGTGCAGCCCCCAATGCACCCGTGTCCGCAGCTGAAGTATGAACCAGCGACTGCGCACCGTGCTCTGTTAACAAATTAATTTTAAATAACTTTGTTGTTGTCTCTACTTTGATTCGGAAAAACAATAACTAATATGTAGACTATCAATTCGCTTTCGCAACTTGTGTGAATGAGACAGATATATGTTTATTTACGTAGACAGAGAAACCTATAGACTAATGATTAGCGTGGCCTCGAGTGAGAAAGGACGATAATGTAGTTTTAGGTTATACAATAATCTGACAATGAATATGACTTTTAAACATATTCAGATAAAAATTTTGATTGTTCTGAGAACTGACCTGAGCACGATTCACCAATCTTAAGCTCATAAAACACTTTTTTCTCACTTAAACCAACTTGTAAACTCCTTAGAACGATACGACCTGTTAAAGTTGTTTAGCAAAGTGTAGTTTGCTTTTAACAAAAAAACCAGCACGGAGAAAGGGACAAACAATCACATCGCTCTGTCTCATTTCTATGCAAGAAGTATGCATAAATCTATCTTTTTCGTGTGCGAATGCAAAAGAAGGCGTCAATTTGTCTATAGGTTTCTCTGTCTACGTTTATTTAAAATATTAAGCAATTTCAAAGCTACGTCATCGAATTTGGATAGTGGTTACACTTTTTTCGACGCGCGATAATGTGGTTTGCTCCCCTAGATTTGTATAACTCAATGTTTTGTGCCTTCGACATCGTTGTCTTTTCTATAGAGTCGTTTCTGTGTTAGAGTCGGTTGCTAGGTTTGGTTTTGTTTGTTAGGTTTGTGTATAAAAACAATGCTTGTAATGTACGTTTATGTTAATGTTGTAAAACCGCGTAGCAGCTACGTTATGATTGTAGCAGAAGATGATTGTACAGAACCGGAGACCCTTTTTACTGATCACGATCTTAGTATTCAGGAGTGACAACGCGTCTAAAATATGACACATTCGAGTATGGATTTCCACACCATCCACCTACTATCAGTTGAGTTTATTCTATAAAAATAAAGTTACAGCATGTTATACTCAATACGTCTCACAGCTGGGCCCAGTCCTTCCTTTATTCCTCAGTGAGCGATGGAATAATTGGCGCTTTTACATTGGAAAAAACAAGACGGTGATAAGAATGTCACTTAAGATCTTTAGGTAGTTATCTAAATAATTTATTACGACGTAAACGGTATGATTTAAAGCGATGTTGGTTTAATACTCAAAGCAGGCGATGGAATCTCTAGCTCCACCCTTATGGCAACACTAAAATTATAACGTTATAAGATTGAGGTTTACTCACCCATGAATGCAGCCAAGTTCCCCGCAAGGACTGCAGCAGTTAGCGCCGATGGCGTGAACGCAGCACGGCCCAACTTGGCAGCAGGTGTCGAAGCGTGATCCGAAAGGGCTGCAAGGACCGCAAGGGCCTTGCATTGGACCCTGACATCCGAGGCAGCAATTTCGTACTGGCATACCTATTTGTTTTAAAATTGTTTGTAAATTACCACGGGAATGATATTAATAATTTAGACTGTTTTTGCTACGTTGACTGATGGTTTACGACTTACGACATTATCAAGGAACCAAACTGATTTAAAAAAAATGGATGGAAATCTGGATTGTAAATGTACACGATTGTGTCGTACCGGTAGGCGAAGTGTAAGACGGCAGTCCACTATACGGGCTGACTACTTGGTAAGATATGTGGGAAGTCGATGGGTTCAGGTGGCTCATGATCGTGCTTTATGGCATTCTTTGGATTCCTATTTTCAGCAGTGGACTTATAGCAGGGCAGGAGAGCAGAAGTAGAAGAGTGAAATAATGAGTGTGATTGTTAAAAGTACCATGGGCCTCTCCCGTTGCAGGGAGGATGTGCCTTAATCATCACGCTTTACAGACGAATTAACGATCGCAGTGCCAGAGGTCATGCAACTTTGACACTAATGCCCGTCCCCGTTCTGGGTAGTTTGGGTATATTTTATGATTTTTTTTTAACTTATAAGCCAGTACTTGATAACAAAAACCCACCTGGTAAATATCTAAGCGTATTAAAAGCTTTATTAAGTCGTGCCTTGAAGTCACGTTGTAATCGATCGGACAGACAAATGCCGGTAAGCTATACCACACCTTTGCTGTGCGCCTTACGAAAGACGAAGCAAACAGAATGTCGTCAACAAAAGAGTAGAGTCCCGACTAACGTCTGGCATAAACGAGATGGTTATAGCGCCATTTTGTTATTTTTTATAGGATAGGGTCACAAACGAGCACACAGTCCACCTGATGGTAAGTGGTTGCTGCGGCCCATAGACATCTACATCTATCCTTGATTACAAATCAAAATGTAGATGCGTTGTCACCCGTGAGGACTAACTCACACTACACTCACCATACGAAACACAGCAGCATTAAGCTACTATTTGACGCTGGTATTCTGTGAGAGCGTGGTCCTTCCCTAGCCGACCCATTCGTGCTAAAACTATACTACTAATATAGCTTCAGCATGGCTCTACCACGTAAGATCTATCGGAAATCTATACCACCGATACCCACAACACTAAATAGGGAGATAGACTCTTATGACATCACCACACAGCCTAGTGTTATAGTAATCCATTCACCCATCCATCCATAAAAGTTTATAAAAGTCCACTTCTGAACATAGGACTCCCCCTTAGATTGCCACAAAGGGGATTTTGCTATAACTGCCACACTTGGCGGTTGTTATCAGGGGTTCCCGTTAAGTGTGTTATCAGAATCGGTATCCAAGCGTATAGAAATATATATATATATATATATATATATATATATATATATATATATATATATATATATATATACATATATATATATATATATACTAGAATAATATATTTTGAGTACTTTACTTTTAATTTGTAAATAAAATATTTAAGTCTACGTGGCTCTTATTTTCTAGTTGTCTATAAATGTTCCCTCGGTTTTAGAGCCCTGTGGGATATTTAGGGACGATGACAAAAGAGCTGACGATATGATTTTGTTTGTTGGAGAGAGGTAAAGCCCTAGTGAGTTGCTACTTGCGTAGACGCTTTCGCGGCCTCTCATCTCACCTCGTGCGCCCCGTTTAGAGCCGGGGTGACAGCAGAGTCAGCTTAATTAAGTGGCGCAAATAAGACGAATAAGAAGAAGAGTAAGTGAAGTTCCTAAAGGAACTCTATCCGTTAGATTTATATTATATAATAAATAAGTTTTTATATAAAGTATAAATTACTAACTAATAAGGTAATTGAATTCCCTTACCTGTATGCAGAATTAATAGGAAGAATTTTGGTCGAAATTTAAGATTTTTTATTTAGGAGGATGTGGAGGAGGATATTGTCTATCCTGAAATTTTTTTATAAAAAGACGAATGACATACTGTGTCAGTGTCATTTATAAAAAAGCAAAATTGAAAAAGACTATATATATTTTTTTGGTTTTACAATAATAAGCACGTTACATATTATATACAATATTAAAAACTATGATAAAATTACTAAAACTAAAAACTAAAATATTTAATGATTTCTTATATTTACGCGAACACTACACATTGAATAAAACTACTTTTATGAATTTTATCGCGTTGAATTTAGTTGATTTTAATTCCCGACGTTTTGGGTGCTTTACAGCACCCACGGTCACGAGGGACTGAGGTGAATGACGACAAGATGTGAATGTTCACCCGGAGTCCGGAGTACCTTCAGCTTTTAATTATTACTTATGGTCCGATCTAGAATAATCTTACTGTGTCTTTGAAGTCTTGCAGTGATATGCTTGGGTTAAGTTTTAATTGTATTAATTACAGGATCCCAAGCAGGTGGTAGTACCCAGCCTCCTTCTCTATTGAAATTAGGGTATTTTTTTAATCTCGATATCCTCACGTATCATTCTTGGCAGGAATCAATGTATTTACCCGAGAATTTGTGGTCTATCAAATCTGATGTAATTGCGGGGGCCGTTTAGGATAAAAACACAAAACTCTGCAAGTCTGCAGTTTGTGATTATATCCAAACCAGAATAAAACCAAAGAAATCAAACCCAAGCATACCGCTGCAAGATTTCAACACATAGTAAGTTTCGTTTAGTTCATTTTGCGTAGATCGGACCATAATTAGTAATTAAAAGCCTACGATACTTCGGGTTAACACTGATATCGGGACGTCAATCACCTCAGTTCCCCGCAGTTCCCCGTGATCATGAGTACTGGAACGCACCTGAAACTTCGGGAATTGAAATTAACTAAATTAAGCGCGATAAAATTCTTAAAAATAGTTTTATTCAACTTAAATCCCTGTTATCGTACCAAGAACGCTGACAGCGTTTCCTCGTTGAATGGCTATATCTTACCTTTTCATTAATTACAAAAATTAGATGCCTTTTGTGACAATAAAGGTTAAATTTAAAACACAATTTTTCTATTAAATTCACATTTCGCACAACTTGTCAAATTAAAATTCAAAGTGACATAAGCCTAAATACAAATTTTTATAAAATAAATAATTAAAAATACCTGCTTTTAATTGTATAAAATAATCGAAAATGCCGTGTCCTTCTTGTGGAGTGCCGTGTTGCGGACAGGTTGCCGGCGCTTCGTTTCCGGCGCCATTCTGTGGACCCTGTTGTGGAGTGTGTACAGGCCCTTGCGGAAGACCTTTTGGAACCTACAGCTGGCGATTCCGCCCAGGATGCTGCCGTTAATTTATGTGTTTTTGTTGTAATAAGTTTGACACTGCAGTGGTAATTTTATCATTTTTTGAAAATGAATAAATTCAGTGATATTTAATATTCCATTGTTTACTTTGAGTTTTGGTAATCAATTTCGTTATTTATAGTTATTTTCTATCAATTTACATGGATTTTATTTTTGTAAGAATAATTGAGTTTTAGAGAATTTATTACCCAATATCATTCCGTGGGTGTCACAAACTCATAGAAGATGACAGAGGGAAACTGAAGAATAGCGGCGATGGCGACGTCTTCCTGATGACTTAAAATAGTAAGACCACTTACAACGCTATAGCAACATCAAATTTTTTACTAAGCCAATTTAATTACAAAGTATTGATTGCTCAATATCCTTACACCGTCCCTTTTTTAACTGTCACCTCAAAAGAGTAATATATTATAAGTAATGTATTTTTTAAATCTTTGTTTATTGCAGAGGGTTTGATCTACTAGATCAAGTCACCCTCATAGGTACGCAATTAAACACATAATCAGACAATGATAAATTCATGTAAACAATAATAAAAGATTACCTGTTCTTAATACCTAACAATACAAGTTTATAAAGTTTCCTAGCCCTATTCGACAATGGAAAAGCTAGGATACAATTAAGTAAGTAATGTATTTATATGTTAATAGTAAATCGAATTATATTATATTCGTTCGTGTCACATGATGCAAGTTTCTTGCCTGTTGCCTTATACCATTAAACCCATTGGGTGAATGGTCTAAGCCTGTTGCATACAATTAAAGCAATAAATTACTTGCATGGTCTAATTATCACAAGCGTGGCTGACGATTTCTGAACCCGGGTTTGACCAAATGCATCCGGGTTCGGTTGCGCGAAAATCAGATACTGAGTTTTTTTATCAATAAATTCTCCGTAGCAGCCCGGAATCAGGTAGTTGCAGTAGCGGAGTTTCACTCTAGTTCATCGCAACCCGTAAAGTCGTTGGTGCTGGTTTCTCTCCCGGTCGTATCGGATTGCTATCCCATTGGACTATGTGATGTTAAATCACATACATACATCACCGATGTAGTACCAGTTACTCGACTCCACCAAATCTGTGATTCATTCTTGGAGCGATGTATACGCTCTTGCAACAAAATCCCAGAAAATATACTAAATTTGACATACACAAAGTTCAAAAACTTTGCTAAGTTTGTGTAAAAAAGGTTATTATAATATTAAGGAATTTACGGATGACAATAACCCCTGGGATGGGTGATCGCTACCAAGCTTTTTCTAATTTGTTTTGACGTACATGATTGTAAGCTATTATTAGAAAGCTAGAAAAAAATTCCCGCTGGGTTTCTTGCTGGTTCCTTGTTCCGTGCAGGATTAGAACCCACAGCCCTCAGCGCTGCAACTCTTTGCTATGCCACTGCGCCACGGAGCTGTCATTATACAATAATGATGGTATTTTATGTATTGGTAATACCTTTACATACCTTTTTCTCCCTATCCAGCGATTTATGGGGCCTCCCTCCGTATGTTTAGAAGTTTTTCTTTATAGAATAGGAGTGACAAAAGGGTAAACCGTAGTCATGCCTGAGGACTAAGATAGAATGTCTCGTTCTCGTTTTCAGTAAAAAGGATTTCCAGTTCTCTACACTCATTCGTGCAGTCAACTATAATTATTTTTATTATTGGTTAAAAGATAAAAATACTTGATAGACCGGGAGCTGGTGACAGGTGACGTTCCACGATTTTGTCGTGCATGCCTTTTTAAGGCTTGATAACTAACCCTAAAATATCAAAGATTGTCGGGGCTTTAGCCCCCCCCGCGCGTCCTCTTCATAAGGAAAAGCGCTTTTCTTTGTATAGCGAATTTTCGTGTTTTTCCGTGATAGTATACTGCATGCCATTGTAATATACGGAAGTTCAAGCAAATTGAAGCTCTAATAATTGATGGCATGCACCCCGCAGCGGCCTAAGATGATCAAAGAGTTCTGAAAATATTACAGGGCAATATATAATACAGGGCAAAAAATAATACAACATTAAAGGGCAATTCCGCGTTTTCAAATTGCATGCCGATGTAAAGAATGGAAGTTTTTGTAATAAAAACGCTCTGGAAAAATTGGCATGCACCCTAGGGACTTATTGAAACAAAAGCTTAGCTTTTTTGGCATTTAAGAAGTGCTTTGTAAAGGCCAATTTCGAATAAAAATATTTTTACTTTGATTCAATGAACATACGGACCAACTATTGAACTAACTCACAAAAATATCTCCTAAATGTAAGGTTAAAAATTAAAGCGCTTAGATTCGGTGACTGTAATATTTCTTAAAATTAAATTGCGTCGCCAGAGTGGCGAGCGGAAGTAACGCTCGGTTTGAGAGCCCGACAGTGAAACGATCAGATATGGAAGATGATGGAGATCAGAATGGGAAATGACGTAGCATGCTGCATGAGGTGTTACGGAATTCTGTAACATCAACAGAAACTTTTAGATTTGAGTACGGGCGATGTACTCAGTGGAGAGGTGTGATAAGAGGCTTCTTGATGACCTTAACACTTTCACTGTCCGGTTTTCAGACACAATAGAAAGACAATAGCAGCGACCTATATGTAGTGCACGAGACAGCAAAAGGGAGCGCAGAGAAGCTAGGCTCTCGGTGTTCTATAGGACGTATTTTGGAGAGTAGATGTACACAGGAACTGCTCTTGATTCCTTCTCTTAATTCCTCTTTCCCCTTTCCATCATCGTACAAGAAAACGATCTACGGGCCTTCACACCTTTATGTTGATGTTTCACGCATTTATTTGCTTCAGCAAAGGAGTAGATTTATTTACCAGCGTCTCTTTGCCTTTTAATGAGTGAATAGGCTTTTTAAATTATACATGGTAGAGCCATGCTGCAGCTATATTATGGTTGTAGCACGAATGGGTCGGCTCGACCAAGTTGATTGGGAGACCAAATTGGAAGGGCCATGCTCTCACAGAATACCAGCGTAAAATAGCAGCTCAATGCCGGTTTCGTATGGTGAGTGTAGAGTCTCTGTTATATAGTATATTATCTATGGTGTAGAGAACCGGCGACCCTTTTTACAGGAAACGAGGCATTCCATCTTAGTCCTCAGGGGTGACAACGCATCTGCATTTTGATTCGTAATCAAAATGCAGATGCGTGAAGGATGAATGTAGATGTCTATGGGCTACAGCATCCACTTAACATCAGGTGGACTGTGTGCTCGTTTGTCAACCTTATTCTATTGAAAAAATAATGGGCTTTTGTTACCTTATAACATTGTGATTTACCATCTAGGATTTCATCACTGCGATCGCACTGGATGATAAGCGGTATCATCCAGTGCGATAGCAGTCAATTATTGGTTTTATATGTTATTGGTGTTATAACTACGAGCACTTAACCCTAAGGGTTAAGTGCTCGTAGTGTTATAATATTTAAATGTCATTTGTACTGATATTTAAATACCTATTGTTTTGAAAGCTTAATTCTAGTACGGCTATTATTTTCGGTTAAACCATTGAAAGTTGATTATGATGATGACAGTATTTGCTCATTATGATGATGACGAATGTAAAACAATACCGAAAAAATAAAAATGTAGAGACGCTGTGATAGATTTTGTTGGCGCGACATAGAGTCGGGGATCAAAATTGACTTAAATCCCCTCTTATCCATTGACCTAACGCGGCTCTCAAAATTGTGTTTTTAAAAAACTGAAGTAGGTAACAAATGAACTTATAGTCTACGTGATGGTAAGTAGCTACGGATGTCATTAACATCGGAAACTTACTTAATGCAAGGAAATCTACATATGCGTTGTCACCAGTAAGAACTTAAATGGAGCGCCTCACAATCTGCAATTAAACTGGCTCTCAGTATCATACAGAGAGAACACAACAATGCAGCAGATATTTAGCGGCAGAAATAGATAAGAGGTTAGTACATACGAAGACGGAATCCTAGACCGAAAAGCGGTCCTAGTGTCAAGTAATTAACATTAAGCATTTTTAAATTATTTATATTTTCTATACACCATTATTTTGCATATCAGCTTTGATCAAAGTTGGTAATATTTGTGTTTGTTATTGAAATGAAATTCAGGCGAACCGATCATAATATTAGTGGTTTTTGATAACTTTGCGAGGTATTGAACCGTAGTAAAATAGGCAATTTTTTAATAGGAGTTTTTTTAGGAGGAGAAGGGTGACAAACAAGCACATAGTCCACCTGATGGTAAGTGGATGCTGTCGTCCACATACATCTACATATTATAACCTCGATTACAGTAAAACGTGTCTCCGGTTCTCTACACTCACCATACGAAACACAGCAGCATTAAGCTGCTATTTTACGCAGATATTCTGTGAGAGCATGGTCCATCCCAGGTCAAGCCGACCCCTGCTACAACCATAGTATAACTGCAGCGTGGCTCTACCACGTAAAACTTAACTATTATAAATTAAAATGTCGCTTATATAAAGAAGAAATTTCATAGAAAGACCAAGTAAGTACATTAAAGACCTTCGAAAATATATCGTGTTTTGATTAACATATAACAATAAACAGCTGAAACAGTGTGGGTGGAGTGAATACATTCGTGGAAGACGCGCCCTGAACCCTGTTTACCAGGCTTATTCTTTGAAATTCCACCCTCAAAATCCAACCAGGTTAAGCAGACCTTTGTTATTATGTCCTGTTTGGATAAGGAGGGGACATTTTAAGTGGTTTGTTGAGTAATAACATTGTGAAACGAAAATTCGATGAAATATCTCACAGATACACGCAACTACATGTAACATTTTATAAAAGTAATATAAAAGAATAACCTACATACATTTATCTGCTAGGGCCAATAAGTCTTCTATCTCGTTTTTATAGAGTGTACATTGTACGTACAGCAGTAAATATTTCACGGCACTGCACTGTATTTGTGGACTTGACATCGTTATCTATACTGGGTGATTTTTTACCGTATGGAAAAAATAGGGTGTAACAGGTGAAAGGAATAAAAGCCTATGGCACTGTTATTTTACAATTTTTATTTTATTTTGCATTAACATATTATGAAATGGATCTATTAATAAACACTTCTAATTTAAAATTAACTTTCGGTACCAAAAAACTTTTTGTACTAAATAAACAATTAAATCGGTTAAAAACTATTGAATTTAAAGTAATACGCACTGAATAAGTAGTATTTATTGATGAACAATTTCATAATACGTTAATGTAAAATAAAATAAAAATTGTAAAATATCAAATATCCACCAGTTACACCCTATTTTATTACAGACCTTAAAAATATATCCAGTATACTTAAAATTATTTAAATACTATAGTTTCTCAAAACGTTCCGAAGACAGTTGGAGGGTTCGGAAAAACTCGTAATAAAAAACATGTGTGCAGTTTACACGCGGTATAATGAAATGAAATGAAATATAAATTAAAAATATTGTGTATTAAAGTTTTGCAGACATGCAAGTTTCCTACAATATGTTTCCTTACCGCCGAACGCGAAGTAACTTACTCGTAGTATTTAGAACAGATTTATCTGAGAAATCCCGAACCAAAATTTCACAAACGGTTATTAGGGAACAACGTCAACATTGTGAGAGTATTTAAGTTAGTATTTTTTTTCTGCGCTCGTTAACACCATTGCTGGGCGGGGGCTAGTCTACTCCTAACTTTTTGATATTATAAATAGGACTAGATTAACACCTATTCTGCTCTCCTGTCCGGCGAGCAGTTTGGCGTATGGCTCTGGGGGAGAGCGCCAGTCGTGTTGATCCCCAGGGCAAGTCTGAGGAGTTCTCCTTCACGTGGTTGCCGCCTGTTATGTGGTCTGGTTCAATAGGAAACAAACAGAACAGAAACACTAGGACGATCCCCTTTTTCTTTCCTTTTATCCCTCCCCCTTTTCCTATCCTAACCCAATCCAAGGTGTCAAGCGTACCGTGCCGATGGATGCGTGGCTGGAGGGAGTCCAGTCGCAAACGGTGCCTACCCGAGACCAGGGCGATTCGGGTAGTATTTTAGCCCTTCCCTCGGCATGCGGGGCTCTGCCGGGGGTGACCAAGTATTTCCCTAGCTATTCGTGGGAACAAAATGGATGAAAATCGACATTTTGTAAAAGACAATGAGAAGTCTCCTTTAATGGAATTAGCTTCAGGTTTGGAAGAGGCTTTTTTAGCCTCACCAACACCCTGCAACAGTACGCCCCAACCTGGGACGAGTCGTGAAGTGGAGGGCACGTTTGTAGCCGAACCACAATCGGAAACGAACCAGGGAGGGGAAAAGAAAAAGTTCGCTAGGCCTTATAAGCTTAGTGGGGCAGCGAGGAAAAGGTACAGAAGGATGATAGCAGCTGACTTTGGAGCCGAAGAGCCTCTCTCTCTGCCAGAAGCCTTGGGACGAAATTCCTCTGCCCAAGCCTCCCCCAGTTCCGAAGGCGAAAAAACGCAGTCAGTCTGAGGAAGAGTCCCCCAAAGACTAGCCCAGGAAGACTGTGAAGCTGGCAACGGAGGAGAAGAAGCTCAGCTTCATTGCCGTAGCTGGCTCCGCGCGTATAGAAATTCGCAATTTGAATCCTATGAGTGTGGAGCAGATGCGGCTGGTCCACCGGGCACTAACACAGGCCATCGCTAAGACGGCCTGTGGGTCGAAACCGGGAATGGGTCCAGAATTTTCGGGTTTCACGCACAAGCCAGGTTGGATTCTGGTAACGTGCCTAAATAAAGCAAGCCAGGACTGGATTGTGGGTGAAATCGGAAAACTAAAACCCTGGCCGGGGGCAGAGCTCTCGGTAATACCCGAGGGCGAACTGCCTAAGCCTCAGCTGGGCATTACCTACTTGCCCCGCAGCGAAGCCGACTCTCCAGAGGAGGCGGCTGTGTTGTTGAGGGCACAAAATGAAGGGCTCCATACTGAGCTCTGGAGAATCCTCCACCGTAGGGACGAGGAGAATGGGTTCCTAGTAACCTTTTCTCTGGACCACCTATCGGCGGAAGCTCTTCAGAAGGCAGGCGCCAGAGTCATCCTCGGCTTTAAGATGATAACTTTTAAAGTCAAGGGAGGCTCCGCGGCAATGGAGCCCGAAACGCCGCGACCCCAATCCCAATCCCCCCAGCCCTCCACCTCTCGGGGTGAGGCTGGAATGCCAACGGTGAGAGTGACGAAGACCCAAGGCGCAGATTTCGCCTCGGTCCGACGGCCTCCGCTGGTGTCGTCCAGGCCGGGAGGAAGGGGCGGTGAGAGCGGTTCGACGAAAGGTAAGGCTGGGGTCAGTAGTTCGCAGGCAAAGGACGTCCTCGTCCTCAATAGGCGGAAAAGACTCCTGCCCCCCCACGCCCATAAATAGCTAAACCCAAGGGTAAGACGAGGGTCCTCCAAGCAAATCTTCACCATGCAGCAGCTGCCTCTGCCGTGGTGGAGGTTTGCTTTGCAGAGGACGACGTTGACCTCCCCCTTATACGAAAGCCTTGGGTGGCCAACGATCAAGTTCTGGGATTGTCGGCTGCCGGTAAGATTGTTGTCAATACCAAAGGCAGTAGACCCAGAGCTTGTATAATTTATAATAAAAATATTGAAATTTTAGCTGTTCCAGAGTACTGCAATGATGACCTGGTTACAGCCTTCATAAATCCCAAGAGATGCACAGGGGCCAGAGTAATCATTTGCTCAGCCTATCTTCCCGGCGAGAACGCTGATCCTACCATCGAGTTAGAGCGAGTGGCGGAGTTCACCGGAAAACACAACGCCAAACATGTCCACCACATGTTGATGCTAATGCTCACCACACAGGCTGGAAGCACCAACATCAACGAAAGAGGTGAGTTACTTTGTGATTTTCTCATCTCCAACCGCCTGGTAAGCCTAAACTTAGGTTGTACACCAACCTTTGTAACGCGTGTCAGGCAAGATGTATCGACATCCTTCTTCCTTATCTGGTGAAACTCTTCAGAGCAAGTTTTGCATGGGGATATCTTCCAGAACGATGGACAATTGTCAAGGTTCTATTTATATCTAAGGCTGGTAGAAAGGACTACGCTTTACCAAAGTCCTTTAGACCTATAAGCCTATCTTCCTTTCTTCTTAAGACATTGGAAAAGGTTATAGATAGATAGATATATAAGGGATGTAGCTCTAGCTACGAGGCCCATACATTACAAACAGCATGCTTACCGCAGAGGCAAATCTACGTAAACAGCTCTGATCAGTGTCATTGACAGGGTCGAACAAGCACTGGAGGATAAAGAGCTCATTTGAGGCAGCTCTTTGTGCCTTTCTAGATATTGAGGGCGCCTTCGGGCCTAACATCTAAAAATGTTGATCCCACAACTATCAGATGGGTGAAGTCGATGCTCTCAAACAGAAAGGCAAAAATAGCGCTGTTTCAAACTTCGATTGAGGTTGCAACCACAAGAGGCTGCCCAAAAGGAGGTGTTTTGTCACCCCCTTCTTTGGACTCTTGCGGTTGACCAACTATTGTACAAAATGGCAGACCTACGCATTGACACATTGGGTTATGCTGATGACCTTGTGATCGTTGCAAGGGGCTTTTGCCAAAGTACTTTATCGTCAATAATACAAAGAGCCCTAAACACCAAAAATAACTGGTGTAGGGATAACTGTTTATCAGTTAATGCTGATAAAACTGTTATAATACCCTTTACCAAAAGGAGACGGTTGGAAAAATTAGTCCAACCAAAACTTAATGGTAATGAAGTACCATTTTCCACGGAAGTTAAGTACTTGGGCATAACAATCGACCAAAACCTAACGTGGAAACTCTAACCTTAGCAACGTATGCCATAAGGCAAAAATTGCTTTAGGTACGTGCAGTCGTTTGGTCGGGAACAACTGGGGCTTGTGTCCCAGTATGGTCCTATGGCTGTACAGCAGCATAGTGGATGATTCTCACTTACGCCTCTATTGTCTGGTGTAACAAGGCCAAACAAAAGACGACTGCGGGACAGACTAAATAGTCTACAAAGGACTGCCTGCGTAATGGCAACTTGAGCTATGCGATCATCGGCTCTGGAGCGGCTCTTAATGCACTTCTATGGCTAATGCCCCTTGATCTCTATCTAGACAAGGAGGCGAGGGCTAGTTCGTATAGGATTAACGCCCAGGGCGGTCTGAGCTTGCTCTCCTACAGATTGAGATCCATGCTCGACTCAATTAAGGAATCACCGGTCTTATGCATGATCTCAGATATTATGTGTCCACTACACACTTTTGATAAAAAGTGTATAGTGGAATTACCCTCCAGAGAAGACTGGCTGAATGGCCAGGTTATATGTGACGCCCGTAGCCTCATATGGTATACCGATGGGTCTAAAATGGGCCTCGACGTAGACTTTTGAATTTACGGGGAACGCTCCAAATTCAAACTTAGTATGAATTTGGGTAGATACACCTCTATCTTCCAAGCAGAAACTTTCGCCATACTTCGGTGTGCGGAAATCAATCAGCAAAAACACTACGTCAACCATAAAATTTACATAAACTCTGATAGTCAAGCAGCACTGCTAGCGCTGAGATCAAACTTAGTGAACTCAAAGCTAGTTGGAGACTGCGTGAACCGTTTAAACGCCCTGGGTTGTAACAACAGGGTCGTTTTAGGAAGGGTTCCGGGTCACGAGGGTATTGTAGGCAACGAATTTGCCGACAAACTTGCACGGGAGGGCTCAAAGTGCACACAATTTGGACTCGAGCCATTTTGTGGAATCTCAAGAAGCCTAGCCCGTTGACCCTTGAAACTCTTTATCACAATAAATCACTTAAGATCTGGTCTGACACACCAGGCTTAAAAGATTCTAAAACCTTAATCCGGGCCAAATCGTAAATTCGCTTCAGAAGCCCTGGGATTAAGTAAAAATAAATTGCGCATTCTGGCAAGAGCCCTAACTGGACACTATTGTCTTAAAAAGCACATGTCCATCCTGGGACTAAGCAACTCAATGATGTGTCGGTTCCGTTCCATAACGGAAGAAACGTCTCTACACATCCTAACTGATTGCGGAACCTTAATGCGCAAACGTAACACTCATCTGGGACACTATCTTCTCCGCCCAGAAGAAGTGAAATTGCTCACGGCTAAGCCACTCCTTCGATTCATTGAAGACATAGGGCTTAGCAGTGAACTATAGCCATAGCAGCGATCACAATAGATCTTTTAGGTCGCAGTGATACTGGTCTCTACCTAGACCTGCATAGCTGCTCGCATATAATAAAAACACCCAACCCACCATTGCTGAGCGTCTAGATGTAACTCAGACCACAAAGAAAGGTAAATAGACGTTAAAACCATGCTCAACATCCTGATACGCATATTCTGTGTTTGCTCCATTCGCAATGCAGCTATTATACAGCTTCAATGGTACGACTACTTTTCTGCCTATACATATACATAGTGATTTGTATACTCTTTGCTGCCTACGAGTCCGTCTCTACCTCTTACCTATATCCTACCGCCAAATAGCAGTGCGTGCAGTGCTGTCGTCTGGTCTGAGGGGAATACATACGTAGTATAATTACGGGCTATAATTAAAACGTTATGACATTTTATAATTATTATGATTTCAATAAGTGAAACACGTGGTAGATTACTTTATTTTTTTATTTTTATTTAGAACATACAAGTTCGATTATCTAGTGCCAGTTATAGCACGGACCTGTTGGTGAACAGCAGCATCCTTGCACGCAGTGTTGACAGCAACGCGCCATGGGTCTGTCGCAGCCACCGGGGCACCGCGCGAATGTACCAATGTTGAAATTACGGTAGCACCCATATTGATAAGGCATTGTGATAGTTTATTGTACCTTACTTTAAAATTTTTAAAATGTATTTTTAACACCTTTAATTAAATTTGTAACCCTGATTTGTAATCATATTGATTCTGTCAAATATGAAACATGTTTTTTTTTATAAAACTATGTCTCACCCTGGCAATACAGTACCTCACCAGACAGTATTTTGTACGTGTATATCATAATATATCAATATCCGAAACCGTTCAATCGATTTATTAAAAAATTTGAATGTGTATTGCTTACACCAATATAGCAGATAGCAGGGATAGTTTTTATGCCTATAAGTAGCCATTAATATTTTAATTGCGAATTTAAGGATTTTTTTAAAGGGACAAGTGGCGATTGTCCACTGCCCTCGTCACCGGGACGTCAACAAGAATGAGATGACGGTACCGAGGTAGCGTCACGTGTAGGTATTTATTATTATAGCCACCTGTCCACTGCAAGCCCGTCGTCCGAGCGAGCGACTTCATCCCGGTCGCTGAATGTTAGAGAAGATCGGCGCGACTGCTAGAACCAATGACGTATTATATATAGACACGTCCTGAACGAACATCGCGGCGCTTAAAAACGGCGAAAATACTAGAACTACTTATACGCCTGAAGAAAGAGAAAGAAAATATGACACCGTACGGCGGGATGTCTGTTGCTTGACTACTAGCTGCATGCGCCGGCCGCCATTAGACGGCGTCGTCGAATAAAATGAAATGAAAATAGGTAGTTTTGTGAACTTACGCATGAAATGACACATTTTTGTCTTTAACTTTTGGGGTATAATTTGTACATCGTCTGAAAACACACGACGGCATGTTTTCTTTATGTTTTGCACAGGTTTACACACACGAATCACGACATAACAAATTAAAAACAAACGTAGCGTCGCGCGACAGGTTGGTGCGTGACTAAGCGCGATGTGGCCAATTGGCTTCATTTCATGTTGCCATTTTAGAGTGCAGATAACGTATCTATAAGTTTATACATCATTGCTTACTGCACCGTTTTTTGTTATCTAGGTGGTCAAGCGACATTTATTCATTAATAGAACTTGTAAAAAGTAAGGAATGTTTGTGGGGATAAAACCAAGGATGTGTCCAAAGATAAAAATTTGAGCATTGACTACGCCTTCGAACCATTCCTTAGTTTATTTTATTTTTACGCACTACACACGACAGTTAGCGTTAATTGTCATCTGCACGCACCTAGGTACGTGTAGGTATCGGGCCCCGGGGTATACCCCATTACCCGGATGTCATCATACCCCATTACTATGGGGCAGTCATTATTAAGCCTATCTTGGCATGGATGATGCTACATTATTATGTTAATGTAGCCGGATAAGAATGATTTTCCCGTAGTTCACCGACTACGGGAAAGGGAGGTAATCTATAGAGGTAGTCAAAGTTGGCCTATCAGCGGCATTGAGGGTTGTTACTCGACTCTCTAATCACATATAGAGAGGAAGAAGCTCTTGGAAGAGGTCGCCCGTCCGGTGGCCGGGTGTGCAACGGCGCAAAATCGTTGAGGTGTTCGTGTGGCCCGTTATCGGCACGGTCGAACATGCCGCGCGCTAAACGGGCCACAAAGTCGTAGATACTCTCGACCTTTAAGTCGGCCGCTATCACGTCATTCCGGACGTAGCGACCTGCTCCGACGATCGTTCTTAGTGTCAGGTTCTGCTGGGCCTGTAGTCGCCGCCTCAGAGGGTCGCTCAGAAGTGCGTACCAGGCCGGTGCAGCGTAGGTGATGATGGTCCGGATGTACATCTTGTATATCCGGAGCTTGGTTCGTAGTGGCAGCTTGGATGCCAGGACCGGCAAGAGCGTCGCCCGCGCACATCGGGCCCGGCGGACGACGAAGTCGAGGTGCGCGGTCATGCGCAGCGTCCTGTCGATCCTGCACCCAAGGTAGGTTACAGCCTTCTGGTACGCAATCTCCTGGCCGTTGAGGGTCAGCGGAGGTGGAAAATTCCTGAGACGGCGAGTGAGCAGAGCGGTCGTCTTACCAACGTTGACGACCATCCTCCACTCATCCAGCCATGGTGGCAGCAGGTCCAGCAGACGCTGCATCTTGGCAGTGGCTATGTGGGATCTTCTGGACGAAGTGAAATAGGCGCTATCGTCCGCAAATAGCGCCAGCTCGACGTCGTCCTCCCACTCTTGAAGCCTGCCTGCCAGTGTCGGTATGTCGTTGGTGTAAGCCGCGTACAGGACTGGAGACAAACAGCTGCCCTGTGGGACGCCGGCTTTGATGGATCTTGTTGCGGATTCGGCGTCCTCTACGCAGACGTAGAACTTCCTGTCTTCCAGGAAAGACGCTTTTAACCGCAATATAGCAGGAGGGACACTGGTCTGTTGTTCCAGCTTATATAATAGTCCTACGTGCCACACCCGGTCGAACGCCTTCTCGATATCGAGAAAGACGCCCAACGATATGCGGCCGCGATTGTACTCTGCCGCAAGCAGGTGCAGCACTCTAGTCAGTTGTGTAACTGTGGAGACCCCTCCTGAATCCGTGCTACTCCGCCCGAAGTTGGATGCACGGACGGAGACGTCTTAGCAGCAATCTTTCAAACAGTTTAGCTATATGTGGTAATAGCGTGATCGGCCTGTAGTTGGCAGCTCTACGCCTGTCCTTCCCGGGTTTCGGTAAAACGATGATTTTACCTTTTTTCCAGTCCTCCGGGAAGTGGGATGTCCGCAATATCCCATTGTAGAGTCGACCAAGCTCTACTATGACTCTATTGGGCAGCTGTCGGAGTGCAGCGTTGGTAATCCCGTCGTGCCCCGGCGCCTTCCTCGGTTGCAGGCAGGTTATTGTCCTCCGCAATTCAGCGGGGGAGATGAACCAGTCTCCTGCAAGAGTGGGCGCGGGCGACGACAGGAACTCCTGCACGCGACTTTCCTTCCGGGCATGAAGCTCCAAGAACTCCGCACTTGCTGTGTTCGGCATAAATTGCTCCTCGAAG
This sequence comes from Parnassius smintheus behrii, assembly GCA_036936625.1. Classification (NCBI taxonomy): domain Eukaryota; kingdom Metazoa; phylum Arthropoda; class Insecta; order Lepidoptera; family Papilionidae; genus Parnassius; species Parnassius smintheus. The sequence goes on from JAUPFT010000004.1 coordinate 43,221,445, forward strand.
TGCTTGACTAGGATATCCGCTCTGCCCTTGGCATCGTAACATCGTTTGCCCGTGTTATCAGTCAGCGGGCAAACGGGAGGTTTGGCTTTGGTTAGCTGTCGGTTTAGTCTGTATAGCGATACATCTTTCTCCTCAGCCTTCTGGATGCGCCGATCCCATGCGTCTCCTCTGAAGGCTTGGACTAAAACCGACAGTTCCTCCGTTAGGGTGTTCAACTGGGTTTTGATCCTGGGACAGTGAGTGCGCGCCCAGAGCTTTCTCAGCGCTCTTTTGCGCTTGATCTGCACGCATATCTCACGCGGCAGATCATCTCGCCTTGCTGTAATCGGGACGACAGTAGAAGCCGCGTGGAGGGCTTCCTTGATGTTATTGGTGATTCTAGTCGCAGCGGCCTCTACGTCGTCCGCTGTGCTAATAGGTTAGTGTGCTGGAGGTCTCTGCTGGAGGTGTTGACAGTAGAGCCTCCAGTCGACACGGGTTTTAAAAGCTCTAGGCGGCGTAGTCACTGCCTTTAGGCCAAGGGTTATCAGTAACGGGAGGTGCTGTGAAGGAAGGTCGTACAGCACTTCTACCACTATCGGATAGTTGACGTTCCTAGTGAGCACGATGTCTAATACATCCGGGTGCCTCCTTGGATCTGTAGGAACGTGTGTTGGTTCCTCGGGACCTAGAACGTCATACTGGTTCTTCTCAGCATCTTCGTATAGCTCACGACCCGGTGGGGTGATCACTCTGGACCCCCACGCCGGGTGTTTTGCGTTCAGGTCCCCGGCGATGATTACTGGTGCATCGCCTTCCATCACCGTCCGGATGTCTGAGGAGCAGAATGGAGTCCCTGGCGGGCGGTATGCTGCATATATCCTTAGTTCCTCACCCGCCGCCTCCATTCTTATGCCGATTGAGCGCATTGTCTGGTAGGATGGTAGTTCCAGCTCCTGGTGGACGATGTCCCTCCTCACTAGAACCGCCGTCCCTCTGTAGGCGGCCCCTCGAGAAGTGACCTCGTCCCTTCTGTAAATGTGGTAGTTTGGCAGCTTTATGCGCGTCTTGGGGTTCAGTATTGTTTCGCCCAGCAGTATAATGTGTATGTCCTGTTGCTGGGCGACAGTGCGGAGTTCCTGCAGCTTCTGCTGTATTCCGTCCGGGTTCCAGTACATTAGGCGCAAGTTATTCTCCTCCATAGTGTCGGGCCAGGAGGTTTGCCAGCGCCTTCATAATTGCTGATATTGGATCCGTCCCAGCTCTGATGTCGGCTAGGACTTGAGTGCCGACCTCGATGGCAATGCCAACTAATCGTTGGATTGCATCGGCTGTTTCGAGGTCGGCCGTAGGTGGTCTCCTTTCTGAAGGCGTTGGTGCTGGTCTCGGGCGTTGGCTTTCTAGTTTGTGGGCAGAGTGTGCTCTGTGTGAGGGTCGGGCTCTCTCTTCTGGTGGAGCCCTCTCCTGCACTCTACCCACGCCCTTCCTGGTAGTCTCCTTGATAACCTGCGCCTGAGGGGCTATTGGTCCAGGTGTCGGGGTAGAGGTAACAGCCCGAGGAGGCTGCGACTTCTTCCTCCTGCTTCTCTCCCGCCTCCTCTTTTTTGAGGGCTGCCGTTCTGTGGCAGGATTGGCGGGAGGCTGCAGAGTCGCCCCGGTGGTTGCCCTTTCCTGTTCGGGTTCCACCGTTTCCTTGTGTAGTACGGGTGGGGGGGGGGGCTGGTTGTCTGACCTTCCCCGACACACGACAGTTACAACAAACTGTCTGTGAAACTGACTGAACTGAACCACCGAGATCGTGGCGGTGGACAAACGATCGCCGTCACGTCATCTTGATCTAGGCCAGAAATAATTAGAGATGGGCCGAATATGGATTTCACCGAATACGAACATTCGGCCGAAAGTTCGGTAAATCTTTTACCGAACCGAATATTCGGCCGAACATTATTCGGTAAGATCACTTCGGTGCCTAGCCAATTTACGTCGAGACTTGTTACCGTAAAACGCGCGGGATTAGCGCCGGACCCTACCCCTCGCTCATAATTTAGTAATGAACAAATTGTCGGCACATGATTATGTTTTGAATATTTTTGTGAGAAAAAAGTATTTCGTTGTGTTATTCTTAGTGATTTCTTAGTGATATTTATATGATAAAAATGAGTGGCAGAGTGGGAGATTCACTATTTGGAATTATTTTCGAAAAACTATGTTTGATTCCAATAATATTTTATCAAGTTTTCTATTTGCTATAGTTGGTAATAAATCAACAGCACCCCAAAAACATAACGCTATACAAGTAGATTTAACCCATAAATAAAATATACTTTCGACAGTAAAATTATAAAAGACAGGGCATTACGCAATTCGTACATTTCAATACAGTGGACATTTTGAGTACCACTTTAACGAATGTTCGATGATTTAGCCGAATATTCGGCCGAATACGAATAATCGGTAAAGCTGCCGAATGAAACGAATATTTGGCCCATCTCTAGAAATAATCTCCTTCTCGTTGACGTCCCCGTGACCTAGGCGGTAGACGATCGCCCTAGCAGATATATATGTATATTATCATCTCATATTTCTTTTCCGTTTCTGCAACGTTTCTTTGAGGGAATTGAACATAATTATAATTGTTTGAAGTTATCAAAAAGACTATTAGTGAAGATTTTTGGAAAGATGTTCAACGATATGTTATTACTACTTTGATGTCTCTTAGCGGATGCTCTCATTAGGCTGCCTCTACATTGACGTCAATGTTCAGCCAACATTAGAAGCTATTTACGGCTTTTTGGGTTTTTAACAAACCAAAAGGAATGTTGTGATGTCGCCACGTCGGACGCTTAATGATTTTACGTGGATAAATCATGAAGAATCTTAAACGAAACACGTTTCAACTGTTTATAAAAAACAAAAAATCAATTTTGTTGTGAATTTAGTATAACGCTCCGACTGAAATTTTTATGCCTATTGGCTCTGTTAGAAAGATGCTGAGACTAGCACGTGAGCGGCTCGTGTGATTTTAGAGAATTACTGTCAAAGTTATCTCGCTTGTATTTTGTTCGTAGTAACTGAATTTACTTTAAAAATAAGCGTCACTGTGGCTGTAGTTTATAAACAAAAGTAAACTACTGCCATCACAGGTTCGATCAACTGCCCAATCCTGCATCGCACGGGACTGCGCGAATTTGATCTAACTATAAACCAACCCTCCAAATCAGCGCTACTAAATTAAAAAAAAGCCTTAGTTTTATGGTGGTGTAAAGGCGGCTCTTCACGTTGGCCAACATAGTGGCGAATATTGTTTCAAATTAGCCAAGAGTTTGTGATGGCATCCACACCTTGGAAGGTCGATCAGTTAGCTTCGGCTCAGACCAATGTCGAATGACGAACAATGACGAATTTATTAAAATGGATATTGAGGCGCTAACAGCTGCTGCGGTTTATTTATTCACAGCATACCGCTACTAGGTGAATGTGTATTAAAAATTATTATTTTTATTAGAATTTTTATTTTTGTGATTTTTATTTATTGAGTTCCAATTCAAAGTTCAAACAATTTTCGGTTTGGTAGAGATTTATAAATCGAAAAGTTTCTTCATTGGCCATTGTTGTCATTTTGTAGACATTAGTTACGAAGCGTGAAAATAACATTTAAATCAGGTACGTGTGATCACCTCTCGGAGCTCGTAGCAAACTAAACGCGCGCCCAACGTCACAACGTATGGACGTAGCGACCAAATTCTGGCACAATCCTTTGATCTTTTGTAAAAACCGACACCACACGGATCTCGCGCCAACTTGTGGACCATCGTTCTAATACATACCCAGATAAGCACAGACACCCGCTCTACGTGATTTAGTACGTTGGCCAACATAGTGACGAATGTTCTGTTCTGGCCAATACTAATGGCCATTATACTACGCTACGAGCTCCCAGAGTGATTGCACGCACCTTATTTAAATTTACGATTACCCTATTACCAGCTTTTTAGTGCCAATATCAATTTTAAAAATTTCTGCTACTTTAATTAGCGCACAATATTTTTAAGAGTTTGTTTTAATCGATGAGCTATTTATCAAAAAAATTTTATGAACATTTATTTACAATCAAATGATTACGAGAATAATTTTAAAAACGACGCGAAGCAAAAAAGGCGTTATGGCGCAAACTCCAGCCACCCTGCACAAAACGTCGTCCTTTTGTGTACCTAATGCCAGCATAGCATAGGGTTGTGCCTTATGAGTTTTTGGTAGGGGTATCTATCTATTGTTGGAAAGTTTTAGGCCGGTTTAAGAGCTCGACCGACCGTCGGTGCGTACCATCGGTCCTGACGATGCGCATAACCGATCGTCAGTTTGTAGCGTTCAGCGCTCTCCTGAGGAACGAAACTGGCCGGACTGGTACAGTCACAAACACGTACACGAAATGGACGCGTTAATTGTTTAATTGCTGCTTACTATGTTCGTAAACGTATAAGGAACAGAAGACGTAGACATCAGGTTCACCCAATCGTCGCCCAAAGAGCACTTCAAGGGGAATTTACTACTTATATTCATTATTGCGCGAAGATGAAGAAAATCTTTTTAATTACTTTAGGATATCAATCAAAAGCTTTGATGAATTATCAGTGAAATTACAAGACAACTTACTCGTAAAACATCCGCGAGGCGTTCGATGTCAACATATGCCATGTTTGATAAAAATTACTTAAATCATTAACACTACTTAATACCTTTAAAACCATACAATATTATTAAAACTTAGGTTCGATTTTCTTGACGATGATATAAACATCCGTACGGTCGGTGTAGCACTGAACGCGTCAATATGTTTCCATATCCATAGCGCGTCGGTCGACCGACGGTACGCATGCGGACGCGCTCGACCGACGTTCCTCGTACGCATTGCGTAGCAATATACGCGTGCGTACAAAAGGCAAGCGCGACCGACGTACGCACCGACTGTCTGTCGAGCTCTAAGACCGGCCTTAGAGGCACAGTAATAAACTCGTAACCACTTTTAATTTTGAATCATGCATATCACAATCATGAAAGCAAACGACAACAATTATTTTATTTTAACGTTTTACTACTTACCCGACTGTGTTTTAGTTTTAAGCAGTTCGATCTTTCTTTTAAAATTAAACAATTAATTATAGCTAAGTATGAAAAAAATTAAGCACATCGACTTCTTATAATTTAATCGTGCAAGTTTTCGAATCATCATCATCATCATTACAGCCCTTCACAAGTCCACTACTGAACATCCTCCTCCACAGACAGCCGCAAAACGTGGCCCTGACTCCTGAGCCACTTTCCTCGTCATGAGTTTTTCATTTATGATCTAAATTGTAATTAGTACCTATTATTAAGTTAGTGTTAATTATATTTATTGCTGGTTTTTGTCTTTCTCAAAAAATAATTAAATTACCAACTAAATTATTAGGTGTTTTTTATATACACCGAATGTATGATAGAAAAGCAAGTACATCTTTTGCTAAACTTTAAAATCAAAACCCAATTTTAAAACATAGACGAAACGATTATAACTCCTTTAACTTTAAAATAAGTTAAGTTCTAATCAATGGTATTTATTCCAGTTTATGACGCGTGTAAGGAATAAATAAAGTTAAATAAATAAATAAAGTTCCCGTTTATGACAGCCCTGCCTTATATTACATGTTTGAAATAAAGTACTTCTTAAGGGTACTTCTTTTAGGTACGTAAAACCAAATATCACCCTGACGACTGATATTATGCACTTCATACATTTCGTATATCTAATAACAGCCCCATTAATATCCACTAAAATAAAATAAAAAACTTGTAAATTTAAAGATGTCTGCATTACTATGCCTATAGATATATTCATGAAAATCAAAAAGCCTACAGATGTGCTAATGTAAAATAAGCTTAATTTTATGGAGACCACAACAAAAAAAAATAGGAAAAAGGCGAAAAGACTGGAGTGTCTACAAAATGGCAATGACAATGATCAATGGAGAAACTTTTCGCTTTGTAGAGCTCTACCAAGCCGAAAATTGTTTGTAGAACCCAAAAATTAAAATTACAGAAGTAAAAATTGTAATAAAAATAAATGAAAGTAATAATTTCTTATACAGATTCACGTAGTAGCGGTATGCTGTGAATAAATAAACTGCAGCAGCTGTTAGCGCCTCAACATCAATTTTAATAAATTCGTCCGCACATTGGCCTGAACTGAAGTAAACTGAACCACCTTCCAACGTGTGGACGCCATTAAAAACTCTTGGCCAATATCTTTGCCACTACATTCGCCACTATATTGGCCAACGTGTAGAGCCGCCGTAATGTTAACTACACATAGAAAACAATCTCACGTTTGGGCGATCGTTTGTAGTCATTGACTTATATATATATTACTAGCGTCTACGCTAGTAATATATAAGTCAATGTTTGTTTGCGAATTCTGTGAAACACTTATAGCGGGATGGTGTGTGTAATAGAATGTGTATGGGTCACAGTCTGGTGAAAATTAATAGTTCCATACAAAATTAATAGTACAATATAAAAGAGAGGGCGGGGAGATCTCCGCCGGGAAAGGTGATCGGCTCGAGTAGCGGCCAATGCTCCACGTGGTACTTCGCAGCTAATCTGCTATACCCGCAGTACTTCAGAACTTTGATAGCGCGTTTTAGGTTTCGGTACGTTTCGCTTCGCCCGACGACAGCGACAGAGACATACTTTTTATGAAGGATTGACTTACTGTCAATCGCTGGATTCTGTCGTAGCTTTTCACGAGATGGTATCGCTTCTTTAAGATAACAGCCGTGGCGTACCAGTAACCATCTGAAAAGGTTAAGGCCGATTCTAATTAAGTGTATATTTTTTTTCTTAATATTAGGTTTCAAGACTTAGTACACCCTTCCGAGCCGTATAGTGGTGATGTAGGAATATCCAACACCTTATATCGTCTCGTGGGTGTCGCAAGAACAAACCAGGAGAAGGCAGCACCATCATCCTGATAACAACACAAAATTAAAAAAAAATCGAGGTTGCCAACCCATCTGAACTAAGCGTGTCAACTATGTCAAATTCCTCCCTATCAGACAATCTATGTAGGAGGCATATGTTCAGCGGCGGACTTTTATAGGCTGTAATTAAAGTTACAGCCTACATACGTCCCACTGCTGGGCACAGGCCTCCCCTCATTTCTGAGAGGGTTTTTAGGGCAAGGAAGTGTCCGCCGCGCTGCCCCAATGCGTGTTGGCGAACTTCACATGTCTTCGAAATATTTATTTTCTTATTCCTCAGACATGCAGTTTTCCTCACGATGTTTTCCTTCACCGTCGAGCTCGTGGTAAAACAGCACTTAAAATTGCAATTAACAATTTCATTGGTGCCCCGGGTTACTTGTGTTCTGTTATATTTACAGCAAGCGTTAACCCTCTTAGCTACCACGACTCACAGGCTGTAATAATTGAATGAATGATTAGTAAATTAAGAGGGTGAAGAAATAATAATACTTATTTCTTCACCCTCTTATACTCACGAATGATAATACTCATATATAATGTCCTACAGATCCTCATCTGCGCAGGACAGGACTATATTGCCCGAGCCTATGTGCACGCACGGGTACATTCTCTATTCCCTCACTCTCGTAGTGCGATGGAACGGTAATCCGACACGACCGGAGAGATCACGCGCAGGACTAACGGCTTTACGTGCTTTCCGATGCGTGCCAACCAATCATACCAATCACAGAAATAGTAATAATAAGACATATTACGATTTCTGTGATACTAATATACTGGAAGTAGTGAAGTTTTTTAATCAAAAGTGTATTGTAATCCCTACGTTTAATAGTGTACTTAATAGTGTTTAGTTTACGAAATAGTGTTCTGCGAGCACAAATAAAATGTTTAAAATAGGTTTGTACAAAAGAGCATACTTATCAAAGAGTATAATTATAAGCACTACTTTTTAGTGGGTACTTACAATTAAAAAGAATTAATTATTTATTTGCTGTCCATCTTTTGACATTCTCATTTTTTCAAAATAGGAAAGTTGTCATAATTTTGATAGACTAATTTGATAAAATTGTGGCATTTATATGTTAGGCTAGAACAGTTTTTAAAATTTCCTGTCGATAGATAATCATGCCTGTATACTACGGAGGGTTCGTTGGTGGGCCGCAAGGAGGCGGTTACTGCCTGTACTCATTCCGACCTTGCCAACCGTGTATTGGAGGTTGTGGCCCATGCTGCACGCCGCCTGGACCCTGTTGTCCTCCATCATGTTGACATTTCAGGTATAAGGATGTAATATCTGTTTATCATACTTAGTATGGTATGTAACACACAAAACGCAAGCACGGTAATATTATATAGATAAAATTACCGTGCCGCAAGCTTCAATTTGTTGACATTACTGACGCGTCGATGGCGTTAGCGGTCTCAAGTTAACTTCGACGGTTTATATCATACGTCATCATTGTTTGCCATATAGAAAGAATTATACATATCTTCTTTGTCTAATGGTCGTAAACGCAACAGCCTATCATCAGGACCTGGGTTCGAATTCAGGATCGGGCAAAAAAAATAGTTTTGTTTTTCTGTCAACAAATTTTAAATCAACCAGGTGTCAAGAAGTTGGTGGTGCTTTCAACCCCGTGTCTCAAAAAGTACGTCAAGAACAATGATATCTTAAATTTGCGCGAACACTACACATTGAATAAAACTATTATTTCTCCGAACCACGAAACGTCGGGTTAATAAAAATGAGTTAAAGTAGTAATTAAACGCGATAAAATCCGTAAATAATAGTTTTGTTCAGTACGTAAATCCTTAATCTGACTGGTGTAGCATCATTACCAAAGAGGGCGGAGGAAGGCTATTGGCTTTTCGCTTTCTAACCTCTCTCTCCAGATTGGTGCGTATGGGCAATTTTTTCAAGAAATGTGTAAAAACCTTGTTGAGATGGCCAGTAGTGGGTTAAAAAGACACTGTATGTGTTGAAGTTTTGATTAGGGACCTTTAAAAAACATTTAGAACTTCATCGAATACATCGGGCTATTAAATCGATTTTAAAAGGTATCGATTTCATTTTTCAAGCGAACATTTGATTTCGAATCCACTGTAAAACCATTTAAATAATTTATACGGTTTTACAATAGTTATTGTAATCGATTGATCCTCAGTGAAATTATCTATCTATCTATCGCCGATCGATGATTGATCGACTGTGTTTAGAACAATGTGCGACGATCAGCTGACATAATATATATGGTTTAAATGGATGCAAGTCAATTGGCTATGTGTGTGGTTTTTTACAGAATAAGAGTGATGAAACGATCCAACAGTCCGTCTGATGTTTAGTTGAAGTCATGGCCCATCAACATCTATATCTATTGTCAAATAAGAATCAAAATTTAGATACGTTATCACCTCTGAGGACCACGATGAAATGCTTCTTTTCCAGTAAAAAAGGGTCTCCGGTTCTCTGCATTCACAAAACTAACCACAGAAGAATTAAGCTGTTATTTCACGCTGGTTTTCTGTGAGAGCGTAGTTCTTTCCTGGTCGAGTCTACCCATCCGTAATGCAACAATATAAAGCTAGAGCGAGACGACCTTAAAGTAATACCTTTTTCCTGTAATTTACTTACCCATTTTGATACTAAGAATTCCGACTATATTGAGTGCAAAAACTTGACTTTGATTTAATTAAAAAATACATCTTACGCAATTTTTAGTGCGTATTATTTTCGTTACTAGTTACAACTAGAAATTATTTTTCGTTTAGTAAAATCAGCCGTAAGTAAACAGGGATGCCTGCTTTGTTGTAATATTACTTACAATTACGTATTTTACAGATGATTTTTGATTTTAAAAAGAACTACGAAGAAAGCTATTCAAAAAACTAAAACGATATTAGAAATGAAGTTCTGCGTTTGTTGTTATAATTCTGCAATGTTTTTACCTAAATAAACATCTACAATAATAAATCACGTTCCGTTTTATTTTTCTCAGAGTACGTGCTTATCTCACATAAGTCTTTAAGAATTTATTGAATTCCAAATGCAAATTATAATATTATGTATAAAAGCCACTGCGGTGTCAGCGGGGGTTTACTTACCATCAGGTGCATTGTGAGTAAGTTTTTCACGTGATAGTGCACACACTATCTGCGTCAGCTCCAATGAAATTGTTAATTGTAATTTGTAAAAAAGTGCTCAATTACCCACAAATACATGTGACGCTAGTATCGTTAAAGACAGTCAACTAATACAATCTATTGGGCTTTTTTACTCTGTACTGGTTTTGGGCCTTTAGTCAAGGAGTTAATAACGTTTGATCTTTCTAATTCAACTTGAACTACACATGTTAAACATTTTGCGGAAATTTTTGACCAATATCTTTGAAAATTTGAAAAGAGTAGAAACAATTAAAAAACCGTCAGCGCATCTATTCTTATCTTTCATATTATTCTTTTAGAATAGTTTAAATATCCTTGCTTCCATCATGTGGTGGTTTATGCTAGTGTAAAATACAGAGACACAGCATCGAAGACGCGAAACGTACCTACCATATGTTGGACTGTGGTTCGTCAAATCGTTGTCCATTTTTTTATAGAATAAGGGGGTGACAATTGAGCACACAATCCACCTGGTGGTAAATGGATGCTATTACCCATTTAATCTACTTCTATAATCGATTAAGAATGAAAATGCAGAATATCTCGTTACCAGTAAAAAGGGTCTCCGGTTTTCTACACTCACCACACGAAACACAGCAGCATTATTCCGGGTGGCTGGCGCTGGTATTTTGTGAGAGAGTGGTTGTAACCCGGTCGAGCACAGCCGACCCATTAGTGCTGCAGCTATGTATAGCTAGCAAAGCTGCAACATGGCTCCAAAGAATTTTAATCACTAGGTTTTACGTGGTCCTACCGCGTAAAATTTTTCCTACAAGAGGATTAGCAAACAATTCCAGTTGTGGATATTTTTTTTAATTCCATAAAAAGAATATTAACAATGCTATAAATATTACTAATATCCCCCACCAACTTAACCACTTGTGGTAAGCTTAAATTTGCTTGTGTTACGAGTGGTTCACGACAGTAGTCGAATGGCGGATTCGAACACACGACCTTTTTGAGTTCGCGGTCAGCGCCCTGCCATTAGGCTACAGTCGCTTTTTCGATATTTCAGGGCTAATGAAGTATTACGCCCTTAAAAGTAATTTGAAAAAATGTTAAATCATTCCAGTGTAGAACACTTCACCAAGTATTTTGTTGAAAAATAAATAAACATCGACACTTTTTTATTTTTACTTTTTAGTTATCATTATCCACTATATCCTTCCGTAGGTATCGTAACGTACAAGGCAACAAAGGGATGTAGAAATAGAGATATGGGCAGGTACGTTCAACAGTGGACTTTTATAGGATGTAATGTATGGATGTTGGCCTGGCTCGGCCGCCCTACCTCCGAACGGTTTACCGCCTTGGCGTGGCGAGGGACCTTAGTAGCCGTGGATTGGTCACCCATTGCGATGTGAACTACATAGCCGGCCCGAGGTGAAGGGCCGGTCCGAGGTGGCCACGGCAGTAATACCGGATCTGAAGATCAAAATAACTGGACAAAATTTCGAAAAAAAAGGGTTTTTGGGGTTGTTGTCGGGAGAAATAAATATTAAAAATAAAAAGTTTATATTAAATTAATAGGCTACAAAAAAGGATTGACATTATTGGATTGATGACACAACAAATTTAAGAACACAAAATTTTTAGGTTGCTACGTGTATTTGGCACGTGCACTTGAGTCCAATTTGGATACTATAGTAGTATTCATAAGAAGTTTAAAATTCAAACAATTTACTTCAAAGTTCAGTCTAATTACTATCTCAGCTTTCATTAAATCAAAAGACTGTGATGTGAAGAGAATTTGGGAGATTTTGAGTTTTGTCGGGAGTCTGGAGATCTTAAAAATTTCGGGAGAACCCTGACGAACCCCGACCATCTGGCAAATATAACTCCGGGTTCTCCTAGTGCTACTTCTTAAATTTAAATATAATAAAAAAAAATATTGTTTCGTGAGTGCTTATGTAACTTGGATATGTAGGTATCATACTTTATTATTATTATAAGCATAGCCAAATGTCGAAATAACGTCATATATACTAGATATAATTTATATAGATTAAGGGTGACAAAGCAGCACACAGTCTAGATGGTGCTGGAGCCTATAGGTATCTAAATGTATCCTCGATCAATCGAAATATAGAAGCGTTGTCACCCGTGAGGACTAAGATGGAAGTTTCCAGTAAAATGGGTCTCCGGTTCTCTACACTCACCATACGAAACTAACTTAAAAAAAAACTTTCTATGAAAGCCTTGTACTGCCCAATATGATGGCATAAGTTACCTACTCCATTTCAGCGTAAAGAGTGGCCAATGGGATAAGCTGAAAAGATTTATTCGCTTCTGATAGCGATAATATTATCTTTTAGACACTGACATTTCCTATTGTTACTTCATACCAGTTATGGTAGAGAGAGAGTCTCACCCACGTAAGCAACGCAACCCTACGCAACGTGAGAACACTGGTCGTAACTACGCGTGGGATTGCGTCTGAACATCCCCTCCACCTCCACCAAAAAAAGGGTTATTATAATATTAAAGAATTTATAGATGATAATAACCCCTGGGAAGGGTGATCGCTACCAAGCTATTTCTAATTTGTTTTGTGTTGTTAATTGTGACATACATAATTGATTGTAAGCTCTTATATAAAAAAAATTGTTCCGCTGGGTTTCTTGCTGGTTCTTCTCAGGACAGAGGCTTTTTACGAACCAGTGGTAATGAAAAAAATGACTAATAAGTATTATTTATAATATATATTGAGTAAAAAAGGCCAAACGCGTTCAGCACGACCTCCGTGTAACTAAAAATACATTATGTATCAAATCTTGTCCCTAAGAAATGTACATAGTGTAAATCTGTGGGATTAGGTAATGTTTTGTAACTATTAATAATAAAGAATGATTCGGATAGGGGCGGAAAGTAGAGAAAAATTTTACTATCGAAAAAAGAAAACTTACACATCCGAAACATCCACATCTTTGGCAAATAGATTAGCTTATTGTATGCTGGATTTGGAATTTAAAAGATAAATAACCCACAAACAATTTATGGGGTGACCATTATGCCGTGTACAAATTGCACAACAATCGTATTCGGTAAATACTAATCACGAATATTTAAAAACTAATATTTTTGTACGCAATTCTAATTACTGGCCGACCCTGATTAAGCGTGGCCTTAAGCCACAACGATGGCTACATAAGGGGCCTCATGATACTATGCTTAAGCCACAACGATGGCTACATAAGGGGCCTCATGAGCCTATGCTTAAGCCACAACGATGGCTACATAAGGGGCCTCATGAGCCTATGCTTAAGCCACAACGATGGCTACATAAGGGGCCTCATGAGCCTATGCTTAAGCCACAACGATGGCTACATAAGGGGCCTCATGAGCCTATGCTTAAGCCACAACGATGGCTACATAAGGGGCCTCATGAGCCTATGCTTAAGCCACAACGATGGCTACATAAGGGGCCTCATGAGCCTATGCTTAAGCCACAACGATGGCTACATAAGGGGCCTCATGAGCCTATGCTTAAGCCACAACGATGGCTACATAAGGGGCCTCATGAGCCTATGCTTAAGCCACAACGATGGCTACATAAGGGGCCTCATGAGCCTATGCTTAAGCCACAACGATGGCTACATAAGGGGCCTCATGAGCCTATGCTTAAGCCACAACGATGGCTACATAAGCGGCCTCATGAGCCTATGCTTAAGCCACAACGATGGCTACATAAGGGGCCTCATGAGCCTACGCTTAAGCCACAACGATGGCTACATAAGGGGCCTCATGAGCCTATGCTTAAGCCACAACGATGGCTACATAAGGGGCCTCATGAGCCTATGCTTAAGCCACAACGATGGCTACATAAGGGGCCTCATGAGCCTATGCTCAACAAGCTAACAATATACCGAAACATGTTTTGTTTCAAGATGGTGAAACTAGATGGGACTCAACATATCAGATGATGAAGTGATTACATGAACAACGCATAACGATTCAAGATGTTTTACCATCGTACCGAATTGTGGTCATGAAATCACAGCAAGGCAATGGAGGTCTTATGAGTCAAATTATTGGTATTCTCGCCAATTTTGAAGAAGCTACTAAAGAGCTAAGCAAAAAATCCCAATAATACGAAGTCTTAAATCTTGCCTCTGATCCATTGACCTTTTATTTGGCGAGAAGATATCCACCTTCCAAGGTTGAAAAAAATTGCCCAAAATATTTTTCACTGAAACCATATACGTATACTGTATACAGTAGACTGAAAAAAGAAATCGCCTAAAACTAGAAAATCTACAAATTTTAATTTTTTTAAACAAAAATTTGCCTGTTGTTTACAACAGGCAAATATTCACAATTATTTCAAAAGGAAGGATAGGCCCATCTAAATATTTTACTCATAAATTTTTCATACAAGAAAAAGTAGCGCATTTGTCATAATACAAACGTCATATCATAACACGACGTAACCAGGGTCGGATTTCGTAGTATAATTATTATCTTAACTGTACCATTATTTCATAGTTTGTAGTATGTAGTATCGTAAAAATACTAAGCGAAAATACCATAATTCTACCTAAAGGTCGACTTGGGTCCTTTTACTTTTTGATATTAACCCTACGATATCGAGAATTTCTGTATTGTGCATGAGTACCGCATTTAATAAAATTTTAATAAAATTAGAATTAGCTCCCTTTATGGTCAATCGGTGCACGGTCGATGCATTTATGTTGCATCCTTGATACAACTATAATGATCTATGATATCGGTTCGATCTAAGATATAGGGCTATCACGATAAAAACTCTAAGCTTTCAGCTTTCAAAATATTTTATGAATCAGATTTTCAGATTCAATTAAGCAGATATGGTTTCTTTTATACTCTTTTCATTTTACCCTTATAGAATATAAAATATATTGGATACCAATATTCAAAATTTAACTTACACTAAGTTCTTTAGAGAAAAATTGAACAGAAATAAAAACCGGCGAATAACGAAAAATATCCTATACCTTTAAACAAGCAATTCTTGTATATAAATATATATATAATCGGGATCTCGGAAACGGCTCCAACGATTTTTATAAAATTTGGTGTCCAGGGAGTTTCGGGGATAATAAATCGATCTAGCTAGGATTTATTTTTAGAAAATGTCTTTTTGTCCGTGTTTTTAGGCAATGAAAAACTGCTACAATATCGTTAGAATAAGAAGGTAAATTTTGACTAATTGTTAATGATTATAAATAGCTTAATTGGTATAATGGGCGGTCGCAGAATCGTAAAACCCCGGTTCGAGCCCAGGCTGACCGACTTTTTTAATTTTTTTTCAAGTTCCTTTCTTTTTTGAGAAAATCTATTTTTTCGAGCTCTTTTTTTTAGTATTTTTTAAAACACGAAAATTTAAATTAAAATAATTGCACTCATGATTTTTTATTCAAATAACCAGTTCCGTTTTTTCTGTTATGTCGCTAAGATCAAAAAATATTATTTATATTTCATCAGTATGTAATATAATTTCCAAAACACACGAATTAAAAAAATCGAGCGAAAAATACCGAGCAAAGCTCGGTCAACCAGGTACTATAGATAAACTAGACGCGTGACGCCAAAATCCCGGCATATGGGAAAAAGAAATATGAAACCTCAAACGTGATATAATTTTCGAAAAGTAGTATACCTAATTTTATTTTCCATGTACAATATTTTTAAGGGTTTTTTTTATAGGATAGGGTGACAAACGAGCACACAGTCCACCTGATGGTAAGTGGTTGCTGTGGCCTATAGACATCTACATCTATCCTCGATTACGAATCAAAATGCAGATGCGTTGTCACCCGTGAGGACTAAGATGGAATGCCTCGTTTTCAGTAAAAAGGGTCTCCGGTTCTCTACACTCACCATACGAAATACAGCAGCATTAAGCTACTATTTCACGCTGGCATTCTGTGAGAGCGTGGTCCTTCCCCGGTCGAGTCGACTCATTCATGCTACAACTATACTACTAATATAACTGCAGCATGGCTCTACCACGTATAAAACTACTAAAAACTAGGTCTAAATCCAACTCTGTCCTAATCTCGGTAACGTAACTAAGCTAACTATGAAATAAAATTTTTAAAATGCGTTTATATAATAATTTAATATTAAAACGAATATAAGGTTATTTTACCGATGATATATCCCATGTTCCTATTTAATCTTTGTATTGTAATTTTTGCACCCTTTTACTACGCAACTAGACATATTAGTGACTGGTAAATCTCGCCTGCGCGCTCACCACTGTCGACAGAGTCACGTTGGCCCTGAACTGTAATTTTAGGGCCAGCGCACTAGTCCGTTTTGGTTGTTCGGTCGGCCCGGTCCTTACGCTAGTATATAAGTCAATGTTAGAACAATAGAAAATCATTAAATAAATTAGTTTTCATTACTATGGACATATATTCGTATTCGTATTCGCTGAATAGAAGGTTTGATATTCGTATTCGTAAATTAATAGTAATATTAATAGTATAACCTCTTCTTTACTTGGCTACTTCAAAAGAAAGAAAAGAAGAAGGGTAGGTAACGTTTTTCCAGATTAAGTGTATGTATGTACGGCAACGCACGGAGCTCCCACGTTCCGCCGAGATTAAATTTAAAAATGTTCGACTTTTTTCCTTCCACTTATAACTATTACAACAAACACAGCCTAATAAAGCTTACTACAGACCATAGGCTTACCCCATATATTACCGGGATATTTGCCATAGTTGCCAGGCTTGGGAAGCGGGTTGACAACCGCAGTTTTTTGTTTTAAGTCTATTAGGAAGACGCTGCTGTTCATCTCCTGATTTCACTCCGTCGCCTATTAATCATGACTGATAAGTGATAACTAACATCACGGTCAAAAATGTTTTTGTCCATGTCTAATGAGTAATCGACGTGACAAAGTGATTTTTCATAAAACTATAACGTCGGTCATGGTTATTAAAAAATAACACTTCCCCAAGCCTAGTCGCCTTTTACGACACGGCATGATATGAATATTAGTACACCGCAATGTTTTGAGAAATGATCAATTACCGTGTAATGAAACGATGACTGATAATTTCTCAAAACATTTCACATATCGACGTCCTGCAATCGTGACTAGCGCTCACTTGACCTTCATACAAACAATCCCATATTTAAATTGTTTAATTGGTAATTTCTCAAAACATTTTATTAATCGACAAAGTTACTCCAGCGCTGACTTTATTGACTTAAATGGTCCAATAGACTGTCAGGGGAACGAACAACAATTTTTTTTTATTTGTCAGAATTTGAGAGACAAATGTCAATGCACACCAAATACGAGCAATATTTTGAGTTTTAATAAAATGTGTTGTTCAGAGTTTGAGAGACAAACATCAATACTCACCAAATACGAATTTTAACAAAATTTACTACTGTAAACTGCTAAATACAAGAAATGAAAGAACTTACTTGCCGACAAAGTTTTATTCTTAAAAAATACATTGATAAACACGGTTACAAATTCACGATACACATTGATTTGAATGATTACACTTACAACACTAGTTCGAAACCATTTGATTCAGCAGGGACCACACGGTGAACATGGGCCACAAGGACCGCAACAGGGTCCACAGCAAGGATTACAGGGCCCACAAGGTCCGCACGGGCCACAGCATGGCCCACATGGACTACAGCATGGCCCACAACTTCGTGGACCGCATGGTCCACAGCACGGACCGCAAGGACCGCAACAAGGTCTGCAAGGCCCACAGCACGAACCACAGGGTCCACAAGATGGACCACAGGGTCCACAACAAGGGCCACAGGGACCACATGGACCACACGGACCGCAGCACGCCATTCTTAAAAATTTTTCAAAGGTGAAATCTTCCTTGTCAAACAAAATGGATGTTCACTAGACAATTTTGTAAAATTTCGGTTTTTAATGTTTTATATTTTTTATATGATTTTTTTAAGTTTTGATGTAGATTGACTATGTAAAAGCTTACAAATGACTGAGAATTTCTGTTCTATCAGAATGACGTATATGAATTTGAATTGAGTTCTAGATGTTTTTTTTTCTTTTTTAAAAATAAACAGATTTAGGACAGTGTTTTTGAGCTAAAAAACTATTTCGAAAAGTTTCAATTACATTAATTAATTATTACAGGGGAAGTTTAAAGTTTGAAGAAAGAAACAATGAAAATATTTTGTGTGGGGCGTAAAAGTTATGAAACTTATATTGCTTTTGAATATTTCAAAATTTATTATTGTTTTTTTTATTGTAAACAGCTGTTATAACTATTCAAGTTTCGTAGAACATACAGTGATATAATGGCGGTAAATATTTATGAGTGATTTCAAAATATGTGGTTTCCACTCTTTGAAATTGAAATTTGAAATTGAAAAATTGAAAATTTATTTATTTCTTTCTTAAGGCATACTAAATAATACAATAATTGGAGCCTCCTAATAAGTATAAAAGAATACCTGTATCAGGAGGCACCGCTCTTACTAATAATATTAAATATGTATTTAGATTGTATATTATATAGTTAGATAATATAATAATACTTTTTACGTATGAACTTTTGGTTATAGGCTTGGTAGATACAGTTGCGATATAATAAAGGTTTTTCGTAAAATATTCCATTATTTTAATAGACACGAAATTTTCTAGAAGGCTTTGGAGTTGTTTACTCCAAAGCCTTCATGAAAATAGTCCCGATATGCAGATGGTGCTGCCAGTCTCCAGTTTCAGTTTCCATCTTTCGCTTCTTACGACGCCCACGGGGTATAATGGGGTTTCCACAGTAAAAGTATTTGTAAAATATTTAGATAATTTGAGAACCAAAATTACATTTATGAATGGTATAGTCTCGAGGACACCGACGTAACAGGCCTTTCCTAATATTTTTATGTATTTTTCGAAATTTCGCGACGGCAACACTGCTTTCCCGTCGACATTATTTTAATCTCGCTATTTTTTTAAATTGTTTCGCACTAATACTTTCGCAAATTTAAACCACGTGAGGCAGGTCTGAAATCAACATTGACGTTATCTCCTGTGTAATTATTTAACACGAAGATCAGTCAGGCAGGAGGCGCCAGGCAAAGTGGCAGATTGTACTCTTCGGTCTTCTGTACAATCTACCGCAGGGTAACAGGATATGTATGTGGTCTGTGGTACCGAAGCTTTTTCGGAAACTGACTTGTTCGGGAGGCTGGAAGTCGTCGAATCTGCGTGCGAGACGATTCGTAATGACTCTCGAAAACAGAAGGGAAATCGGTATGTAGTTCTTCAAGAGAGCGTTGTCGCCTTTCTTAAAGAACAAGATCACTGCAGTTCTGCTCCACGCCTCCGGAGTAGTGCCACTATGGAGAACGGAATTGAAGAGCCTCTGAAGGACTTTAAGTACCGGTGTTCCACCCGCTTTCGGAAGCTCCGCTGTAATTCCATCCTCGCCTGGGGCCCTGCCGTTTTTAATGTTTATAGTGTAATTAATTATTCGATTGATTACGTTAACGTAGGCCACAAATAGTTAATGCATCCATCCGTCAATTCATTACGGCCTATAAACGACCACTGCTTAACATAGACCTATACAGTACTACATAACCTATACAGTGCCTACAGAAATCTAAATAATAAGGCAATTATTTCGATTTTTGTGACAGTGCCTCATAGAGGAAGATTTGGCTATACTTGTCTCGCTTGTCAAGCGGACTTGCAAACGCAGTTTTTTTTATTAATTTTGAGTTTTTCATAGAAATGGTACTGTACGTCTCCTATTTAAGTTCCCCCTGTTGATTCTTACGTTTTTATTTCAATAAAAATGATAAACGCGACGTCGCATGATGGGTCTGGTAGGTAGGGTTATATTTAGGGTTTAAGATATTACTAAAAGTATATGGCATAGATAGCTATTTATTAATTAACACCAATCCATTGATCGTCGATCGACGGCATCGATAGATGGTTAAATGGATTAGTCGAGGGGTTTTCGAATAATCAAGCAGCGATAGAGCTGCTTGATTATTCGAAAACCCCTCCTTACTCCACCAACCGCTATTTAAAATGTTATCTAGATAAATTTTAGCTAGCTTTGGCCTTAAAAAACGCTCGCATTTAGAGTCTTTTGCGTTTGCGTCTCCGTTTTAATATATACGAGCAACAGCGTACTGACCAACAATAACGTGTTCTCTTCTGAATACATTTTGAAAGATGCCATTGATGAGCCCACAACCACATCGATTAATTTATTTACCAGAAAAAAATTCTTAATATATATTAAAAATTCTTAATATTTAGAAATAAATTTAAAATTACAGCATATATATATATATATATATATATATATATATATATATATATATATATATATATATATATATATATATATATATACATGTCTCATTTCTGAGAGGGTTTTAGGGCAAGGAGTGTGTCCACCGCGCTGCCCTAATGCGTTGCAATGAACTTCACATGTCTTCGAAATATTTTACTTTCTTATTTTTCAGATTTGTAGGATTCCTCACATTGTTTTCCTTGACCGCCGAGCACGTGGTAAATCAGCACTTAAAATTGCAATTAACCATTTCATTGGTACCGGCGGGGATTGAGCCCGGTTTGCTCGCGAACTGTGAAATTTACAGAAAGAGCTTATGCCCTGAGCTACCACGGCTTTTAACATATCATTAACTTCCCTTATATCCACCTTCGTGTCAAGAAAAAAAAAGTCTTTTTCAAAAACGCAACCCCTTATTCCATCGAAGATCATCGACACCAGCGTCACCCATCAGTTCTGCACCCAGCCTAACCAACAATGGGGGAAAAGCACACTAGCACACACTTAAAAGGCCCTGTATCTAACGTGAATAAAAAATAAATTTAGATAAAGAAAAAGAAGATACAGTTCATCATTAATAATTATTATTATTTAAAACCATAACAAATTGATGTATATTTATGGGATGCAAGGGTGATGTAACAACTTCTCCAAGTGCCAATGACGCCTTGTTACGGGTAGTGAGTTGCAGATGCGGAGTGGACAAACTAAAATAATTGAACAACGTTTTATCGACCAGTTAAAGCTATCACACAATCGATCGACATCGATCGACGTCGATCAATGGCATTAATCGATTATCTATCGATTAGTATGGTAACACGCTAACAGTCTATCAGAAAAACATTTTGATATTTTTGCCACAGAACGCTAAAACGGTAGCAAAACAAATTGTTCAGTATTTCAATCAAGTTAATCATAACAAAACATTTTCCTCGCATTCAAAGCATTTCCCTCCACTCATCGCATAGCTATGTTGTTTTTCACGCTAGTAACACTAATTGACGGCCATATTTCTTTCTCAGTATTGTTTACTCACAACATGGTTCGTGTAATATTATTACTACCCATTGCACCGTCAACGGGCCAAACAGTAGCCCTACCGCTAAACAAGTAGTAGTAAGCGAACTCGTACATGCTACAGGGTCGGATTTAATATATTTTTGATTATATATAGATATAAAATTACAGCCTATATACATCCAACTACTGGGCACAGACCTCTCATTTCTGAAAGGGTGTTTTGGTAATTATTGAGGACGTGATATCTGAGAAATAACAAAAAAATATTTCGAAGACATGTGAAGGTCGCCAACACGCATTGGGGCAACGCGGCGGACATTTCCTATTCCTAAAACTCTCTCAGAAATATGTAGATATACGATTACTTATTTTTTGCACAACTCGAAAGTGAAGCGGAGAGGTTGGGCTCTGCTATCGACTTGACAAGGTCACGTTACCCGCTCTAATTAAATCGCGTTTATTTTTGAACATGTATTATGTTCATCACTAGTCTCTTTAAATCTACTGATGTTGTTTGATATGCATTACTGGGAATAATTAACAACTTTTACAACGCCGAGCAGATGGGACAGATAACACCCACCACTTTAATATTGGTTGCGGCATTTGGGTTCGTAATATTCGAATGAATAAGCCGCCATTGTTTCATCTTCACAGTCTCTTTTGTGATATTCAAGGTAGACAAGTTATGAAGGAGCCGGAGTATGTTTTAAAAATACTAATTTATTAATTAAAAGATGTTTAATCGCTACCAGAACTCACTTATGACTAACTTTAAATTCTATGCTTAAAACAATTCCTTGAGAGCCCACGCAGAAACTCGGCAGTTTTAGTTTGTCCACTCCGCATCTGCATCTCGGTGGGTCTCGCCATCCGTAACAAGACGTCATTGGCACTTGGAGAAGTTGTTACATCAACCTTGCATCACAAGGAACAATGTGAGGAATCCTACAAATCTGAAAAATAAGACATGTGAAGTTCACCGCCACGCATTAGAGCAGCGCGGTGGACGCACTTGCCTAAAACCCTCTCAGAAATGAGACATATATAGGATGTAATTTTAAATTTATTTATATTAATATATTGTAGGAATTTTTTTCATGTAAGGAAATGCTTTTTCTCAAAGACCTTCCATAATAATTTAGGGGTTGCTCACCATTTGAAATGTAATTTACGTCTTCAGTTTAGTGATGTAATTTACAAAGTTGGTACTTCAAACCTATATTATTATTACATCCGAAAGGAGGAAACAAATATTAATATATCACCTGAATGCCTTTAACCCTGATATATGACGAGTGTGGCTGTGGCAGCTGTCACACAGATTGCGTAATCGCTTAATAACTTAACTGGTTCTCAATTTAAAACCTACAATGGGAGCACTTAAGCAAAATATATAGGTAGGTACTTATTTATAGTTTCGCACAAATTAACATTCTTATTCCGGCCCTGATTAATTGTAACTTTGTTAAATAAGATATCCACAATCTTGCTCAAATGGCTACCACAGTTTCTAACTTTCGAATTCAGTTTGGAAAGTCTATTGCGTAAGGCAACTTTCTACGTGGCCACTTAAATGTACATTTGTTGCCTCGCAAATGGCGCCAGGCTCATTTCAAGTAACTGTTACTAGAGAATTGGACATCATATTTAACTTTCTTTTTCTTGCGACGCACATTAAAATCAGCTAAGTTTGCTTTGTCAAGATTACTTCAAAATCAATGTTTAAAGGTTATTTGACTAGTAACTTCAAAATGTATAATGATTGGACAAATTGATGATACTTTGTCCAAGATATATTGTCTTTTCTCTTTTTCTTTCAATCTGAAGTCGAGAAGCCATTATCGACCCCCCTATTTTTGCCATCCAGATTGTACGTCCATGCTCAGATTAAAACCTAAGTTTATGATTGTTCTTCTATCATATATTTCTTTGAAATTACTTCAAAATGTATAATGTCTTCGTTCTCTCTCTCTCTCTCTCTCTTTCAATCTCATATTGAGACTTTTACCGACTTTGCCAATAGCTTCCCATTACAATAACAAACGTTTTTGTAATGGGAAGTTAGTGCCAAAAATTTTTACTTGTGAAGGTTACATTGCATTAATAATTACAGCATCATAAATTAACGCAGGAGATATGTATTAATGGTTTTTTACGCTATTATTCAATTGAATCCAAGTAATGTAACAAATTATTATTGTGTACAATTTTCAATAATTTAGAATTTCCTTGACGTATATTAGCATAAATAGGACCAAGAAAAGAATGATTCATAAAAGCTAACGGTAGCCGAGGCTAACATTAAACGTCAAAACATTCAACGTCTTACTCGGACTATCCTACGCAATAATCTAGAAATTTCAAAATTAAAATCCATATTACCTGGTAAAAAACCGTAATATTATCTTTAGTTAATGCATAGAATGTTTATCATTTCGTAAACTATGTGACGTTTGCGCAACAAGATCGAAGGTATATCTAAATAACCTAAAATATTCACAAACATGTTATCATCAAAGAAATCATTCGTTTGAGTAAAAGAAAAAAGAAAAAGATTTGATTTGACTAGTAAATTCTAGATTTCTACAGATAATAACAGCCTATTTCGACCAAAGTCTATCCCTACACAGATCTTTTTATAGCGCTGAGTTTGTGTAAACAGAAATGGTGTCTAATAAAAAGTTAATACAATTGTCTTCGTCGCAAATTATTATATGGTTTTTATACCTCCATTGATTAATTTTTTTTTATAGAATAGGGTGACAAACGAGCACACAGTCCACCTGATGGTAAGTGGTTGCTGCGGCCCATAGACATCTACATCTATCTTCCATTACAAATCAAAATGCAGATGCGTTGTCACCCATGAGGACTGAGATGGAATGCCTCATTTCCAGTAAAAAGGGTCTCCGGTTCTCTACACTCACCATACGAAATACAGCAGCATTATGCTACTATTTCACGCTGGTATTCTGTGAGAGCGTGGTCCTTCCCCGGTCGAGCCGACCCATTCGTGCTACAACTATACTACTAATATAACTGCAGCATGGCTCTACCACGTTAAAAATTTTAGTTATTATCTTATAACAATTATTATTTATTTTGCTGATGGAACAAGCACATCAAGGATATTTTTGGTCGACATTAACATTCAATATAACGAGAACCTAGTGAAAGCCGAAACAGATAAGCAAATAAAATATCAGGCTCACAAGGTGATCGACATGTGGGGTGGTCTTTTGTCTTTTCTTGTGACTTTATGACAAGAAATGATTATTATTATTATTTCGGGGTATTCATTACTTACCCCTCTATCCTTAGGAAACGAGCAATGGCAAGTCATGGCAGTACAGAACATTTCCGACCGCGGGACCGTATGGAAGGAGAAGGAGCTCCACGGGAGGTTCTACAAGGGTCTACATGAGCCTTTCGTATACACGGTTGCCTCCCTCCACTGGCTACGTTTTGGTGACCTCTTTGAGGAAACCGAGGGTTTTTTCTGTGCGATACAGGATTAGGTTATTAAGACCAACAACTATTGGATATACATCCTAAAGGATGGCACCGTCGACGTCTGTTGAGCTTGTCGCCATTCCGGGTAGTCACTTAGGCATGTCATCTCCGGTTGTTCGGCGCTTTCTAACTCTGAGTACTTGCACAGGCACAAACAAGTAGCTAGAATTCTACACTAGACGCTCGCTCTGAAATACGGTCTCGTGGACCGGAAATCGCCGTATTACAAGTACTTGCCGGAAGCCGTGCTCGAAAATGATCCCACCAGGCTCTATTGGGACCGGGTCATTATCACAGACAGGACTATTCTTACGAATAAGCCTGATATTGTGCTGATGGACTGGGCACAGTCAAGGAAATGTTTGGTCGAAATTACCATACCGAATGACGAGAACCTCGTGAAAGCCGAAATAGATAAGTGAATAAAATATCTGGACCACGAGGTGATCGACACGTGGAGTGGATTGTCGACCGAAATTATAGCTGTAGTCGTTCCTGCGAATGGGTTAATCCCAGTCAGCCTCTCGGGTCATCTGAGGCGACTGGTACTCCGTGACAGACCGCTCCAAGCTCAGATGCAGAAGGCGAAGCTTCTCGATACCATTTGCATCGTCCGCCGGGTTCTTTCTCTTTCCCCGTATCACTCGGCCGTTTGGTCTCCCCTGCCGAGGGCTTCCATCAGGTTGGGCTTTTTTTATTATTTATTTATGTATTTATTTATGTATTATTTACGTATTTATTTTATTCTATTGATATGTATGTATATTTATCATTTTCATTCACAATTATATTAATAGAACCCAACCAGATTAGAAAACTACTAGCTTGCCAGGAAGACGTTGTTCTGCTCTTTTCGACGACCCTTTGACATGTCCCATTAAAAGTCATTAAAGTCGCAAAAAAAGAAATTATGGGTCACTCATGGAAAAAAAACTATCCTATCTCTCAAGTTGGACCAAGCTGCACACGATGTGCAAATTTGATTAAAATCGGTTAAGTAGTCTAGGAGTCCATCGCGGACACACAACGTGACACGCGATTTATATATATTACCTAGGCTGCACTAAAAGTATCGGGAATGGAATATTTCCACTGTTCCTGTCATATTAAAATATTTTTAATTGAAAACTCCTTGGTTTTAAAAATCGAATACCATTTATTTATTTAAAAAGATTCTCGGTCTTGTTACGAGGTTTTGTCAAACTTGTTTAGTCATTGAGAAAATGGAATAGACCCGAGAAAATTCAAGAGCGATGATTTATTATGACTGTCGAAGTGGTTTAACACAAAAACAGTGTGTTGACCGGATGATTTCTACATTTGGTGATGAAGCTCCATCCAAAACCACAATTTATCGCTGGTTTGCTGAATTTCAACGTGGACGTGTAGACTCAGTGATGATCCCCGTCAAGGTCGTCCAAAAACTGCAGTCACCCAAGAAAACGTTGATGCTATGCGTAAGCTGATTGAGGAAGATCGACATGTGACATACCGCGAAATTCAGGCAACTTTAGATATTGGCGTGAGTCAAATACTAATTATATTGCATGAACAATTAGGTGTAAAAAAGTTGTTTTCCCGGTGGATACCGCATTCGCTCTGTGAAGAGCAAAAAGCGGCTCGCGTTACTTGGTGCGTCAGAACTCTCGAAAGATTCCACGCAGGATCCTCAAATGCTGTATACAACATCGTATCAGGTGACGAATCCTGGATATACGCGTATGTACCCGAAACATAAACACCAGTCACGAGTTTGGGTGTTCGAAAATGAGTTAAAGCCAACAAAAATTGTTCGTTCACGGAGCGTTACAAAAAAAAAATGGTGGCCACGTTTGTTTCCAAAACCGGCCATGTTACGACCATTCCTCTTGAGGGACAAAGAACGGTTAATGCAGAATGGTATGCTAGCATTTGTTTGCCACAGGTCGTTTCTGAACTCCGTAAAGAGAACTGCAACCGCCGCGTCATCTTCCATCACGACATTGCGAGTTCTCACACTGCACACAGAACAAAAGAGTTTTAGAGCAAGAAAACATAGAATTATTAAACCATCCGCCGTACAGCCCCGATCTAAACCCTAATTATATCTATACTTTATCTAAAACAAAGAATAAATTGCGTGGACAGAGATTTTCATCAACTGAAGAAGCTGTGGACGCCTACAAAACGGCCATTTAGGAGACCCCAACTTCCGAATGGAATGGTTGCTTCAATGATTGGTTCCATCGTATGGAAAATGTGTCAAATTTCGCGGAGAATACTTCAAAAAGCAATAAATAATTTTTAAATAGTAATGTTGTGTCACTTCCTTGATTCCCGAAATTTTCAGTGCCGCCCTCGTAAGATATAGATACCCAATAATTATAATAATATGCTTCAGATCAGGCAATAACAGGATCAATAACATTGATCGAAGGCTCTTACTTACTGACCCGTTTATATGTTGTTAGTTACGGTATATTATTGCGTAGCAGCTATATGCATTATGCGGGTAATATGTGCAATTGAAAGGCGGACAAATTGCTCGGCTTCCGGCCCGCTTCCACGGAACCCTCAACCGGTGGGCGACGCACACGCACTCAACTGTAGATCAGAGATTAAACACATTTTTTTAATGTATACCGACTTTCTTTATTTCATTCTGTAATAATACCGTTATCGTATAAACTTTTACAACTTACCAAAAGTCTAAAGACCTCCCCCATAGATTGCCTCATAGCAAGGATGCTTGCCATAGTTGCCACGCTTAGTAGGTTAAGCGTGGCAACTATGGCAAGCATCCTTTTTTACGGGTTACCAATTGCAGTATTTTTTAATATTAGTAAGTTTATCGTTGTAGAGCCATGTTGCAGCTATATTAGTAGTATAGTTGTAGCACGAATGGGTCGGCTCGATCAGGGAAGGACCACGCTCTCACAGAATACCTGCGTAAAATAGCAGCTTAACGCTGCTGTTTTTCGTATGGTGAGTGTAGAGAACCGGAGACCTTTTTTGCTCGAAACGAGGCATTCCATCTTAGCCCTCACGGGTGACAACGCTCTGCATTTTGATTCGTATTTGAGCATGGATGTAGATGTCTATGGGCTACAGCAAACACTTACCATCAGGTGGACTGTGCGCTCGTTTGTCACCCATATCCTATAAAAGAAAGAAAGACGCTTCTGCCCATCACCTGTTTTTCCCCCTCTGTCGCCTCTTACCACACCCACGGGGTGATGTGAGGTGGTGGAATGGATATTCGTACACCGCCACTACACTGTGAAGTATTAGTTAAACTGTGTGACATAATAGTTATACTATTACAACGGGAGCTCTTTAATGAACCGGAAAGGTCCGCCGTTAGACATGGACTGTTTCCGTTAAAGAGATGATTATTTTTTTTAATCGCTTGGCTGACGGATTGGCGATCGCTATACCAAACGTCTTGCAACATTGCCTGTGTATTTTAGGTCGAAATTATAAGGTGTTTATGTGTAAATAAGTTAGTTTTTTTTCTCTTGCAGAGTCGCAAGATACCCATAGCTCTCACCACTTTACCAAAGACTGGTAGAGAATGCCTTTTCTTTTTTTATATAGAAGAGGGGGCGAACGAGCATACGGTTCACCTGATGTTAAGTGACTACCGCCGCCCATGAACATCCGCAACACCAGGGGAATGGCAGGTGCGTTGCTGGCCCTTTAGAAAGGAGTAAGCTCTTTTATTTGTGTTTTTGTTCCGTTACATAAAAGCTGGGAAATTTTTCCTTAACTAAGTAAAACAGTACTTCCAATCAGTACTTTCTTAAGAAAATGTTTGATGTGATAATCAAATCAACCCGCCTGCGAAATGAAACGATTTCGTTTACGAAATTTGCCATTTTAGTAAATTTTATAAAATAAAAGGCTTTATCGTTATAAAAACCTTTTATTTTAAATGCAATTATTAGATAAAGCCTTTAAAATGTGAAAAACTAATAACACTTGGTACTTTAAAATCGGAACAATGATGTCGAAATACATATTTTCTACTCGTATTTATTGATGTGTAAACATCCAAGTCAATCTAGTGCTTCTAGGAAAAGAATATATAAAACAAATTATACCCACCGTGTGCGTTATATCACAATTCACGACAAGGCTTATTGGAATGGTAGTTTATTTTACAAGAACGCCTTGAAATATAATCTACTAAAAACTTGATATTAAAAAAAATTAATACATACAGTATATTTTCATAGAAACAAAAGTTTTGTAATAGCAGCAAATTTATCAAATTTCGAAGGTTTAATCATGACCAAATTGTAATATTGCGTCCAGTAGCCGTAGTTCTTTAATCATGACCAAATTGTAATATTGCGTCCAGTAGCCGTAGTTCTTTAATCATGACCAAATTGTAATATTGCGTCCAGTAGCCGTAGTTCTTTAATCATGACCAAATTGTAATATTGCGTCCAGTAGCCGTAGTTCTTTAATCAAGACCAAATTGTAATATTGCGTCCAGTAGCGGTAGTTCTTTAATCATGACCAAATTGTAATATTGCGTCCAGTAGCCGTAGTTCTTTAATCATGACCAAATTGTAATATTGCGTCCAGTAGCCGTAGTTCTTTAATCATGACCAAATTGTAATATTGCGTCCAGTAGCCGTAGTTCTTTAATCATGACCAAATTGTAATATTGCGTCCAGTAGCCGTAGTTCTTTAATCATGACCAAATTGTAATATTGCGTCCAGTAGCCGTAGTTCTTTAATCATGACCAAATTGTAATATTGCGTCCAGTAGCCGTAGTTCTTTAATCATGACCAAATTGTAATATTGCGTCCAGTAGCCGTAGTTCTTTAATCATGACCAAATTCTAATATTGCGTCCAGTAGCCGTAGTTCTTTAATCATGACCAAATTGTAATATTGCGTCCAGTAGCCGTAGTTCTTTACGGGGTAGAGCCACGCTGCAGCTATAATATTCTGGTAGCACGAATGGGTCGGCTCGACCGGAGAAGGAACAGCCCCTTTCAGATTATCAGTGTAAAATTGCAGCTTAATGCTTTTGTGTTTCGTATGGTAAATGTAGAGAACCGGAGACCCATTTTTACAGGAAACGACGTATTCCATATTAGTCCTCAGAGGTGACAGCGCATATGCATTTTGATTCTTAATCGAGGATAAATGTAGATGTCTATGGGCCACAGCATCCTCTTGCCATCAGGTTGACTGCGTGCTCGTATGTCAACCTTATTCTATATAAAAACATATGGACAAAGTTCTTTTTTTTTTATAGGATAGGGTGACAAACGAGCACACAGTCCACCTGATGGTAAGTGGTTGCTGTGGCCCATAGACATCTACATCTATCCTCGATTACGAATCAAATGCAGATGCGTTGTCACCCGTGAGGACTAAGATGGAATGCCTCGTTTCCAGTAAAAAGGGTCTCCGCTTCTCTACACTCACCATACGAAATACAGCAGCATTAAGCTACTATTTCACGCTGGTATTCTGTGAGAGCGTGGTCCTTCCCCGGTCGAGCCGACCCATTCGTGCTACAACTATACTACTAATATAACTGCAGCATGGCTCTACCACGTATAAAATCTTACCGTAGATTTTAGGTAGAGACTCTCTAATTTAAAACTGTACTATGACTGTATTATTTTTGTATTCCCTATCAACTATTTTTGTAAGTTTTTATCATTTACATAACAGAAAAGCCACACAGCTTCTGATTTTTATCATGCTTAATGTTGTTAATGTGACAAAATTTAACAAGTATACGAGGAAGGCGCAAGCAATTTTAAATTAAATAGTGAGGATAAAACGTGAGGATCTGGGTTCGATCCCCGCTGGAACTTCTAGAGTACATGCTAAATTGCTGAATTAACACACTTAAACCGAGAAGGAATGTAAATCTCTGAGAAATAAAGAATTCCGGAACATGTCAAATTTGGCAAGGTCATCGCCGACTGACTACTACAATACCATTTCGGAAATTAGAGAACATTCACAGTGGGACATATTTAGAACAACTCTTTAAACAGTAATAAATTATAATCTGTCCATTTTAAATAACATTTATGTCTGTTATATTTGGTATTCTGTTTTCGAAATGTATTAAATAAACGAAAAAACAAAAAAAAAGTTTTGTAACCATTTACAAAAAGGTTCGACGGCCCTGTCCCACTCGAATCATATCCGTCGTTCCCTTCCCACGACAATTTGTAGGAAGTGCGTTCCAAATACTCAAAACCACTGTCACTGTGTTTCTACGAAGTTTTTGAAAACTTCCTGCGTAGTTGGGGTGTTCAGTCAGCCACAGCATTTCGAAACATCGTTAAATGTTTGTCGTTTATTTAAAATAGTCACTTAATTACTGAAGTGGATTTGAGAACTTTTGAGGTTTTAGGCGTAGGTTGCATTATTCTGTAAGCAAGTCCTAATTGAATTGATTAATTAATCCTAAGACTTAACCCAAAATACCACTCACACAAAGTTGCGAGTATAGTTACTATACTTATAAATAAACATGACTGCCTCCTTGCTCTAGTGGTCACAACTTCGACTGCTAATCATGGGGTCACGGGTTTGACTCCTGTGTGCTAAATGCAGCAATTCTTGGATCGTGTCAGATTGGATCGGGCTATGGGAGTGAGGGAATAAAGAGTGCACCTGTGCTTGCGAATATACTTGAGCACTATAATCATATCCTGCGCTTGTGGGTAGAAGTTCTAAAATTAGATTTATAGGATATTGTTATTATTAAATAAACATGACATACGGCGCTAATTGTAGAATCTTTTGTATTACGGATATTCTTATGCCATATTCCTGTCCCCATGATCTTAGCGTAATGGACTCGGGTGGGTTCGTTGCCAATTGTAGATGGAGGCCGTGTAGGAAGGGTTTTTTTTGTTTTCCGACGCAAATTACTTATGGAGAAAGATGGGGAACAGTTGCGCTGTTTCGAGAAGGGGCCGCCAAAAAAGAATAGAATAGAATCATTTTTATTCAATATACATTACAGGAATACTTATTGAAAGTCATTTTTTTAATTTTACCACTGGTTCGGAAAAAATCTTTATTCTGGAAAAACCAGGAAGAAACCCAGCGGAACTTTTGTATTAAATGAAATCAATGTACAATATATTCTTTTGTACAATTGGTATGAAGACATTACATTTTTACCTGGTAGAACCATGCTGCGACTATATTACTTGTATTAGTTGTAGCACGAACGGGTCGGCACGACCGGGGAAAGACCACGCTCTCATACTGTGAGCATACCAGCGTAAACTAGCAGCTTAACGCTATTGTGCTTCGTATGGTAAGTATAGAGAACCGGAGACCTTTTCTAGTGGAAACGGGGCATTCCATCTTAGTTCTTACGGTTGAAAACGCATCTGCATTTTGATTCGTAATCGAGGATAGACGTTTAGACGTTTAGACGGCCACGGCAACCACTTAACGTCAGGTGGACTATGCGCTCGTTTGTCACCTTAATCCTTTAAAAAAATCCTCATTCCCAGGTGCTATTATCAATCATGTACTATTCAGTAGAGAAATAAATGACCCTTATTAAACAATTTTTGCCTAATAAAATTTTTCAACTTCTTAATAGATGAGGCCTGCATATTTTCTGGGACTTCGTTGTAACAGTCCTTTTACCCCATAAAGGAACTGATTCTTTGGAATAGAGTATACTGGTTTAGCTTGTTTTTAGTATTAACAAAATGTACATCACTATTTTTAATAAAACTATTTTTGTTTTCGTAATATATTTATTGCTTAAAAATTTTTTCTAAGGGGGTTACAAACTGCTCGTATGGCTCTTCTCTGCAAAACAAAGATCGTTTCAATCTGAGTCGCATTACCCCATAGCAAGATTCCATAAGAGATATGCTATGGAAGTAACTAAAATAAACTAATCTAGATCTCTAATCTTTTTATAGCATGTGCTGGAAAACTCAGTTTGCTAGTTAGTTTAGATATATGAGCTCCATTGGAACTGGAATTCCGAAAAACAGTGAATTCAACATAGTGAAGGCCTCCTTATCCTTTTCCATGAGGTTCTGTCTGCCGCTAGCCTCGTCCACGTTACTCCTGCCACCTTTACAATGTCGTCGCACCAGCGAGCCCGCTCGGCCGCGCGACGTGTGGCATCACGCGGGTACCAATGAAGCACCCGTTCAGTCCATCTCCTATCACTGACTCTTGCCACGTGTCCTGCCCATCTCCACTTCAGTTAGCACGCTTATTTGGCTGCGTTACTGTTACTGTTTCTATGTCGGTGTCTTAGTTTGACGTTAAGCATGCTGCGTTCCGTTGCTCGTTGGAAAACTTGTAGTTTAGATATTATTTTCTTTGTGAGAGTCAAGTTCTGACATCCATATAATAAAGTGGGGAGTACCGTAGTATCCATCACTTTCTTTTTTAATTTAATAGACCAGGACAGTCATATTTTAATAAGTGTTTTTAAAGTTGGAAAATCAATGAAGTATTATAAGCAAGTAACACTTATATCACGTTTATTCGTGGTAGAGCCATGCTGCAGTTATATTAGTAGTATAGTTGTAGCACGAATGGGTCGGCTCAACCGGGGAGGGACCACGCTCTCACAGAATACCAGCGTCAAATAGTAGCTTGATGTTGCTGTGTTTCGTATGGTGAGTGTAGAGAACCGGAGACCCTTTTTACTGCAAATGAGGCATCCATCTTAGTCCTCACGGGTGGCAACGCATCTGCATTTTGATGCGTAATCGAAGATATGTGTAGATGTCTAATGTCTATGGGCCACAACAACCACTTACCATCAGGTGGCCTGTGTGCTCGTTTATCTCCCTATCCTGTAAAAAAATATCGTGGTTATTCCCTACTAAGTAATGTAAGTCATTAGTAAACTAACAACAGGAAGTGGCCAAGAATTGAGCCCTAAGGAACACCATGAGTACAACCGATCCGGAAGAACTGCTCCCATTTAAATATGATGTAATAACCTTAAGCGCTATGTTTTTTAGACCATAATGATGTAGCTTCCTGATATAATCCTTGAAAAAATCACTAAATATACCCAATGCATCCTTTGAATTCTCCCATACACAGAAAATATGTTTGATTAGCTCAACACCGGCGTCAGTTCTCGAGCGACTCTTTGTTTTAAAAAAAAATTACTGAGCGTTTTCAGTACAGATATAGGTCTTAAATTATAGGGTTCCAAATTACTACCAGATTTAAAGGTAAAGTATTAAAGAGAAAGTATTAGAGAGTAAAGATTTAAAGGTAGGTAAAGGTACAACTTTACTACGTTTCATTAAATTAACAAACACACCAGATTCGATACTTTTAAAAATAATAGCAAATTGAGGTGCGATTTCATCTATTATAGACGCAATATCTTTAACGAAAATCCATCTGCTGGTTTCATAATATCAATAGTTTTTAAATATTTTACAATGTCTCCTGATAACATTTTATGAAATGCAAATTATTTTTTTACAGACATTTACATTTTGTTTGGGTAATTACCTGAGACCTGACCAAGGATAGGCTAATGCTGGTGGGGCCGCGTATGAATATCTGATAGTTTAGTTAAAACACGTTTTTCTTAGTTCATACCAGAGTTTATTAAATTCCTTCGTTACAACTAGAATTTTCCAGCAATAACTCGGACTTACTGCTAAACTGTATGTTAGATTAAACAAGTTTTAATTAATATTGAATGTTAGATAAAACTAGTTTATAGCTAGGGTAAAGTCCAAATAATTGGGGTCACTCCAAAACCGTACCTTAATCCATTTTTGATATTACTTCATTGGTTTTTTATAGAACAAGGGTGACAAACGAGCTCACAGTCCACCTGATGGTAAGCGGATACTGTAGCTCATAGCCAAAATGCAGATGTTACCCCTGAGGAATGAGATGTAATGTCTCGCTTTCAGAAAAA
This sequence comes from Parnassius smintheus behrii, assembly GCA_036936625.1. Classification (NCBI taxonomy): domain Eukaryota; kingdom Metazoa; phylum Arthropoda; class Insecta; order Lepidoptera; family Papilionidae; genus Parnassius; species Parnassius smintheus. Next base: position 43,256,361 of record JAUPFT010000004.1, read on the forward strand.
GAAGTATCCGATTCTCTACACTCACCATACGAAACACAGCAGCATCGGTCCCAACCCCGGTCGAGCGGGCCCATTCGTGCTACAATCAATACAAAAAAAAATTGATATTCGTTTTTGACTAGCAGTGCAGTGTACTTTAGTCCAGTTTCTGCACAGTTGATTGTTTCCGATATTAATACGGGAATTAGAAATTTTGGAAGAAAGAAAACATTATCAGCTTTTTGAAACCACATAACTCCTTTTTGAAAGATTATATTTATACACACTTTTTACCTTACAACCATAGGATGTTACAATAGCACAAATAAGAATCAAGGTCTTTCTTGACAGCACGGAAGCGTAATCCTCTTTTTTGTTGCGTGGCCCGGATTCGAATACAACACTAAATTTTAATGGCCTACAAATAATTGTTCTATCTTTGAACGTTTGTCAATGTACAATATATAATACGTAATATGTAATACGTTTCCACCATAAAGAAAGACCTTGCTTGGAGATGACAATTTTATTAAGACTTATTTCAAGGACTTAAGTGGAGAAAACCGTGTAGTGTCAGAATATCCACTACCCCATATCTTCCCGTGGGTGTCGTAAGAGGCGACAGAGGGAGACAGGCAGGAAAAAACTGCGGATCCCAGCCCGCTTGGCAACTATGGCTATCCCCAATGTAAAACAATCTATGGGGAGTCCTGTGTTCATCAGTGGAATTTATGAGGTTGTATCGGTAATAGGTATGTCAAGGATACATCACACCTCTAGACCAAGTTGTGTTCGACAGTCACCATTTTTGTCGAGTGATATCATGATTTGCAGACATTACATAGCATAAGTATTAACCGTGATTTGTTTTTGAATTCTAGACCCATGACAAAGCTGTCCAATACAATCAAAATACAAACCACCTGTCTGACAAACAACAATCACAAGACCGCCATATTTAGTAACCTGTTCTCAAATTATTATTAGTAACGTAATACACCACTTGTTTCACTTTTGACACATCCTGGCCGGTATCCAAATAGTAAACAGTATACAGGCAATGGTGCGTAAATCCCCGTGAATTCATTCATTGTTTTCCATTTTAGTTTTCACTAAGATTAATCTCTAATCAAATATAATCTTAAAGATATATAAATTACGTGTCACTTTGTTTGTCCGCGATGAACTCCTAAACTACTTAACCGATTTTAATCAAATTTGCATACCGTGTGCAGTTTGGTCCAACTTGAGAGATAGGATATTTTTTTTGCCCATGAGTGACCCACAATTTTTTTGTGGGTTTAAGAATTTTTAATAGGACATGACAGGGTCGTCGAAATGGGCAGAAGAACGTCTGCCTGGCAAGCTAGTTTTATATAAATTAAAGGAATAGAAGACAAATAAAAGTAAAAACGGACTTCAAACAATTTAGTTGTTTGAAGTCCGTTTTTACTTTTATTCGTCTTCTATTAAATTAAATAAGAAGATAATTTCAAATTCTGAAGTCGCGACTTTAATTCCTCTATACAGTATAACTTAGCACCTAACTTAAATAAAAAAATAATAATAAACAACTCAAAATAATAAAAAACTACAGTTGCCAACGCGCTTGCCAAGCGTGTCACCTATAGCGAAATTCTCCCGTGGGGAATCTATGAGGCTTATGTTCAGCACATGGAATATTGCCGTCCAAATATCACGAAAAATTTCATACCTCGTTATGCGAACCAAGTTTAAGTGCTAATTTACCACGTCTTCGGTGGTTATATAATTCATCGTGAGGAACTTTGCAAGTATAATGTGACAAATTAAAATAATTTCGAAGGCGCATGAAATCCGCTAATAGGCATATGGAAAACATAGGGACATAGGGATTTGTTTACGCCTATTTGTGTCATTTGAAGCTTGCGGGACGCGCGTCTCGAGCGAGGACAGGAAACGTTGCGCGGGAGGTGGGGGCATGCTGTGCGCGTGCGGCGCTGCAAGCGCCCCAGTCGGCAGGAAGCTTGGCGCGCTGCAGCCGTGCCGGTTGACGTCGGGCGTTACATAATAGTTATGCGTCCCATGTCGGCGGCCTCCATGTTGTTGTATGTTGTCGTTAATATACGTGACAACGAGGCTTTTTTGCGTTTTGATTTTTGAATTATTGAATTAACTTAGATTGCTATTAATTTGCAACGACGAGTTGTTAGTGCGTCGTTTGATAGCGTAATAAGACCTTTACTTTGTCGGGAGAACGCTGAACTTTGTGCCTCGAGAAGAACCTTGAACCTTGACCAACCGTCCTTAAGTTGTGCTGCGTGTCACTTGTTTTAATGTCGGTTAACATTGATTTAGTTGAACTTTAAGTTAATATAAATTTACAATAAAATTGATGAATTAACATAGTGAAGAGAGAAGCAGCGCCTTTGGATCGGCAGTCCTGGATCAGCGGGGCTGTCAGGTTACACAGTGTACACACTACTACACACTACTTACATGCACATCACTTCCCACCTGATAGGCACCTCGTCGTCAACCCTACCTCCGCCAATCGCTAAGTTTTGTGTTTGCGTATCTAGCCGTTATAATTTAATTATCCATAGGTCATTGGACCCTCCCCTCTGTTACTCCTCGAATTGGGCTACTGTGGGCCCTAGATCAATCGACCTTTGTCGGGGTAACTCAGGGCCGTATCAGGATTTGATGGACTCTTCTGTGCTCCAAAATGCTCTTTTAGTGTTCGGCAATTGATAATAAAACGTACGACCGTTTGAAATAACAAATATTACTAACTGATCACAGAGTAAGCTTATTTTTAATAAGAGAGGGAGCAAACGATTATACGACTCATCTGATGGTAAGTGATTACCGCCGCACGTGAACAACTGCAACACCAGGGGAAGTGCGGATGCGTTGCTGGTCTTTTAAAAAGAAGTAGACTCTTTTCTTGAAGGTTCCTAAGTTGTATCGATCCGGAAAAATCTCTGATGGTAGTCGATTCCACAAGTAAGTTGTGCGAGGAAGAAAACTTCTTTTAAATCGCACGGTGGTGGACCGCCAGTTATCTAGATGGTTTGGATGGTATCGCGAGTTTTGTCGCGATTTGCGATGGTGAAATTGTGAGGCTGGAATTAGTCCAAACAATTCCTCAGAGCACTCTCCGTGGTTGGTGCGATAAAACACGCAAAGAAATGCAACATCTCTTCGCGTTGCCAGTGAGTCAACCCGATTAGAAATAGTCCAGTCGCCGACGATTCGAACAGCTCTGCGCTGGATGCAATCAAATAAAAGGAGCTGGCTCTGGGGTGCTCCAGCCCAAAGATGGGAACAGTATTCCATGTGCGGCCGAACCTGTGCCTTATACAGTTGCAGGCGGTGAGCTGGCATGAAATACTGTCCCAGTCTGCTGAGCTCTCCAAGCTTTTTAGAGGTCAATTTGGCCTTCTCTTCGAAATGACCACGATACTGCACGTCACTGAATATGTCGACGCCGAGGATTCCGATACCGGCTGAGGCAACAAGGGGATTGCCTTAAAATTAAGGAGACGAAGGGGTTCTTTTAACCTCCCAAAAAGAACCAACTGTCGAAGCTGAAGACCGAGTTTGGCAGCAACGTTTCCGGGACACCTGAGATTTTGAGTAAAATTGAGAGGTTCTATGGGCCTAAAGTATACGTCATCGTTATAGCCACACGCAAGTGTGAGTAACAATCCAAGAGCATGTCTTATCCGACACTATTCCGATAATATCCCGGAAGTCAGTCTGAACGAGATTAAAATCTCTCCACTTAAAACGGCAAGTCCCCGAGCGAGGATGGAAAATCTAGCGGAGCTTCTGAAAGCAGGTGGAAAACTGGTACTTGAAGTCCTTCAGTAGTTCTTTAATTCCATCCTACATTGTGGCACTACTCCGGAGGCGTGGAGCAGAGTTGCCTTGGTCTTGTTCTTCAAGAAAGGTGACAACGCTCTCTTGAAGAACTACAGACCAATTTTCTCTTAGAGCCGCGTCTATTATGCTGTTTTCCAGAGTCATTACAAATCGTCTCGCAAGCAGACTAGACGACTTCCAGCCACCCGAATAAGTTGGTTTCCGAAAAGGCTTTAGTACCATAGACCACATACACACCCTTCGGCAAATTGTACAGATGACCGAAGAGTACGATTTGCCACTTTGTCTGGCGTATGTGGACTATAAGAAAGCCTTTGATTTAGTCGAAATTTGGGCGGTGCTACAGTCCCTTCAGCGGTGGCAAGTTGAATGTCGGTATATCGAAGTGATGAAGTGTTTGTACAGTAGGGCTACGATGGCTATCCGAGTACAGATCCAAAGTATGAAACTATCCCAACTGCAGAGAGGTATAAGACAGGGTAGGACAATTGCGCTGCATTGGAAGACGTTTTAAGCGACTGGACTGGAAAGGATACAGTATTAACATGGACAAAACAATGATTATGTGTTACGTCCATCTCACTTCTATGCCAGTAATTGTTGGAAGCATTAAGCTCGAAGTTTTTGACGAGTATGTTTACCTGGGACAAATAGTCCGACTAGGAAAGTTCAACTTTGGCCGGGAGGTCAATCGTCGGATTCAACTTGGCTAGGCAGCGTTCGAGAAATCACGACTTTTCTTCTCATCAGCCATACCCCAAAACCTGAAATCGAGACAGTATAACCAGTGAGTGTTGCCAGTGATTACTTATGGAGCTGAGACGAGTCCTTCACTGCTGGCCGTATGAGGATGCTCCATATTACTCAACGAGCTACGGAGCGGGCTATGCCTAGGCATTTTGAAATCCTGGGGTTTCTCTACGTGATAAACTTAGAAATGAGGATATCTGCTGTAGAACCAGAGTGGCCAGCACAGTTTAACGGATTAGTAAGCTGAAGTGGCAATGGGCCGGTCGTACATCTCGAAGAACCGAAAACCGATGGGGAAAAAAGGTTCTCGAGTGGAAGCCTTGTACCGGTAGGCGAAGTGTAGGGCGATCCCGCTAGATGGAGTAACGATCTGGTAAGAAATGCAGAAAGTCGTTGGATGCAGGTGGTTCAGGACCGTGCTTTTTGCTGCTGATGATGTTGATGATGACGAGTCGTTCTAAGGAAGACGCTACTGCCCATCTCCTGATTTGCTTCCCTCTGTCATATCTTACGACACCCTCAGGAAGATAAGTGGTATATATGTAAATATGCTTACACCGCCACTACACGGTACTTTGTGCGTAGTTCCTAATGAATACCAACTTCGATACATTTTTCAATATTTTTTACAAATATGGTTTTTTTATAAATAAAAGTACAACGAAAGTGTATCCATAACACTGCTTAAATCCGCCGTAATAATATCGTGTCGTGTGTGTACCGTTGACGTGTTTCCTGTGACCTTCACATGTCCGCGTCTGATATTTTCATTTTACTGTGACGTTGAATCACGTCATGTTGCTACGGAAATAGACTCTTACGACGCTGACTTTTATTGGTATAGCAGCAACCATTCAAACTAAACAGGATTGGAATGTATTGGATACAATTATTTATGAACATGCTGTAGGTATGTACTTACTTTGTATCTTGATAAATAATAGAAACGAAACATAAGAAAAACAACCATTTATGAAATGGATTTCACAGTTTTGTTTTGCTTATTATCTTTTATCGAATGAATAGTAAAAAATGAATAACATCTGTAAGACAATTCTGGAATTGTTTCTTAAGTAGGTATCTATCATAAAAATAATAATTTCATTGAAGAACATAGGTAACCATCACTTATAATATAAAAAGCGTTCACTGGCAAAAACACGAAATGCAATCCTGTTTATTAGATATTGTTCGATGGCAAAATCATATAATATCAATAGAGTTCAAAGAAGAAAAAAAAAACGTCAACTTTTTTCCAAAACGTCAATGTAGCTTGCACATGGAGCATCCCGTTAATTGAATAAAGAGGCTGACAGTTGATTGACACAGAAAAAAACATCCGAAAAACTTTATTTGGAGATTGATGTGCCCAATTCCTACAGTAGTTCTTTAGTTCTTTCAGTTTTTTTTACATGATGGAGCCTTGTTGCAGCTATATTCTGGTTGCAGCACGAATGGGTTGGTTCGACCGGGGTAGGACCACGCTCTCATAGAATACCAGTGCAAACTAGCAGCTGCTGCTCTGTTCCGTATGGTGAGTGTAGAGAACCGGAGACCCTTTTTACTGGAAAGGAGGCATTCCATCTCAGTTCTCAGGGATGATAACGCATCTGCATTTTGATTCTTAATTTAAGATAAATGTAGAATGTCTATGGGCCACAACATCCATTTACCATCAGGTGGACTATGTGCTCCTTTGTCACCTTTATTCCATAAAAAAGGTCTAGTAATGGGAACATTCCCAGTGCGAAACTATGCAGCTAAGCGTTGACTGCTTGATGATAACACACTACTGATGAACAATTCATTATTAATACACTGTTTATTTCAGTTCCACACAAATAATGATTCAGCTACGAACGTAGAAAAAGTTACGCAAAACGAAACACGCCGCGCTTGTTTGCGACGAGTCGCGTCTCCCGGCGCCAAGGTCTACCGCGATCAAAATAAACACATCAATTTAATTTCCGAGAAATGCTATTTACGTGTAAATTGTTTACAACTGCTTAGAGTTATAGTGTTCATCGCCCAGATTTATATGTTTCACTAATGGAAAAAATATTTTTACATTGTATATAATTTTGACGTGTTATGATATGTTACTAAGAAATGATTTTAATCGTAAACTTTGAGAGCGAAACCACATTGCGCATTGCTGCACGACAGTAAAATCACTCACGTTAAATAAAAAATATTTTAATAAGAAATAATGCCAACCTAGGCAATAACTTCTAACTTTTAATGCATAAATGAAAATTTGAGTATAGAATATAAGTAGTAAAAAAGTAGTTCATAAAAGTAAAAAGTGGTTCATAATAATTTGTCTCATGTCTTTCATGAAAGAAATCGAGAAGAATTTGACAGCAAATGTTAAACTTTAGGAAGACGTTGTCTGCGGCGCCCTGCAACTCTTTCGTGAAAAATACTTCTTGGTGAACCATAGTTTGTGTCGTATTACATTTTGTAATAAGACATAGTATATCATATACATATTATAGGTACTAGTACGCGATATTTACTATATGTACTAGTATATTGTATATACTAGTTTACTAGTATATAAAGTATTCAGTGATTTTGGTTGATTACGTCAAGGCTTAGCTTCATAAGTATTGTTGCGCGCCATAATAAGTGTCTGGTACATGGCGAGTTGCCACTAGATAGCGCCATCTAGTATCGAGTAGCAGAACTAAGAGAGCTTTCTGGAATATTCCATACTAGAACTTTCTACGCCCAGTCAGTCGGGACCGGTATGTACTCGAACATTCTAGATGTTTCAGTAGAATAGTCTCTTTTTTATTGAGAGCCGGTAAGGAGCGCGGCCGACGGAGTATTGAATTGGCGATTCAAGCGAATACTTCGAAGAGATATAACTGCGAACAAAAGTGATCAGTGTGGTTTATTATTAGTGTGTTTTAAGTTATAATTGGTATTCGGTAATTAAAGTCTCAATTTTGGTAATTCAACAGCCAGTTTTTTTTAAAGAACATTAACAATGCTATAAACATTACTAATATTCCCCTTAACCACTCGTGGTTAGCTTAAATTGCTTGTGTTACGAGTGGTTCACGCCAGTAGTCGAATGGCGGATTCGAAACCACGACATTTTTAAGTTTGCGGTCCGCGCCCTGCCATTAGGCTACTGTCGCTTTAATTGTCATTTTCGAGTACTTTCTGAGATCTACCTGATAGACTGTTTGAACTGAGGGACCACGCTATGGAGGCTGCAACTTTTTATATATTCTTTTACAAATTCCAGAATTCATTCTACAATTGGACACCGTTATGCAAACTAGAACCAACCCACAAAACTGGTGAAATTGAGTCATTGGTACTAACGGAGTCTACGAATCAACTTTCATATACTCAAAAGATCCAAGCCGCTTGAGATAGTTTTTACTCACATTAATGAAAGCTGCCAAGGATAACAACCCCAGATAGAGTCTTTTTTTTAAAGGTAGGTGTAGATTGGCATTTGAGGCGTACACAAGTCCAATGTATTATTTCCTTGGAGTATTTGTTAGTAATGTACACTACATTTTAATTCGTTGGTTAAGTTCTTGAGTGACGGCCTCGTACTGGTAAGGGTAAGCACAAAGCAGGGGGCTACAGGATGGACTGATGATTTTTTATACCAAACACACCACAAAGGAACAAGATTCTCAACAAATTTCGCAATATTGAAGCTTCGTGCCCTCTGAGTGCTTCTGTGTGTTTGCGAAGCACTTCAACAAGTCACGTTTTTAACTCTTGTTTTTTAATAAATTGCACGTGGACAAACATCCATTCCTGGAACACTAATTTTATAGGCCATACAATTTTTTGTTATACTGTAGTGGCAGTCCACGTGATGGAAATTTGACATGGACACATTGTCACGTAGCGTAGAATACTATAAAATTTTTCAGAATTTAGTACTTGTTACACAAATTCATTAACAAAAGGATAATATAAAACGTTATAGTCTGTAGAGCACTAGATAAAAATATACATATAATATACGGTGGAGGGTCCGAAGAGGTCCGTGACGGCCCGTTCATTTAGCGATCAATAAGCCGGCGAGAATGGGGAGCCTTGAACGAATTAACCACCGTTCAAGTGGGGAGCATACAGAAGCGTGTCGAGAGTCAGAATTGCAAAACATCAGCAGTTGCCTTCAAAGTCGCAACTAGCAGCTCGAATGGGGGCTCTTACAGCAAGTCTCTTCTGAAGTCCGCCCCTTCTTCAAGCACTCGAATATTTTTCCCATAGAACTACCACCAGATGGTAATTGGATGTTATGGCTCATAGACATCTACATCCAACCTCAACAAAAAATCTAAATGCAGATGAGTTGTAAGTTCACCTAGTGTATCATTTAGTTAGTATAATGTACAAGTAATTTAATAAATTGTTTTGTTTTTTTTAGTTAAAAGTTATAATGGAAGTGATATGTTAACAAGCGGTAAAATTAAAAAAAAATGTACAACCGACTTCAATACGACGAATCAATGTATTCGAAGTCAATTAAATACGCATTATTTAAGAATAACTCAAAAACTACTGATCAGATCTTGATTAAATTTATATGGAACCACACAAGAATCACCAGCTTTAAAAAAAAAAGAATCATCAAAATCTGTTCACCCAGAGAACAGTTCTGAAGTAACACACATTAAAAAAAACATACAGTCGAATTTAATACCTCTTTTATGATGTCGGTAAAAATAACGAAAGTTACTTCATTGAAGAATAATAAAAAAGTGATCATATATAACTATATAGAATGCCTCATTTCCAATAATTATAGAAGGGTTATATATATATATATATATATATATATATATATATATATATATATATATATATATATATATATATAGAGATCTCTTTACGGTAAATGTTGATCAGACGCGACTTCACGCGAGCACTTTGTTGATCCGAAAACGCATGTTGATCCGGCGCCTTTTGTTGATCCAATATGCATCTCTGGTAACTAATGTGGCTCCGACCGGATCAACATCTGCACTCACGAGACTATTTGCTAGCGTTGGTCGAAGTTGATCCGATATACAAATCCACCTTGCGATGGTTACGGAAAATGTTGATCCGATTTAAATGAGCCAATCAGAGCACAGCAAACGATAAGATAAACGATCGGATTGGCTGAATGCAGCCGCGACGTTGCCGTTTCGTACCTTTGGCGGTACCAGCTACAGATTAAATGCGTGTTATGTAATGCCATAAATTCCAATGGTATCCTGAGGGCATTTTCTGACAGGTTTGAGGTCAGTACCTGAACCATTGTCATATGGTGCACGTGCTGACTAATCGGGCCTGTCTTATATATAGTTTTAAAATTTGGTAAATAGTTTTAAGTTTTACGAAAATTAGCTTTAAGATTTGTATTATTACTAACATCTATGATCCTTGTGATCGAAATAAACGACTTTTTTAACGAATTACTCGACAACGCCCCTTCTTGTAGCGGAAGTGGTGGCAACGGCGACATAAGGTATTCGTCTGAGTGCGTGTGTGTGTGCGTGTGTGTGCGGCAGTGTGCGTGTGTGAGCGTGTGTATGCGTTTGTGCGTGTGCGCAGGTGTGCATGTTTGCGCGCACTTGCGTGTTTGTGTGTGTGTGTGTGTGTGTGTGTGTGTGTGTGTGTTTACCATAAACAAGTTAACATGTTTTCTATGTATGTTGTCTGTAGAAAACAACAAACATCAAGATTTTTAAGGACGCGTTTACAAAATTGATAGGTATAGAATCGAACTCTTACATGAGATATTATCATGAAACCTTACCTCCGGTCTTCCGTCCGGAGTGACCTCAAAATGTAATTCGGGATTACCAGTGGAACTCTTGGACTAGTAGAACTGGGTGTGCTGAGTTTGGGCTCGTTTTGTTAGTTATGAGTCCTTACCTCCGGACTTGCTGAAGTGACCTGAAGGTGTACCTACTTCGGTAACTAAAACTATTAATATATAACTAACATTAGAATGTAAGTGTAACATAAAACGCACCACTTCCTACTGTTCTTAATTCCAGTTTCTCCTTAGCCCAAAGGTTGTCTGGAAGAAATCGCTCTTTAGCGATAAGACCGCCTTATTGTACATTCGTATATATTAAGTTTTCTCTGTAATGTATTTATTCGTTGTATACGTGTGGTGTACAATAAAGTATATACTACTACTACTACTACTAACACCTGGACTAGCAGAACTAGGTATTCCGATGTAGTGTAGTGCAGCCCCACGTCAATATATATTTGTGTTAAGTTTGGAATAAGGCAGTATAATTAAAGTATTGAGTAGAGAAACACGTCTCTCTTTCATTGACATCCTTCCCAACAATGCATGGCGACCCTGCCAGTCGGTGCGCGCACGACTCCGCTCGCCGCGTGCACTGGTTGTTACCAAGCAAAACAAAAAGAAGATATTTTTATTTTAAATTATCATGAATTTAATCGAGTGGCCAGTTTTTAGGAGGACTGAATTTTTCGTGTACTCCATATTACGTACAAGAAAACAGGAAGTATTTTATTTTCAAGAAACATAATTTTTTTAATAGACACTGCAATGTAAAAAATATGCTTGATGTATCTACAAAATAATTACTGTATAAAATGCAAATTATATGATTATATTTTTATGGTGAGTGATTTTAATTATTTATATCTTTTAAAATTCTAATTTCATAAAATTAAAAATATAATAACTTTAGTCACCAATCATATATTTTTACCATTTTTTTATTTTTTAACTCATTTTGTTCATTTAATAGATGGAACACTCTCAATAGAAAGCAAGTGCTATTTGTATATTCATATCCTTATTATTTTAGCGTGATTACTTTAATTATCTATTTGGTTCTAAAATATTTAACATAACGTGTAAAAGAGGAACTTTATTTTATTGCTATCAGATAAAAGACAACTTATGAATAAATTTTGTAAAACATAAATTGATCGATGTATAATATTAATTTAAAACGCATCTTGACTTAATAACGCAAAAGAATATTAACTGATATATTTTATTAATAGTGAAAATTGCAATATTTTGTGTATTATTTAGAATAATTCGAAATGTAATATCATGTTTTCTTTGTATTAATATTGCGCATTAAATTCTAAACAATGCTGACGTGATCTTTTGCGTATAGGCATCGTAATAATACACGCATTTGATACAGAATGATGCATTAATATACACTACTGTTGTCTCCTGACTTGCATTCAAAATATTAATTTTATACTTTTTCATTCACTTTATCTACGATTAAAATCCAGTATTCAATTGATAAAAAAGACTTGATAAAATATACTATAATTTTGTAATACAAAACTGTATAGTAGTTCGATACTTTTTTTGAGATAATTTGATTACTGAATTTAGGTAATGGCTCTAATGACTTATGGACAAATATTAAACAACTTACATAAGAAAAAAAAAATACGAAATAGGATTAATTATGTCAAAACATATAGTTTATGTGGTATGGAAAAAACAATTGTTTGTGCCTTAAAAGTATATATTGTTTGCATAAAAGAGTAAAAGAAAGGATAGGAAAAAAAAGGGTTAAATTAATTTATAGAAAGGAAACTGTATGAGAATGTTGAGGTTTTGATATGGATGTGTGAAAGTTGAAGATAGACTGTAGCAAAGAAAGGAATACTTATATAATAGTATGGATTTCAAATGTATATGTAGGATGATGTAAGTGATGTTTAGATAAATTATTAGGAACTATGCAATAATTTTGCTAGTTATTGGAATGAAGGAATTAGGCTATCGGATATTATCTTAGCCAATGTTTAGGGCCCAAACTCTGGTTATGTTAATAAACCGATATGCTTAATTGAAAGGAGATGAAATGAGATTGAAATAATATAAAAGCAACCGATACAGACAAAGATTTATGAAGAGAAAAAAAATGATGACCTTGAGAAATAAATGATGGAGAGATACGGGAACGTCCATCACTGGTAAAGCATATAGTCCTCAAGCAGGGTATGCTTCCGTGATAGGATGATAAAATAAGGAGTTTCGGGTACTAGGGAACAATACCTTCAGTACAAGTGATGTACACGAGTTGACTCATATTAGTACTGTTAGGGACCAGAGAAGTCTTAAATTTGTTACCCTTAATAATGGTACATTGAGGTCACATCCTTCGTTGGATCATGGTGCGAACATAGTTTTCCTCTGTGACAATTGTTGGAGTCCTTTAAAAGTGACTTAAAAACGTAGACCTCAAGGTTGTGCGCACAACCCAAGGTACATTTTACCTTGACATAATTACGATAAAAAGTTATGTACCAATAAAATGAAATGAATGTTACGAAAATGTAATATAATACCCAAATAAATGGGGGGCCCCCCATTTATTTGGGTATTATATTTTCGTGATATTTATCACGCGGGTACTTTATAAATAAAGTAACCGCGTGATAAATATCACGAAATAAAATATAAATGAAATGAAATAATACTCCGATTCCCGGTATCTAATAGATAAATAAATATATAAGTGAATAGAGAGAAAGAGAGCTAGCTAAAGGTCAAAAATATTAAGAAGAGAAAAGAAAGTACATACAAGAATTATGAAAAAAGGCCTAATAATCGATGACAATACAAGATAATAAGGGGATCCCCATTTAAATCTATAGGGTTGGATAAGTATTTATTTTTTATTTCTGTATTATGACTACTAATGCTACCCAAAATGCGACTAACCAGTTACACATATAATAACTACATATAGGGATCGATTTACACAACTACGCGAAAATGTACTGTGTGTGTATGTATTGTGCGTGTATTTGTTTAACCACAGTTGTATATGAATTAACGAGATATTTTTTTCATATTTAGACACATTAATACGTTACAATAACTCTACTTGTATTTATTTCCGTCATATGTTTTTTTTATGTAAAATTTGTACATTTTAAACTATATTTGGTTTATATTTTGCTTATAAGAAAAGTCCAGAGTACATCGATACACTATTATTATAAATGTATTAATGTAATAGTATTCTTTTTATGTTTTTCTTTAGAAAAGACAACGGAACCAAAAATATAACATCATTTTTGGTTCCGTTGTCTTTTCTAAAGAAAAACATAAAAACTGTTTGAAATAAAAGTGCCTTTTTCAATGTTAGTAAATATTTCGTAAAACAAACTTGACCTGTGTACCTAGTAGTGTTTTCTTTTTTGTATATAAGTCAATTTCATGTCACGAAAAAATGAGTTTTCGAAATTATAAATAACTTATATATTGAATGTTTATTAACATATCTATATAAAAGTTTTATACCTTTTGAAAATGATATTATATCATTCACACGATATAATTTTAATGCATTGTTAAAACTTTGACACTATAGATATCAAAATTGTTCTTCTCAATGTTTAAATAAATTAATATTTTGTTACATAACTGTTATAGTGATATTTTAAATTTTTATTTTTATATGCTATAATTAGCATCATAATATTTCTAACAACGTAAAATTAATACGTATATTCATGTTATAATATATTGTTGTTATCTTAAAATTAGGTGTGAGTCACACCGTGTGCTCATAGTTCGATGTAATCGCAAATATTTCCGTATACGTACTTTGGAATTTAAAACAAAGGTATCTCAAATTGCTAGCACTGCTAAGATTACAATTTGTATTTTGATCTGTCTGTTGTTATGGTAGTGATAACGACTTATGTCCCCATTATTATTTCTTTGTTCTCTTAATTTTAATATGCAATATAGTAATTTATTTTCGAATTTATTATGTTTAATTTTTAAAGATTTTAAACTATTATAATTTAGTACTTTAAAATAGTACTTACTTGTGAGGATTATGAGAATATTTACTTCGTTTAAAACAATTTTGAAACACATTACATAATGTATATAATTAATTGATTTAAACTTTGTTGTGCACATGTTGTGAGCCTCAATCCCTGACTGACAATAATGTAACTAAATATTATACTAGACTATAAAATATAAATTTGTGAAAGATCTACGAAAATTTATGAATAAGATATGGAATACATAATTATAAATAAAAAGTATTGACAGTATGTAGGTGTGATCAAAGAAACGAAAAATTATCGGAGGTTAGCATATCCACATACAATCGGCCTGATCAGCTGAGTGTTTGGAAAACCTAATAACCGATTAATTTTTAAGGTTGTTCGGACACGATTAAATGCGAAATAAGTTTTAATGTATTTTTAATGAGAGAAATGATAACTTATTATGAATTGTATATGAAATAGGAATATTGTCCATTATCTAGATCATGTATGTACGCGAGCAGTATACGTGAAAGTTATGGTACAATTAAATAATGAATTACATGAGTTGTAATGAAAAGAAGTGAATTAAGTGATATTGCTCATATTCTTGATCATGTATGTACGAAAGCCGTGTACGTGAAAGAAATGACACAAATATGTAATGAATAGCTTAAGTGCTAGGTATGGAAAATAAGTAATGGTTAACTAAGAATGAAGTAAAGATATGAAAGAAAAATAATAAAATATTGAAATGTAAAAGAACATGAAGATTAAGAGAATATTATATATTTTATTACTGTCCTGACTAGATAAATGGTAGGCATAATAACAAAATTATTATGGATACGAATAAATAATATTGTAAATTTTCGTGAAAATCAATACATAATTTTATGTTATACATAATTATGCCTGATTATGCCAACTATACTACTGTGACTATGCATTTTACGTCCTAGATATGTCTTAGATTATTGTTTTAATAAGGATATTAATTTGTTTAGAATAATTTTAGGAATTTATTTTCAGGATTGGAAAAAAACATATATAGATAGCTTAATTTTTTTATTTTTTGTCGGTGGGAGGTGTAGTGTAGTGCAGCCCCATAAATATATATATTTGTGTTAAGTTTGGAATAAGGCAGTATAATTAAAGTATTGAGTAGAGAAACACGTCTCTCTTTCATTGACATCCTTCCCAACATTAACCGAGTTTGGGTTTGTTTTGTTAGTTATGATGAAACCGTCACAAAACAAAAGTTCTTTTCACTTTGTCTCTAGTACTAATAGGAATCCAAGCTGATATTCGGAAAAATGAATAACCTCGTAGTAACATCTTTAGGGGCAGTATCGATATCCACTTACCAGCCACACTGTTTTTCGCTGTAACCAACTGTCCTTTATCACCTCACGTCCAACTGTCCAACCAACTGTGTAACCAACTGTCCTTTATCGCCTCACTTGCCCTCACGCGGTACCCACTTTACTGCACTCCAGTGCACCCACCACCACCTCTGCCATCTACGCCTCCACATCTACCACCGCACCCCTCTCTACCCTTCGTTCTCCACCTCCGCTACCTCCGCCTCCACCATAAACTCTGCTCCGACCGCCTCAACAATAAACTCCGCTCCCTCCGCCGCCACCACCACGCGCCGTTACTATTCTTTCCGCCTCCCACACAATTCCCCGTTTCCACTATCTCCGACACACACACACACACACACACACACACACACACACACACGTACACAAACACACACTCAGACGAACACACACGCACGCACACACACCCGCACGCACGCACACGCACGCGCATACACATACGCGCGCTCTCGCCCACTCACATAAATACAGACACACGCACGCGCACACCTACACACACACACACACACACACACACACACACACACACACACACATACATACAAACACACGCGCGCGCACACACATACACGCGCGCGCGCACACACATACACATACGCGCGCACGCTCGCACACACACACACACACGCGCGCGCACACTAACGAACACACATACACGCAAAAACACATACACAAACACAAAACAACAGTGGACACACGCACGCACACATGCACACACTCGTACCCACACACAAAAGCAAACACACGCACAACCGCACACCCACACACACACACACACACACACACACACACACACACACATACACACACACACACACACACACACACACACACACACACACACACACACACACACACGAACAACAGTTAACACACGCACGCACACATACTAACACACACCCACACGTACTAAAAAAACAACAGTGCACACACGCACACATACACTCACACACACGCGCACGCACATGCGGTCACGCGAACACACATGAACGCACACACACCCACACGCACGCGCACACACAAACTCGCATAAAAAACGCACACACACACACACAAACCCACGCACGCGAACTAAATGGCACCCCCCCCCCCACACACACACACACACACATACACACACACACACACACACACACACACACACAAACACACACACACACGCGCGCAATAACACGCGCGTGAACTAAATGCCCCCCCCCACACACACACACACTCGAGTGACAAATTAATTTGTAATAAAGTACTATCCATCATCTTCTAATTGATCTATGACAAATGAATAAAATAACACAAATTCACTCACACGATAACAAAAACTCGAACAAACGTCTTTCCACAATAAAACCTCCCAAAGTTTGATCCACAAAATCAGCAGATAACGTATTTTCTTACTTTATTACTATAACGAAGTAGCCTACTGGGTTCTCTGTCACACACAGAACGCGACGTTGCCGCTTCGTGTTCGAGTACCTATTCGTCAATTATGGCTCCGGATCCACTTAGTCTAAGTAAATGTCGCATATAAATTAAATATACTCTGGATCTAAAAAATCATACTCAGTATGATTTTTTCGACCGTTGATAGATCAACAAATGTTGGTCAAATCGCTGACGAGTGTATTGAAATCCTGTTAGTGCAGATCCACCGACGTCACACGCGCATCAAGAATGGATCAAAGTATATCAGTTTGTGCGACGAGGAGCTGAGCAAACACGTCAAATAGGTGGATCAACAATTGTTCTAACTTCTCACTGGATCAACATTTACCGTGAAAGGATGATTATATATATATATATATATATATATATATATATATATATATATATATATATATATATATATATATATATATATATATATATAAGGGTTCCGGTTCCCTACACTCACTATAGGTATGTACATTAAGCTGGATTAAGCTACTGTTTTACGCTGGTATTCTGTGTTAACGTGGTCATTCCTCGTTCGAGCCGACCCTTTTATGCCTTGTGTTTTGTGCTCTAGCATGCTTAAAACGTTAGTAGTTTTAACTTAAATATATGTATGTAAATAAGTAAACGTTAAGTAACAGCCTATATCTGTTTGAAGATTCTTCAGCCAGAACGCGAGATAGGTTTCAGGATTCAGGGCGTCCACTACCCCTTATTGACGCATTTGAATTGTCATAAATTTCAACAATACCACCGCGCTCACGATGCACCATTCCCAATCACTGTCATCAGCCGGTTATCTACACGTATTGTGCGAAAGTGTGCTGTATTTGGACTTCAACAGCTGGCTTATTTATAACACTTTATTTGAAACTAGCTGTGCCCGCGACTTCGTTCGCGTTTAATTAGTAATTTTCTTAGGATAATTTACAATGATTTATTTGTATACTTAACTATCGCGAAGATCTAGAAAGACACTAATCTGGATAAAACATTAAGTTAATCAGCCAATCAGACAAACTAAGGAACGAAAAAGTAGACGGGCTCTCAAATGAACTAATGGACAGAGTCACAATCGAACAAAGAAACGAATTGGGCAAACTATACGCTTGTCTTTCATATTGTAAATAAACAACAAAATTACTGCAATAATGTAACTTGGTTCTATACAATAAATAAGAGATTGCCTGATAAATAAGCAAGTTCCATCATCAATTATTGGTTTTATGGTATGAGGCACCATAATATTGCCATTAATATTAAAAACATTTTAAATGAATACAAAACTAGAATGCCTGTCTAAAATTAAGGTACCTAATTAAAGTAACAAAATATATGAAGTAACGTATTTCATTTGTTTTATAGATAAATAGACACCTTTACTGTTTTGTATAACAATTTCCCACCTTTTAAGGAGGGGTTGTGGTGGAGTCTTAATGGATGTCTACGCCATAAAAGGTAGCAGCTGTCCAAATTTCAGTTATCTACGTCAAGCGGTTTAGGATGTGCGTGGATAGATGAGTCAGTCACTCAGGACATCTTTTATGTACAATAATGGATAGTATACATAATACATATACATAAATAGTGGACAGTGATACGTGTTGATCAATAGAAAAAAAACTACATCTACGTCGTCGTAAAATAAGAATTATGTCTAATTTTAAGAATTTCCTTGGCAAATAATTGTATAAATTAAGGGCCTACGATACCTCAAATGGCTTAGGAAGATACTCCGTTATGCCGAAAATTGAAATCAATGTATGGTAAAGTCAAGGATTAATGTTAATTACTATGTTAGACGAAAACACGATTCCGTAAAATTTTCTCGATAGAAAAAAAATTCAAAGTTACCTCCAAACCGAACAATAAACCGCTGGTATTCATGATAAATCATGAAACTTTGCATACCGACTGAACTAACTACTATTATCTAGATGTTTGTGCTGTTAGTCTATGCGACTCTTACAGCTTCGTCTGACTCAGGGCTCGCGGCCTGCAAGGCCTAACTATAAAGAACTGAACTAACTATAAAGCAGGGCTTATTTTATTTAAATTACCATTATTTTTACTGTAAAAAGAAATTACCTAAGCTATCGGCGTCCTAAACCTTGTTCCCTGCCACCCGATCAGTTTCGCTTCGGCTTTCTAACGTGAAATCTATGTCGCTTACGATCAGAATACACATTACACAACAGGACGACGTAAAATTATAATGGGAAATAACAATAATAAAAAAAAAAGCTTGACACCATCGATGGCAGGAAAGAATGTGTGGAGAGAACATGGCAGAACCTTAGGGATGGAATGGTAAGTGCAGCGGAAGAAGTATGTGGAACGACAAAAAGAGGTAGTAGTAAAAGAAGAGATGCATGGTGGAATGATGAAGTGAGAGAAGCTGTAAAAAAGAAGAAAAAAGCATGGTTAGACTATTGACCTCTAGTAACGATGAGCATATGAGAGAGAAGATGAAAGAAAGATATAAGCTGCAGAAAGTTCATGCGAAAACATTGATTGAGGAAGTACGTGAAAGGTGTAGAATAGAAGCGGACGAGAGGTTGTCGCACAACTTTAGGGAAAACTCCAAACTCTTCTGGAAAAGGGTTGAAAGGACCCGGAGTGGTGCGACAGCCTTAAGAATGAACAAAGTGCTTTCGAGAACCAATGACGTCCTCTCAGAAAAATCGGACGTCATACAGCGATGGAGTGAATTTTATAGAGAAATGTATGCGTGTCACGATCTTAGTGAAGGATCCGGGGGTGACGCCGTGACTGGCACGCCAGACACGGACCTCGATGACACTGAGGTCATCAGCATGAAAGAGATTGAACGTGCGGTTCGAAGTTTGAAATGTGGTAAGGCTGCGGGACTAGATAGAGTTACTGCTGAAATGATCAAATACGGTGGGCCTCGCGTCTGGGACAGCTTTCATCTGCTGTGCAATTGCCTCAGGAGATGGGCAGCAGCATCTTCCTGCTAACAACTGTGGCGGTGTCAGAATATCCACTACGCCATATCGTCCCGTGGGTGTCGTAAGAAGCGACAGGGGGAAATTGAAACAGGAGATGGGCAGCAGCATCTTCCTGCTAACAACTGTGGCGGTGTCAGAATATCCACTACGCCATATCGTCCCGTGGGTGTCGTAAGAAGCGACAGGGGGAAATTGAAACAGGAAATGGGCAGCAGCATCTTCCGGCTAACAACTGTGGCGGTGTCAGAATATCCACTACGCCATATCGTCCCGTGGGTGTCGTAAGAAGCGACAGGGGGAAATTGAAACAGGAGATGGGCAGCTGCATCTTCCGGCTAACAACTGTGGCGGTGTCAGAATATCCACTACGCCATATCGTCCCGTGGGTGTCGTAAGAAGCGACAGGGGGAAATTGAAACAGGAGATGGGCAGCTGCATCTTCCGGCTAACAACTGTGGCGGTGTCAGAATATCCACTA
Source organism: Parnassius smintheus behrii (assembly GCA_036936625.1). NCBI lineage: Eukaryota > Metazoa > Arthropoda > Insecta > Lepidoptera > Papilionidae > Parnassius > Parnassius smintheus. The sequence goes on from JAUPFT010000004.1 coordinate 43,277,015, forward strand.
CGCCATATCGTCCCGTGGGTGTCGTAAGAAGCGACAGGGGGAAATTGAAACAGGAAATGGGCAGCAGCATCTTCCGGCTAACAAATGTGGCGGTGTCAGAATATCCACTACGCCATATCGTCCCGTGGGTGTCGTAAGAAGCGACAGGGGGAAATTGAAACAGGAGATGGGCAGCAGCATCTTCCGGCTAACAACTGTGGCGGTGTCAGAATATCCACTACGCCATATCGTCCCGTGGGTGTCGTAAGAAGCGACAGGGGGAAATTGAAACAGGAGATGGGCAGCAGCATCTTCCTGCTAACAACTGTGGCGGTGTCAGAATATCCACTGCGCCATATCGTTCCGTGGGTGTCGTAAGAAGCGACAGGGCGAAATTGAAACAGGAGATGGGCAGCAGCATCTTCCTGCTAACAACTGTGGCGGTGTCAGAATATCCACTACGCCATATCGTCCCGTGGGTGTCGTAAGAAGCGACAGGGGGAAATTGAAACAGGAGATGGGCAGCAGCATCTTCCTGCTAACAACTGTGGCGGTGTCAGAATATCCACTACGCCATATCGTCCCGTGGGTGTCGTAAGAAGCGACAGGGGGAAATTGAAACAGGAGATGGGCAGCAGCATCTTCCGGCTAACAACTGTGGCGGTGTCAGAATATCCACTATGCCATATCGTCCCGTGGGTGTCGTAAGAAGCGACAGGGGGAAATTGAAACAGGAGATGGGCAGCAGCATCTTCCGGCTAACAACTGTGGCGGTGTCAGAATATCCACTACGCCATATCGTCCCGTGGGTGTCGTAAGAAGCGACAGGGGGAAATTGAAACAGGAGATGGGCAGCAGCATCTTCCGGCTAACAACTGTGGCGGTGTCAGAATATCCACTACGCCATATCGTCCCGTGGGTGTCGTAAGAAGCGACAGGGGGAAATTGAAACAGGAGATGGGCAGCAGCATCTTCCGGCTAACAACTGTGGCGGTGTCAGAATATCCACTACGCCATATCGTCCCGTGGGTGTCGTAAGAAGCGACAGGGGGAAATTGAAACAGGAGATGGGCAGCAGCATCTTCCGGCTAACAACTGTGGCGGTGTCAGAATATCCACTACGCCATATCGTCCCGTGGGTGTCGTAAGAAGCGACAGGGGGAAATTGAAACAGGAGATGGGCAGCAGCATCTTCCGGCTAACAACTGTGGCGGTGTCAGAATATCCACTACGCCATATCGTCCCGTGGGTGTCGTAAGAAGCGACAGGGGGAAATTGAAACAGGAGATGGGCAGCAGCATCTTCCGGCTAACAACTGTGGCGGTGTCAGAATATCCACTGCGCCATATCGTCCCGTGGGTGTCGTAAGAAGCGACAGGGGAAATTGAAACAGGAGATGGGCAGCAGCATCTTCCGGCTAACAACTGTGGCGGTGTCAGAATATCCACTACGCCATATCGTCCCGTGGGTGTCGTAAGAAGCGACAGGGGAAATTGAAACAGGAGATGGGCAGCAGCATCTTCCGGCTAACAACTGTGGCGGTGTCAGAATATCCACTACGCCATATCGTCCCGTGGGTGTCGTAAGAAGCGACAGGGGAAATTGAAACAGGAGATGGGCAGCAGCATCTTCCGGCTAACAACTGTGGCGGTGTCAGAATATCCACTACGCCATATCGTCCCGTGGGTGTCGTAAGAAGCGACAGGGGAAATTGAAACAGGAGATGGGCAGCAGCATCTTCCGGCTAACAACTGTGGCGGTGTCAGAATATCCACTACGCCATATCGTCCCGTGGGTGTCGTAAGAAGCGACAGGGGAAATTGAAACAGGAGATGGGCAGCAGCATCTTCCGGCTAACAACTGTGGCGGTGTCAAAATATCCACTACGCCATATCGTCCCGTGGGTGTCGTAAGAAGCGACAGGGGAAATTGAAACAGGAGATGGGCAGCAGCATCTTCCGGCTAACAACTGTGGCGGTGTCAGAATATCCACTACGCCATATCGTCCCGTGGGTGTCGTAAGAAGCGACAGGGGAAATTGAAACAGGAGATGGGCAGCAGCATCTTCCTGCTAACAACTGTGGCGGTGTCAGAATATCCACTACGCCATATCGTTCCGTGGGTGTCGTAAGAAGCGACAGGGGGAAATTGAAACAGGAGATGGGCAGCAGCATCTTCCTGCTAACAACTGTGGCGGTGTCAGAATATCCACTGCGCCATATCGTTCCGTGGGTGTCGTAAGAAGCGACAGGGGGAAATTGAAACAGGAGATGGGCAGCAGCATCTTCCTGCTAACAACTGTGGCGGTGTCAGAATATCCACTGCGCCATATCGTTCCGTGGGTGTCGTAAGAAGCGACAGGGGGAAATTGAAACAGGAGATGGGCAGCAGCATCTTCCGGCTAACAACTGTGGCGGTGTCAGAATATCCACTGCGCCATATCGTTCCGTGGGTGTCGTAAGAAGCGACAGGGGGAAATTGAAACAGGAGATGGGCAGCAGCATCTTCCGGCTAACAACTGTGGCGGTGTCAGAATATCCACTGCGCCATATCGTTCCGTGGGTGTCGTAAGAAGCGACAGGGGGAAATTGAAACAGGAGATGGGCAGCTGCATCTTCCGGCTAACAACTGTGGCGGTGTCAGAATATCCACTGCGCCATATCGTTCCGTGGGTGTCGTAAGAAGCGACAGGGGGAAATTGAAACAGGAGATGGGCAGCAGCATCTTCCGGCTAACAACTGTGGCGGTGTCAGAATATCCACTGCGCCATATCGTTCCGTGGGTGTCGTAAGAAGCGACAGGGGGAAATTGAAACAGGAGATGGGCAGCTGCATCTTCCGGCTAACAACTGTGGCGGTGTCAGAATATCCACTGCGCCATATCGTTCCGTGGGTGTCGTAAGAAGCGACAGGGGGAAATTGAAACAGGAGATGGGCAGCTGCATCTTCCGGCTAACAACTGTGGCGGTGTCAGAATATCCACTGCGCCATATCGTTCCGTGGGTGTCGTAAGAAGCGACAGGGGGAAATTGAAACAGGAGATGGGCAGCAGCATCTTCCGGCTAACAACTGTGGCGGTGTCAGAATATCCACTGCGCCATATCGTTCCGTGGGTGTCGTAAGAAGCGACAGGGGGAAATTGAAACAGGAGATGGGCAGCTGCATCTTCCGGCTAACAACTGTGGCGGTGTCAGAATATCCACTGCGCCATATCGTTCCGTGGGTGTCGTAAGAAGCGACAGGGGGAAATTGAAACAGGAGATGGGCAGCTGCATCTTCCGGCTAACAACTGTGGCGGTGTCAGAATATCCACTGCGCCATATCGTTCCGTGGGTGTCGTAAGAAGCGACAGGGGGAAATTGAAACAGGAGATGGGCAGCTGCATCTTCCGGCTAACAACTGTGGCGGTGTCAGAATATCCGCTGCGCCATATCGTTCCGTGGGTGTCGTAAGAAGCGACAGGGGGAAATTGAAACAGGAGATGGGCAGCTGCATCTTCCGGCTAACAACTGTGGCGGTGTCAGAATATCCACTGCGCCATATCGTTCCGTGGGTGTCGTAAGAAGCGACAGGGGGAAATTGAAACAGGAGATGGGCAGCTGCATCTTCCGGCTAACAACTGTGGCGGTGTCAGAATATCCGCTGCGCCATATCGTTCCGTGGGTGTCGTAAGAAGCGACAGGGGGAAATTGAAACAGGAGATGGGCAGCTGCATCTTCCGGCTAACAACTGTGGCGGTGTCAGAATATCCACTGCGCCATATCGTTCCGTGGGTGTCGTAAGAAGCGACAGGGGGAAATTGAAACAGGAGATGGGCAGCAGCATCTTCCGGCTAACAACTGTGGCGGTGTCAGAATATCCACTGCGCCATATCGTTCCGTGGGTGTCGTAAGAAGCGACAGGGGGAAATTGAAACAGGAGATGGGCAGCTGCATCTTCCGGCTAACAACTGTGGCGGTGTCAGAATATCCACTGCGCCATATCGTTCCGTGGGTGTCGTAAGAAGCGACAGGGGGAAATTGAAACAGGAGATGGGCAGCTGCATCTTCCGGCTAACAACTGTGGCGGTGTCAGAATATCCACTGCGCCATATCGTTCCGTGGGTGTCGTAAGAAGCGACAGGGGGAAATTGAAACAGGAGATGGGCAGCTGCATCTTCCGGCTAACAACTGTGGCGGTGTCAGAATATCCGCTGCGCCATATCGTTCCGTGGGTGTCGTAAGAAGCGACAGGGGGAAATTGAAACAGGAGATGGGCAGCTGCATCTTCCGGCTAACAACTGTGGCGGTGTCAGAATATCCACTGCGCCATATCGTTCCGTGGGTGTCGTAAGAAGCGACAGGGGGAAATTGAAACAGGAGATGGGCAGCTGCATCTTCCGGCTAACAACTGTGGCGGTGTCAGAATATCCACTGCGCCATATCGTCCCGTGGGTGTCGTAAGAAGCGACAGGGGGAAATTGAAACAGGAGATGGGCAGCAGCATCTTCCGGCTAACAACTGTGGCGGTGTCAGAATATCCACTACGCCATATCGTCCCGTGGGTGTCGTAAGAAGCGACAGGGGGAAATTGAAACAGGAGATGGGCAGCAGCATCTTCCGGCTAACAACTGTGGCGGTGTCAGAATATCCACTACGCCATATCGTCCCGTGGGTGTCGTAAGAAGCGACAGGGGGAAATTGAAACAGGAGATGGGCAGCAGCATCTTCCGGCTAACAACTGTGGCGGTGTCAGAATATCCACTACGCCATATCGTCCCGTGGGTGTCGTAAGAAGCGACAGGGGGAAATTGAAACAGGAGATGGGCAGCAGCATGTTCCGCCTAACAACTCCAAATAATGAAAAACTGCGGTTGACAACCCGCTAGCCAAGCGTGTCAGAGATATTTAAGTAGTAGTTATATATTTAAATCTCTTTCAAGCGTGGCAACTTCTATGGCAGAATCCATTATTTATGCGGGAGGCCTATGTTCAGCAGAAAAATATATATATACATATATATATATATATATATATATATATATATATATATATATATATATATGTACATAAAAATGTATATAATATGTTACTTTATTTAATTGAAGGCAAATATTACTCTCTTTTGCCCTTTTAACAGATAGGCGTTATTAAACAAATTATATATCAAAGTACTCACAATAAATAAATATGTTTAAATAAAGTTAACATTTGTATATAACATTGTATTATATACCTGGTTTATAACCAAAAATTATAACCTGTTTTGCCTATGAGTATAAGTAATATAAACATGGATAGCAAAAGAACAGCCACCTCTTTGCATCAATATTATCCTTTAGGGATCTACTAAATTGAAAAACTATACACTGCTTAAAAATACCTACATCACCATCTACATAAAGGTTTTTCAATAAGTGCGGGCAGATGTCAAAATTAAATAAAACAAATTGTGTGTGAGATATTAACATTTTTTTTTGTTTGAAAGGCCCACATATTATGCCATTAAGTGAAGCGTATGACGCACAAATGCCCGCCTCGGCTTCTTGTCTGCTGCATAGATCCGGCTGAATTTGAGCGATGGCCTGTGTTATGTTCACCTTTAGGACATCGGTCAATTGTGGTTTGTTTGCTTTGATAGACCGGTGACTTCAAGAAACCCCACAATAAAAGTCTAGCGGGGTCAAATTGTGTGACCATAATGGCCTCGTCAAGATATCACCTCTGCAAGAGATAAGCTTACCCTCAAATCGCTCATGGAGATATCAATCGTGGCATCCGCCGTGTGGAAAAGCGCAATCCTACTGGAACCACATATCGTCTGGGTTCATATGGGCCTTAAGAAATTGGTTATCACCCTTCTATAGCGGTCGCCATTGAATGTAACCACCTCACCAGCGTCGTTTTTCAAAAGTACGGATCAATGACGCCGCCAAAACCGCAAACGGTAACTTTTTGAGGATGCATTATCACCTGGTGAGACTTGCGTGTGTTGGTTTCGTCCCATATACGGTAATTCTGCTCGATAACACAGCTATCCATCGAAAAATGCACCTCGTCGCTGAAGATGATATTTCGGCCAAAATTGAGGTCCTCTTCCAAACGATTCTAAGCCCAGTCAGCGAACAAACAGCGTTGTCTATGGTCACAAAATTTGAGCTCTTGGGTCTGTTTGATCTTGTACGTGTGTAGGTCTAAGGCCAAAAGCAAAATTTGTCAAGTTGAAGTCTGCGAAAGACCGAGTTCTGGTGCACGTCGAGGAATCAACTGTCTCGGGTTCTGGTGTTTACTTTTACGAACCGCGACGATATTCTCGACAGATCTTGCGTTCCTTGAACGTACGGGTGTTGGCTGATTGTTTAACGAACCGGTCATTTCAAATTTGATTCCAATTGGAAAACCCTTTAGTTAATAGTAATTAGTTGTTTACTACACTAAAACCGAATTAACATTACGAAACTAGTGTTATGCATGATTAAATCAATTTACCATGAAACTAATTACACTACTTGTGAAACTTGTTTCGTTAAAATAAATGTATCGTGAAATTAACAGTATCTTTGAGATTATGGCCCCGTCAGTCAGTGTCGCAGATTTATGTTGATGTCTAAAGCGTTGTCGTACTGATGATAATATATAAAATTAAAAAAAAATCTCGATAGAAAAGACGTCGTTGGTAGATTCGAGAATGGATGGCAAGACTGCATCTGGATGCAACACATCTAATTTCTGAATTAACAAATGAAGGTCCTGAGAGCGATACAAACTACTGTCGCGATAAATTTATAAAAACAAGCTTCGCCAATTTTTTGGACAAATTAGTTGCATGATATTAGTTTTACCCAAAAATTGCGCGTGGCACGAAACTAACTCAGTTTCATGAAATTAATGCATGCATTGCAAAACTTGATGTTTACACGTGAAATTGTGGTGAAATTAATGTTGTGAAATGATTTTTGTACCACTAGTTACGTAATGTAAATTAGGCCTAAAATAAAAGTCATGATATTTGGAACATAATAGGTATGATTAACATAAGAACAACAAAACCGGATAATGTGATTTTTCAATCTCACTACAATGTAAATTTTATACCTTTTTGTAGCTGCAAAAAGAAAGATTATCCCTACTGCTCATCTCTTTTGATAGACGTGATGAATTATAATTATTCCAACGGTTCGATCTCTATGTAAAACTATAGTGAAAGTCCCTTTGATGGATGGGACTTTCACTACTAAAAAAATGTTTTGGCATATTATGTATCGATCATATAGTATATTCAAGTTTCAAAAAATATTCAATGTACAAAAATCATCATGTTCGAGCTTTATTAGGTATAGTAATATAAGTTTAAAATTTGGTAAATATTTGAAAAATATCCCTATATATTATTTTTGGTCTTTACCTATGAATTTGCTGTTTTCTATAAGTTAACGGATTTTTTTCTATATTTCTTATTTTCTTACGAACGCAGTACCAGTTTAATGATGCCCTTCTTGAAGTAATCAGATGTACGGGAGGCAACGAATTTTTCAAAAGCATTTTGTACTTACTAAAAAGTTATCCAAATTCTGGAAAATGTTTGTAGGCGCATGTTCTGGTGAGTACGGCGGATGACGAAGAGCTTCCAGCCCCAGCTCTTGTAACTTGGAGACCGTCTGTTGTGCAGTATGAGGTCGCACGTTGTCGTGCAGGAGCAGCGGGAACGAGCGATTGACCAAAGCTGGTTAGAGACGTGCGATCTTCTCCATTATTGTGTTCAGTTCTTCACAGTACATATATGACATAATGCACATCCCGTTTTGTAAGAAGCTGTGATAAGTCACACCAGTGTTATACCACCAAACAGTAACCATCATTTTTCTAGTGGTTAGTTTTCGTTTAGGTTATTATTTAGGTGTTCAAGCAGGATCCAATGATCCAAACAATTCGCAAATCGCTTGCGATTGTCAAACAAAATCCATTTTTCGTCGCAGGTAACATGCGGTTCAACATTCGTTCGTTTCTGTGCATGCGTGAAGGCAGTTGCTTCAGTGCAAGGCAGGTCGCGCTGGCGATCATTGAGTTCATAGGGCACCAATTTGTCAAGATTTTTACCTTGCCAATTTAACGCAAATGGACTAATATTGTTTTGATATAGAGGGATTGCTTGAAGAATAAACGACTTGATTAAAAATTTGTTATTAGGGGGCGTCCACCTGAGGGTGTTAAGGGGTGGAGCCGAATTTCATTCAATCTTACGTGGTGAAGAGGCAGGGTCTCGGCATTGGTCAATAGGTCAATCAGGTGATTTTTTTTGTGAAATTTTAAGGTAATTAGGTAAAAAAGCCGTGATAGCACAGATGGTTAGCGCTCGCTTTAAATTTCACAGTTCGATCCCCGTCGGCACCAATGAAATTGTTAATTGCAACTTTAAGTGCTGATTTACCACGTGCTCGGCGGTGAAGGAAAACATTGTGAGGAAACCTGCATGTATGAGAAATAAGAAAAAAATTATTTCGAAGACACGTGAAGTTCGCCAACACGGGAGCAGTGGTAGCGCGGAGGAGAATCCCTTGCCCTAAAACCCTCTCAGAAATGAGCGGAAGCCTGTGCCCAGGAGTGGGACGTACATAGGCTGTTTTTACTTTAACTTAACTTTAGGTAAATTATGTAAAATATGGCTGAATCCCTACTACACAATAATATTTATCCTGGTTATGCGAACGCCACAAACTATATGAAAATAATTAATTTAATTTTGGATTTATTAAAAACAATTTTAATAAATCCAACACAATCAAACTCAAATAACGTATTTATGTTTGGTCAGGTCAAACCATTGAAATAATACTAGTTTTTACGAAATCTATGGTAACCGCGGTTAACTATGACATTTGGTCGTTGAACATCTCAGTCCCGCCCGTGACCTGTTGCTGTAAAGCGTTCGAAACGTCGGGTATTTAAAAAGTTAAATATACGCGATAAATTCCGTAAAAACTAGTATTATTTCAATGTGTAGTGTTCGCGTAAATATAAGAAATCATTAGGTCAAACCATATCTCACAACATCTGATCAGGGGTAGGCGGAAGGTAGAAAATCCCCAAAATTGCCTCATGTAATTAATGGACATCTCCTTATGCCTTAAGCTCTGATGATCTCAAAACATTTAAATGAGAATCACAAAAATTCAAAGTAATCTTAAAGTTAGGATGGGTATGGAGAATTAAATATAACGTTGTAAAGGAGTAAGTGAATATCATGCATTATGGCGAAGGCGAATAAGGAGCTTAAGCTCATTACTAAAGTCACTCAAGTTTACAGGTTGGAACTCCGATTCTGTAGAGGACGTGGTAAATCAGAACTTAAAATTGCAAATGAACATCTCCAATTGTGCCATAAGCTGGTAAGCCTAGGTTGCCCGTATTATGTATGTGATATTGACACGCACTGCCTCTGAGCCACTACGAGTGTAATACGATGATAAGGGGGGGGGGGAGGGGGAGGAGGGGGATAATTTTCCCTATAGATTTCAACCTCACCGCACGTGGAGCACTTACTAATTACCGAGGGAGGATAAAATACTGCGGTTGCCAATATGCATGCCAAGAGTGGCAGCTATTGCAAATATCCCTTTTATGAGCTAATCTATGCGGGAGGCGTATTGGGATGAACCCTAATAACAACTCCAGGTTTGCTTAAAATTAGTTAGTGAAATTCTTGTGTTAGGAGTTAAGAGTGATATTTTGTACGCTGGTATTCTACGACAGCGTGTCGTCCGTATAAAAAAACAACGTACGTTTAGTAGTGACTTTAATAAGCTGTAATGAAGTAATACGAATAAAAGATCCCAATAACAACTCCAGGAACGTAAAATTCTTGTGTTAGGAGTGATATTTTGTACGCTGGTATTCTAGTATTCTATGACAGCTTGTCGTCCGTTTAAAAGAAACAATACAAAAATAATTCTTGATTTAAAGTGTTAAAATTATTTTGTAGTTATTTTATTTATGTTCCAGAAGAGTCACAACCCGTCTCATTGCATATTATGGTGACAATTGAAGCCTATTTAAATTTTTTAATAAATAAAAAAATATTAGTAAACCTATTAATTAACATTAATAATATTCCCTTTAACCACTCCTGGTAAGCTTAAAACGCTTGTGTTAGGAGTGGTTCACGACAGTTAGTTAGTCGAATGGCGGGATTCGAACCCACGACCGTTTGAGTTCGCGGTCTGAGCACTGCCATTAGGCTACTGTCGCTATTTAGCCTATTTTTGATTTATATAATCGTTTGTGTCCACATTTCTTTGATGCTAATTTCGAATCTTCCCCCGATCTTGTCGGAAAATAGGTTATATTTTTTTTGTTTTTGCAAATAATGATGTTGAGTATTAAGTTATATAAAACTTAAAACTTAAAACTTAAAACTTCCCTTAAAACTCATTATAATCAAATAATGAGTTTTAAGGGAGTTTTGTTCGCACTATAATAACATTATACGAGTAAAATGTTATTTAGCTATTTATTTTAAAATATTACACATTGAGGATGTGTAAATATTCCACTACAAGACTCAGAAGAGTATTAAAGCCTTGATTTGACACTTGACTGTCAACCAAATAAATAACGATTACGGTACCAGCTGTTTCGTTTCACCTTATACGTGGTAGAGCCACGCTACAGCTATATTATAGTTGTAGCACGAATGGGTCGGCTCGACTGGGACAGGACCACGATCTCACAGAGTACCAGCGTAAAATAGCAGCTTAATACCGCTGTGTTTCGTATGGTGAGTGTAGATAACCAGAGACCATTTATTACTGGAGACGAGGCATACCATCTTAGCCCTCAGGGGTGACAACGCATCTGCGTTTTGATTCTTAATCGAGGATTAATGTAGATGTTATGGGCCACAGCATCCACTTACCATCATTTGGACTGTGTGCTTATTGGTCACCCTTAGTTTATAAAAAAAACCTTAACTGCTTCCCGTCAATGGTTTTGGTAGGTATTAAATATTTTGTATAAGTATGGTCATATGGCAATCTAATTTTGACTTGATATCTAACTGGTCTCTCGTATAATCGCCTCATACGTTTACGACATCACTTAATTGGATGAGGGACTTACGCCGTCACTACGTGGCAATCAAAAAAAGAAGCTTTGCAAAGTCTTAAATTATTCCAAACGTCTTTATAAATAAATCGCTGTACGGCTTAGAGATCTCCAGTCAGATCGTTAAGCCATTTCCTAAAAGGTGGTGTTTAGTGGGTAAAAGTCGCCACATAACCACGCAGCCGGCTGCGTGGTATGCTATGAGCATTCACCACCTCCCTCCCCCGCTTTCCGGAGGGTTGCCCATATTTGCTTCGGGCGCAAAAAAAAAAAAAAAAAAAAAATCAAAACGATGTCAAGAGGACTCGGTCGCGGGCTCAAGCGAAAGTTGCATTTACAGTGGCGTAACCAATCGCTAAAATACGTGTTGTATTGTTTTGCTCGGCGTAGTTTACTGGAACTGAATCATTTTGAGGAAATTGAGCAATTTATAACGCAATGCACGTCACATCGCCACGTTTGGACTTGCCACCGGGCACCCATTGTCGTATCACCTCCGTCATCGTATGCGACAGAGTGCTAACTCCATGAACTCATTTTGTTGACCCTGAGCAGGACAAATCATTCTCTGTTACGTAACATCGTAATATATACGATCTAGTTCACCTTACAACGTGGTTTTGTGGTTAGATATACTTAACACATACATACCTACATCGTGATGATTTCTTATATTTGCGCGAACACTAACCATGGAATAAAACTTTACGAATTTTATCGCAATTAGTTTTGCTTATTTTTATTTTCCGATGTTTCAGGTGATTTGCAATACGATAAAATCCGTAATGATAGCTTTATTGAATAAACGCCCACATCGTTGCAGCGACACAATTTGAACCTTAGTTAACAAAAAGCTTATGCAAAATTCGTTCAAGAGTTTTTATTTAACAGAAGCAAAAGTGACAAACTCACATTTCATCTGATGGTAATTGGATGGTAAGTGGACCCTACATCTATCAAAGCTTTAAGAATCAAACTGCAAATGCGATGTCCCCCTGTGGACTAAGATTAGACTTCCCGTTACCGTATTATATTTACCGTCTCGTAAAAGGATCTGCGGTTCTTATCACTTACCATTCCAAACACAACTATGCAGTTGTGTAAGCTAAATTTGACTATGTTAATCTACGCGAGCGTAGTTCGTTTATACGAGTACGTGGTAGAGACACGCTGCAGCTATCGTATGGTTGTAGCATTAATGAGTCGACTCTCACAGAATACCAGTGTAAAACAGCAGCTTAATGCTGCTGTGTTTCTTATGGTGAGTGTAGTTTATCTCTCAAGTGTATGTTGGCAGCCTAAGCATGTCTTCATAGTATTTTATTCCTCAGACATACAGGTTGTAACACGATGTTTTCCTTCACCACTGAGCAAATGGCAAATGTACTATTAAAATTGCAATTAACTATTGCATGCCGAAGATAAACAATTGTTGAACTATTTTTTCTAAATCTATCAATTGTTATTTTTACATTAAAAAAGTGGTTTTAGTGGCGTAGTTTTATCACGTCCGCGAAGGGTACACACGATAACTTTTGAAAATATCAATTGTAAAACTCAATCTATTTTTTAATCTATTCGTCTATCGTGTGGGAAGCCATGGAATGTAAAATGGCTGTTTAATTTTGTTTTGTTTAGCGTGCGTGCGTGCGTGCGTGCTTGCGTGCGTGCGAGTGTGCGTGAGTGCGTGCGTGCGTGCGTGCGTGCGTGCGTGTGCGTGTGCGTGTGCACGTGCGCGTGCGTGTGCGTGTGCGTGTGCGCGTGCGCGTGTGCGTGCGCGTGCGTGTGCGCGTGCGCATGCGTGTGCGTGTGCGTGTGCGTGTGCGTGTGTGTGTGCGTGTGCGTGCCTGCGTGCGTGCGTGCGTGCGTGCGTGCGTGCGTGCGCGCGTGCGTGCGTGCGTGCTTGCGTGCGTGCGTGCGTGCGTGCGTGCGTGCGTGCGTGCGTGCGTGCGTGCGTGCGTGCGTGCGTGCGTGCGTGCGTGCGTGCTTGCATGCGTGCGTGCGTGCGTGCGTGCGTGCGTGCGTGCGTGCGTATATAACTTTTGAACAGCTTCACCGATTGAAATTAACTAAGCTGATTTCTAAAGTGCTTCGTCAAACTTACATTTCCTATGAATTTTAACTCATTCGAACCGTTAGATTTTGAAAAATCTCAGAAATGAAAATTTTGAGAAACTGTTTTTTTTTAAATAACTTATAAACGGCTTAACCGGTCGATTCCAAAAACTAATCAGCTTTTAAACTTGAAAAACCACGTCGATCGCCGCCAGTCTGTTAAAAATCGGTTGAACCGTTCATGAGATATCGTTAACGAAACATTTTGAAACAATTGATTTTTTTAAATTACTCCGATATTTCATACTCAACGTCATAATTTGGTGAAATTTGGAGCGCTCTGCATTTGAAATTAGCGGGAAGTTCCAGGGATGGCCTGCAGGGTCAACCAATTTTTTTATTAATTTCGACGCAGATCGAACCCTAGTAGCTCGGGTACTGTAAAATCTATGGCAAACACTTAGGAACCACGGCTCTCTTAGGTTATAAAGTAATTCAAAAAAAAATGTTATTTGAAAGTTTTATTTTTATAAAGGTCGATTAAGAATCAAAATGCAAATGCGTTGTCACCCTTGAGGACTAAGATGTATCGTCCCGTTGCCCGTAAAAAGGATCTCCTGTTCTCATCAGAGATCATCACTATACAAAACACAGCAGCATCATGTTGTTTTTTTTACACTAGTGTTCAGTTTCACACTAGTATTCCTGATGCAGCCAAAATATTCTGCAGACTGGCGGTTAACTGCGTAATACATTCATAATTGAAGGGAAACATTTTCGATACTTTAATGTAATAATTAACAACCCGTTCATCAATATTTTAAATAGTTTAAACGCTCTCTAAAAGCAAGGCTAGAATTTTGTTTATCATATTAGATTGAGACATCCCATCATTCGGTCTCCGGCTCAGATAAAATTGTGATCCGTACTCGGAGCCCTTAGCTTTTTATTTGATCCGCGGTGTAGTTAACTTCTTCATCTGATTTCGTCGTAAAAACATGTACGCATCCGTGCACTGTGACGGTAGCGTCTCGGTACTGGGAAGGTAGCGTTTCTCGTAAGCAGCTGGAGTATTGTGCTTGGCCGCTCTTCCACGAAAGACCGCCGCTAACTTTCTATAAAACGGCTGACTTAAATTGGTATACATAGCATTTGAAACGAGGAAAAGGTTTTATATCCTGTGCGGTTAATACCTTACGCAGTGATATTTATATCATTATAAGATTGCATTTTTTTTTTTTTTTTTATAGAATAGGGTGACAAAGGAGCACACAGTCCACCTGATGGTAAGTGGTTGCTGCGGCCCATAGACATCTACATCTATCTTCCATTGCAAATCAAAATGCAGATGCGTTGTCACCCGTGAGGACTGAGATGGAATGCCTCATTTCCAGTAAAAAGGGTCTCCGGTTCTCTACACTCACCATACGAAATACAGCAGCATTTAGCTACTATTTCACGCTGGTATTCTGTGAGAGCGTGGTCCTTCCCCGGTCGAGCTGACCCATTCGTGCTACAACTATACTACTAATATAACTGCAGCATGGCTCTACCACGTAAATATTATATTGCCTACCACGTAATAATTATATTGCCCGTAACTATTAATCATATTTTTTGTTCACCACTTCAATTTTTGTTACTTGTTAAGATCTTCATCGAAGTATTTTTACTGAGTGTTATGTACTTATGCTATTTATTCGGCCATCACCAGGGTGATCGGTCACCGCTAATTTGCGATTTCGCACGGAAGATTGAGGGCGCAAATCAATTTCAAGGCAATTACGACAATTTCTTCATGCGATACAGTCTCAGTTTATGCTGTATTAAAACAGCAATATAGCGAAATTCTTAATATACCTAAGTATAGAAAGGTTAATCCAAAAAGAATATAAACATTGAGCACCGCGTATAATATATTGGTAACTATATTTTCATTATTTAAAAAACCTACATGAACTATCAATAAAGCTAATTAAATGTTATTTCAGACTCTAAAATATACTTTATCAATAAATATCTACTAAATTGGTTAGCCCCGGAAATATTATTTTAATTACACCAAAATACTTTATGATTCTTTTCTCTCAAAGATAAATATAGTGATTCAGTGAGAAAACTCAGCCAGCATTCTTGGCAGTTTGCCGCAGGGAGAAAGACGCTATTGTAATTTTAGTTTATCCAACGTAGTTATTTTATAGAAACTTTACCTTTTTACTGTAAACGAGGCATTCCATCTTCGTCCTCAGGGATGACTACAGGCATTTAGATTCTCAATCAAAGATACAGTGATTTTAAGTATATGCGCATAGCATCTACTTAAAATCAGGTAGACTTGGTGCTCGTTTATCACTTATTCTGTAAAATTAATAAAGCAATAATAAATAAATATTATACTGATGAATTGGTAATACCTTCCTTGATTGTGAAGCTATAAATTTTCATACAAAAAGCGATAACGTTTTCCCTCCTGTAGGGGCAGTAAACATAGTCTAATTTTCATAATTTTTGGAAATGTTGTAGACATAATGAAAAAATGGGTCTGTACGTTTTTATTTTAAGGAAATATTGCGTACGATATAAGTTATTAGCGTCTAAATATCTATATTATTGACTTAAAAACTTCCTCGAGCGTTCTTATTTTTTTAAATTAAACTAAACTAAATTACTAAAAAAGAAAACCGTACAGACCTAAATTAAGGTATTCTGAATCTAATGAGACCAAAATTGTCTCATTTCGTAAAGGTTAAGGGGGTAAAAACATCATCGCTCGGAACAATATGTATTTTATAAAAAAAAGGCAATTACTTCCAATTTCAACTCTCTCTACCGCACGACGGCGATACGAAGCGAGCGATGATACAGATAGCATTTTGAAAATACCTACTCGCGCCGCGTATCGGCACTTCACAATCCTCTTAAACTATTGTCACTGTTTCAAGATTGGTGTTATGTTTTATTAAACGCAAATAGCCCTAAGAGTAAGTTTCAGAGTATATGAAAAATATATACGAGTCAAAAGACGTATCTGAGTAAAAATTTTGGTCAAAACCACTTTTAACTGATATAATTTTGTCAACTATTCACGATTACCCAATATTAATTATAATATTTTAGCAGTTAAAAGAAGTTTTGACAAACGTTCTTAGTCAAAACTAATTTTGACTGAAAAAATCTGTTAAAAGTGGGATTTATTGAACAACGTCCTTAGTCAAAACTACTTTTGCCTGATTTATGCAGTCAAAAATGTTTTTGACCAGTTATGAGTTTTAACTGTAACATGTATTATATTATGCTATTACAAAAAAGTCCCGGAACATATACAAGGTCTCTCTATTATCAAGTTTAAATATTTTATTAAACAAAAACTGTATAAAAAGGATTAACATATTAACCTTAAATTAACATAGTAATAAACCCTGCGAATGAGGAGGTCCCTTTCAAGCTATTTCTAAAATAAATTTTGTAAATAGTTTGTTACTTTAACCTTTTATATTGTATAATTCACTTTTTTAAAACTCCCGCTGGGTTTCTTGCTGGTTCTTCCCAGGACAGAGATTTTTTTCAAAGTAAAAAAATGTCGTTCAATAATAATTAAATGTAATCTGTATTGAATAAAACGATATCCTATTTTACTATAATTAAAAATATATATATTCACGCGCCACTATGCGATGTCGCTACTGGAATATTAAGTAACTGCGCGGCGACGAGTTGGAGAGGCACAGATGGTCGAAGCACCACCTTCTTCGTTTCAATTCATAAGAAATGGCCAATTTCGCCTTACTGTTCGTTCGTGAAAGCTAATATTAATTATGTGCGCTTATGACTTACGCTTAAAAAATTTACATATGTAACGAATTTTTTATGACCTAACTAAATAATAATTAATTTTTTTGATGAATACCCTTAGACGTTGACATTTTCAGAATCTAGAAAAAGAAAGGGAAAACAACGGATCTAAATAAATCAAGTGGAGTTAAATCTAACTATTTTGTGAATTGATTTTCTTTAATTCATACATCACAGCCTATCTTACCTATATATCTCTTTCTTTTTATACGTGGTAGAGCCACGCTTCGGCTATATTATGGTTGTAGCATGAATGGGTCTGCTCGACCAGGGCAGACCACGCTCTCACAGAATACCAGCGTAAAATGGCAGCTTAATGCAGCTGTGTTTAGTATGATGAGTGTAGAGAACAGGAGACCCTTTTTACTGGAAAAGAGGCATTCCATCTTAGTCCTCACGGGTGACAACGCGTCTGTAATTTGATTCGTGAACGAGGGTTGATATAGATGTCTATGGGCCACAGCAATTACTAACTATCAGGTGAACTGTGTGCTCGTTTGTCACCCTTATCCTATAAAAAACAGTCCACCTGATGATAAGTGGATGCTGTGGAGCATAGACATCTATTCTCGAATGAGAATCAAAATGCAGATGCATTGTCACCCCTGAGGACTATGAAATACTTCGAAGACATGCTTAGGTTACCATCATACACTTGAGAGATAATCTACGCTCACCATGCTAAACACAGCAACGTTAAACTGTCATTTTACGCTGGTATTCTAGTTTCCTTTTTCTTTCTCCGGTTCTCTACACGCATCATTAAAAATACAGCAGCATAGAGCTGTTATTTTACGCTGGTACTCTGCGAGAGCGTGGTCCTTCCCCGGTTAAGCCAACCCATTCGTGCTACCTTAATATAGCTGCAAATCTCTATCACATAAGAAAGTTTTCACATAATTTGTCTACAAGTGGGCATGGCTCTGACGTATATGACGTAAACACAGCCGAAATTTTTCCTCATGACATCAGAATGAGTCAATCGTTCGTAGGTAGGTAATAAGGATATTTGATGTCCATATATTCCTCTTGGTGAACGTCCTTTGGAGTTTCCAAAGGTTCTTGCGCAATGGTTACTTGTTTATTATGATAACTTAGTTTGTGTATTGTAATTTTTATAGTGTTGAATGTAACGAATTATTATTATTTAGTAACTTACTGTTTGTAATTTATTGCAGTGAGTCCAATTTTCGCAAGTAATAAAAGTTTGCAAGTTGTGAGAAATGTGTCGCTAGGATTTAGTCCTGTGTGGTGGGGGCAGTTTACATACATAAATTTCACATGGTTAAACATCACTGACATCGCTTCGGCATTTTGATTCTTAATTAAGAATAGATTTAGTTATATAGGTGCGAGACTGGAACTGTGA
This sequence comes from Parnassius smintheus behrii, assembly GCA_036936625.1. Taxonomy (NCBI): domain Eukaryota; kingdom Metazoa; phylum Arthropoda; class Insecta; order Lepidoptera; family Papilionidae; genus Parnassius; species Parnassius smintheus. The sequence goes on from JAUPFT010000004.1 coordinate 43,295,347, forward strand.
TCATCAAATCTAACCGCTAAACCTGGCAATTAAGGCAAATCCACCTTCATGTGAGACGCCCTCGTCTAGTCATGAGCTATTACGAGCTTAAACGATGCATTACGTGCACAAACTACTAGCAAAAAAGGAATCAAAAAAATGTTAGGCTATGGGGTTGGGATGCTCGATGGGTTGGGAAACAGGAATATTGAGGAGAGACTCAGGACAACTGCCGTTATAGTCTTTCAATGGGTAAAAGGTGGCTCGCCGTTAACTAAATGCAATCCCGACTGCGAGGCGCAAAGCAGCTAAGGGTGTAGAGAGGTGAATTTGCGTGCTGAAGATCCTTATACAGTCGATCAGTAAGTGAGACATTTAACACTTCTACCCTGCAATCTTATGTCTCTAGCACTAGCTCTAACGCTCCACTGTGGCCGTCCGACCAAGGCTAGTCAAAGGTGGGGCATTACAAACACCCAGGAGAACTAGGTTATTGCCACAAACTAATAAGAGCAACTGGTTATAGCGCATGGTGTCGCCACTTATTATTATACTTATTATTACTTTTATAAAACAAATCTTGCCTACAACGAAAGATGCCCATGTGCAGCGGTGGAATTCCACAGGTCAAAAAGGTTAAGTACTAAACAAGTTTTTGCTTAAATGTATGCACTGTCTTCTGCACTTCTGATTATTTGACGGTTGATGCTGTAGCCGAAGTCGAAGTCAAGCGGACTAGTGGACTGTGTCACTGACCCCCAATTGCCTTAACTGTATAAATTTCTCTCCATCATAGGCAATATATTTCTAATAAATCTCAATCTATTTCATGAGCGTAACTTGTGTGTTAACGTTTCGTTACTTGTACTGATATTCTTTATAAATAAAAGCAATTACTTTATGACTCACCTAGAACTTAACCGAGTTGTATCGGTGCATGAATATCCACTATCCTATATCGTCCCAAGGACGTCGTATGGGGCCACAGAGGGAAACAACTCAGGAGACGGGCATCAGCATCTTCCTGATAACAATTCAAATAATAAAAACCTGCAGTTGCCAACCCGCTTGGCAAGCGTAGCAACTTTGGCAAAATAACTCCATGAGGCGATCTATGAGGGAGGACTATGTTCAACAGTGGACTTTTATATGTTGTAATGGATGATGGATGGCACTTAGAACATAGAAACATAGAAACTACCTCAGAAATTATTTTAATTCTGTTGAATTCTAAAGGTAGGTACTTACATATTTAATTTCAAGCCACAGATAGCCCTACGTTGTGGTTGTAGTAGGGTTCGAGTACAAGAAAATTTTAAATGAAAATTAGTTTTAAAAAAAATAATATTTTTATAGAATAGGGTGACAAACGAGCACACAGTCCACCTGATGGAAAGTGGTTGTTGTGGCTCATCTATCCTCGATTACGAATCAAAATGCAGATGCGTTGCCACCCGTGAGGACGAGAAATGCCTCGTTTCCAGTAAAAAGGGTCTCCGGTTCTCTACACTCACCATACAAAACACAGCAGTATTAAGCTGCTATTTTACGCTGGTATTCTGTGAGATCGTGGTCCTTCCCCGGTCGAGCCCGCCCTTACAACTATACTACTAATATTACTGCAGAGTGGCTCTACCACGTATAAAGGATTGTTTTTTCTTTTAATAATCTCCCCGTTAGCCTATAACAGTCCATGAACGACAGGCATGAGTCTCTGGCTTTATGGTTGGTAGGATTTGTCGCTTTCACCACGCTCAGCAGGCAGATTGGTGACCCTGATACAAGGTGACTCTCACATTTGACGTTGCTATGTGTCGGTTCGGAATAAATAGCGTAAGTCCACTGCTAAACATGGGCCTCCCCCATAGAATACCTCATAAGGGGATGTTTGCTTGTTGACACGTTTAGTGAACCGCAGTCTTTTATTCCATCCTCTGTTTCAATTTCCCTAATTCGGCTCTTACGACACCCACGAGAAGGTATCGGGTAGTAGATATTTTACAACTACTGGAATAAATTATCTTAGCATAATCAACATGTGGGATGATGAGAAGCCTAGAATATAGATGCAGACGCCTGGATACGCTACGGTGTGTTACTTTGGGGTAACAGCACAGACGCTAACAAAATATTTCTAATTCAGAAAAAATGTATTCGCATACTTGCAAATTACGACTCCATAACAAGTTGTAGAAATTACTTTATCAATTATAATATCCTGACATTAACATCCCTATTTATATCCGAAATATGATCACTAGTTAGAAATAATATCGACTGGATCACTCAATATTTTCGTCCTAAAAATTTAAGACCAAAAATAAAATTATCCACAGTTACATCAAAATTACAAATCGTAAACACCGGTCCCTATGCCATGTCAATAAAAATATATAACAAAATTCCAGAACAAATCAGAAGCATTAAAAGCATTAAAAAATTTAAAAAGGGAGTTAATAAGTTAACATATTCAACGAAAAAATGTTATTACTCGTTGCAGGAGTTTTTTAGTGATTGAGTAGGAAATAGGAAATTGAATCAAATAAATAATATAATATGATCCAATTTAAATTTAAGTTAATTGTAAATATTCATTAAATGATAATTTTATAATACTGTATTGTGAATGTAATAATAATATTAATAATTGCCTATATTTGCAGTGCCCTGCAGGGTTCTTGTTTTGAACATTTTTTTTTAAATATAAGACCAAATGTACAACAAGAATAGCAAATAAATTGAATTGAATTGCATTGCCTAGGTATCTAGTTGTTTTCCATAGGGGGACTAGCCTTCGATGAATGTTTTTACGCGCTCTCACAGAATACCAGCGTAAAACAGCAGCTTAATGCTGTTGTGTTTCGTATGAAGTATATAGAGAACCGGAGGAAGACCCATTTTACTGAAAACGAGGCATCTTATTCCTCAGGAATAAGATGCCTCGTTTATAACGCATCTGCATTTTGTTTCTTAATCGAGGGTATATTATGTAGATGTCTATAGGTCACAGTATCCATTTACCATATGTGTGTACTGTGTGCTCGTTTGACACCCTTATTCTATAAATAAAAAAAATCGATGACCGACGAAGTCAAAGCCAAATATGTACATAATAAAAGTTATTCCAAGCCAAGGTTATCGAGTCATATTTCGGCAATCGATATTCGAAATATTTCTCCACATAATAAAAATTATACAAAAACGTTTTCGTGAAAGATGTTTATTTTTGATGAAGCACCAAGCACTCGCCGTTGATTTCACACCAATCAAAAGTCAGCACCAATGTAATTGTTAATTGCAAGTACTGAATTGCCATATATATATACTCGGTGCTATACTCGTAGGAGAAACATCGTGAGTATAACTTGCAAGTTTGAGATATTAAGGGGAAATATTAAAAATACTACCTCAAATGGCTTAGCAAGATCCTCCGTTATGCCGAAAATATCGCAGCATTAATTTTGAAATATATATATATATATATATATATATATATATATATATATATATATATATATATATATATATATATATATATATATATATATATATATATATATATATATGGTAAAGTTGAGGATTTATGTTAAGTACTATGTTGGACGAAAACACGATTTCGTTAAATTTTTTTGATAGAAAAAAAATCCAAAGTTACCTCTAAACTGAACAATAAACCGCTGTTATTCATAAAATACTTAAAATTAGATCATGAAACTGAACTAACTATAAAGCAGGGCTTATGTTTTTCATTTTTTTTAATCACCAATATTTTCACTGTAAAAAGAAATCACCTAAACTATCGGCGTCTTGAAGCTTGTTTCCTGCCGCCCAGTTACGAAACACAGCAGCATTAAGCTACTATTTGACGCTGGTATTCTGTGAGAGCGTGGTCCTGCCCCGGTCGAGCCGACCCATTCGTGCTACAACTATACTTATAATATAACTGCAGCATGGCTCCACCACGTAAAATGTAACGTAAAAAACTAAGTGCTGTATTCTTCATTTTTTTAAACATTTTCAACTTATCTTTAATTTTTCTACTTTTAGGCATATCCTACGTTTGATTTATCCATTTATAATCTAATTAATTTTTTTAAACATACAATATTCTCTACACGTCTTTAACATTTCCCCGCTACCAAATCTGCCAATATTTCACGTCGTTCTTCAGTTGCGGCGTCCTGGTGTATGAGGGCTTTGCACCAAAATCCTTAACCTTACCTAACTTAAACCTATTTCTGAGAGATTTTTAGTTTAGGGTTGTGAATAGGTGTTTATAATATATGTACTTATCAAAAGTCCCCTGCTGAACGTATGTCGCACACTCAAGTTCACCGCATAGTGGAATATATCCTCAGCGGTTTTTATCCTCGTTGTCAAAAAACCATCGCGGTCTTCTTCGACATTGCCAAGGCATTCGACAGAGTCTGGCACGAGGGCCTTATCTACAAATTGTACGATTTAGTCCTCCCTGACCGTCTCATTCGACTTGTAGCCCCCTATCTGAAGGATCGTACCTTTCGCTTTAGACACGAAGGCACGCTATCCTCTACTCGTCAAATCAAAGCCGCTGTCCCTCAAGGCTCTATGCTTGCCCCCCTCCTATATATACTATTCACCAACGACATCCCTATCCCGTCGAACGGTGTTAAACTAGCCCTCTTCGCAGATGACACAGCCCTTTACTCTAAAGGCAACTCACTGCCACAGATTTGGAACAAGATCGAAAAGTCAGTTAACGACTTAGGAGCTTTGTTCCAAAAATGGCGTATCGACGTAAACCCGGAGAAAAGCTCCGCCGTTTGCTTCGAATATAAACGACGCTGTTACACCACCACTCCGCCAATCAGGATGTTAGGAACCCCTGTCCCATGGCAAACAAAAGCCAAATATTTAGGCGTCACCCTTGATGCAAGGCTCACTTTCGAGCCCCATATTAAGAAAGTAACTCGCACCGCACGATTTTACATGGGTAGGCTCAACAGCATGTTGGGCAGACACAGTAAAATGTCCCTCCATAACAAGCGGATATAAGGTCTGTATACGACCTGTCATGACCTACGCGGCCCACATTTTCACACGTGCTAAGTCCAAAGTTATAAATGAACTTCAATTAGTTCAACATCTATTCTGTCGCAGGGCCACTAAGTCGCCCTATTATGTCCGTAATGCCGACCTACACCGAGACTTAGAGCTCCCAACAATCCAGCAGTTCCTTAAATCACTCTCTGAGAGATTTTTCAAAGCCTCAGAGTCCCACCCAAATCATCTCATTCGTGAGACAGCTGCCTATGCAGCCCCTATCCACACTCGCTATAGTGTGCGCAGACCGAGAAACTCTGTCTCGGACCCCCCCCCCCCCCCAACAAGCTTTCGGCTGACCTGAACTGCCTCCTGGCGGCTCAGGCCGAGCCTACATAACAAATCCCTTATCTGCCTTAGTACACTTCTGAGCGCCTTTTCGCCGCTTGCGCCCTCCTTTCTGCCAAGGTCAGATCGGTAAGCCAATCCATAAAGGCGGTGTTTAGTGGGTAAAAGTCTCCACATAACCACGCAGCCGGCTGTGTGGTATGCTATGAGCATTCACCGCCTCCCTCCCCTGCTTTCCGGAGGGTTACCCATATTTGCTTCGGGCGCAAAAAAAACCCATTGATTGCCTTGCAGGATGGATATTTACAATAGTTGCCATGTTTGGCAGACACTGCTGCTCATCTCTTGGTTCGTTTTCCCACTATCATCTCTTGCCCAGCGGTGGGTAAACCATAACGGCTGAAACTTTACCTTTAACAAAGAAGTGGCAAGTAATCTATAAACGTTATTGGCCTATTGGTGGGAGCTCTACCAAAAGATCGAATTGTTAAGCGATTGAAAAAAATACATTATTATTAATGGAACAATTACTTCAATTATTCGTGTCGTAATAACGACTTTAAATTACATAATAAGTACGTTTATTTTTCCCTTCGACTACCAGTCAAAACAAAATATCACTTTCCCCGAAATATTTTTTTTTTAAACGAAAACTATTAATAACATCACGAGTGTATTTCGAAGTACGTCGGGCTTCGTGTTACAGTCTGGTATTTCTAAAGGAAAACCTCTGAGTATTTCTTGACGACCCGCCTACGTAATAACCGAGCGCGTCGTATTACGATGATGCGTGGGGTTTCTCTAATAATACTGATATCTTACGTACATATAAAGTTAGGAATCAACTTCAACATAAAAAGAATTGAAGTTTTCTTTATAAAAAAACTTCAATTCTTTTTAAGTGGCTACTGCAATCCAAGGATTCTTTAACTGTCTTCGAACCATGAAAGCTACAAATGCGTTGTCACCTCTGAGGATTACGGTAAAATGACTCACAGTGATTTTACTGGCTTTAATTTTCAGACCGGATGCGGTGGAGCCATGCTGCAGCTAAATAAATAGTGTAGTTTTAGCACGAATGGGTCGGCTCGACCGGGAAGGACCAAACTCTGACAAAACACCAGTGTAAAATAACAGCTCAATGCTGCTGTGTTTCGTATGGTGAGTGTAGAGAACCGGAGACCATTTTTACTGGTAACGAGGCATTCCATCTTAGTCCTCATGGGTCATCGCATTTGTATTTAAGTTCGTTATTGAGGATAGATGTAGATGTCTATGGGCCACAGCAACCACTTACTATCAGGTGGACTGTGTGCTCGTTTGTCACTCTTTCGTTTTTCCCCGTGGGTTGTCGGTTCTTCAAGCTATATGGCCGGCCCATTGCCACTTCAGCTTACTAATCCGTTGAGCAATTTCGATCACTCTTATTCTACGAGTTTGCGTTCTCGTACTGCGGATAACCTCATTTCTAAGGTTAAGAGAAACCCCGAGCATAGCACTTTCCATAGTTCGCTGATCGACTTTGAACGTCCTCATACGGCCAGCCGTGAGAACCACGTTTAAGATCCATAAGTCAACACTGGCAACACGCACTGGTTGTAAAATCTAGTTTTGAGATATATACCTGACGAGAAGAAATGTCGTAATTTCCCGAACGCCGCCCAACCGAGTTGTCCGTCGATTGACCTCTCAGTCGAAGTTGGACTTACCTAGTCGGACTATTTGTCCCAGGTAAACGTACTTGTTTATTTATTTATTTATTTATTAGGTTCTCCAACAGTTATAACACAATACATTTGAATAAAAAATACAAGTTCCAACATGTCTTAAGCTAAGTGCATAACTACTTATAGGGGAACACATCATGCGTTTCATAATGATAAGTTACCTCTATGTGAAAGAACAATCATTAAACCTATTTTAAGTTATTTTTTAATAAATTACAGAAGATATTTTTTGGTGACAAAGTCCCTGATCTGTTTACGAAAATATTCAGAAGAATCAAAATTAAGATCTACCAATGTGCTGCATTCATTGTAGTCTACTCAATCTAGGAACAGGAGAGAATTGACCAAGTTTAGTCCTACGCATTGGTGGGTTCATAGGCTGAATAGGCATTCTAGGAAGCCGAGAAGGTATTCTGAAGGAAAAGGAATTTAGCAAAGGAGGACAGTCTATCTTATTATGGAAAAGCTTGTATACAAACATCAAATCCGAAATGTCACTTCTTGCTTCAAGTGGTAATAGCTTAAAAGTGAGAAGCCTACTTTTGTACGATTTTAACGATCGAGCTTTATCTACAGAGAACGCTACGTGCCATAGAAACCTTTTCTGAACCCTTTCCAATCGTAACGTATGTGTTGCGAAATGGGGCCTCCAAACAACACTGCAGTATTCCATAATGCTACGCACAAAACTGTTATAAAGAATCATCTTGGTCTTAACGGTCTTGAAAAATCTTTGTATTGCGTATAATGAAACCGAGCATTCCGGAAGCTTTTTTTATAATATGGTCGAAATTTGTTATAAATGTAAGCTTGTTATCTAGCAGCACGCCCAAATCGCGAACACTGTCAACTTCTCGTAATTTGATACCATTGATTTGGTATGACGAATTTATAATATTTTGTTTGCGTGTAAATTTTATATGTGTACACTTTTTCGCGTTGAGGACCATATTGTTTTCGTGACACCACCTTGTCAACTTATCTAAGTCTGCTTGCAGGAGATTCACATCATCCCTGGAATCGATTTCACGCAAAAGTTTAAGGTCGTCAGCATATAAAAAAGACTTAACATTATTAAGATTAAAAGAGAGATCATTGATGAAGATCTTAAACAAAACAGGACCGAGGTGCGAGCCTTGTGGCACTTTTTAAGCGGCTACTGCAATCCAAGGATTCTTTAACTGTCTTCGAACCATGAAAGCTACAAATGCGTTGTCACCTCTGAGGATTACGGTAAAATGACTCACAGTGATTTTACTGGCTTTAATTTTCAGACCGGATGCGGTGGAGCCATGCTGCAGCTAAATAAATAGTGTAGTTTTAGCACGAATGGGTCGGCTCGACCGGGAAGGACCAAACTCTGACAAAACACCAGTGTAAAATAATAGCTCAATGCCGCTGTGTTTCGTATGGTGAGTGAAGAGAACCGGAGACCATTTTTACTGGTAACGAGGCATTCCATCTTAGTCCTCATGGGTCATCGCATTTGTATTTAAGTTCGTTATTGAGGATAGATGTAGATGTCTATGGGCCACAGCAACCACTTACTATCAGGTGGACTGTGTGCTCGTTTGTCACTCTTTCGTTTTTCCCCGTGGGTTGTCGGTTCTTCAAGCTATATGGCCGGCCCATTGCCACTTCAGCTTACTAATCCGTTGAGCAATTTCGATCACTCTTATTCTACGAGTTTGCGTTCTCGTACTGCGGATAACCTCATTTCTAAGGTTAAGAGAAACCCCGAGCATAGCACTTTCCATAGTTCGCTGATCGACCTTGAACGTCCTCATACGGCCAGCCGTGAGAACCACGTTTAAGATCCATAAGTCAACACTGGCAACACGCACTGGTTGTAAAATCTAGTTTTGAGATATATACCTGACGAGAAGAAATGTCGTAATTTCCCGAACGCCGCCCAACCGAGTTGTCCGTCGATTGACCTCTCAGTCGAAGTTGGACTTACCTAGTCGGACTATTTGTCCCAGGTAAACGTACTTGTTTATTTATTTATTTATTTATTAGGTTCTCCAACAGTTATAACACAATACATTTGAATAAAAAATACAAGTTCCAACATGTCTTAAGCTAAGTGCATAACTACTTATAGGGGAACACATCATGCGTTTAATAATGATAAGTTACCTCTATGTGAAAGAACAATCATTAAACCTATTTTAAGTTATTTTTTAATAAATTACAGAAGATATTTTTTGGTGACAAAGTCCCTGATCTGTTTACGAAAATATTCAGAAGAATCAAAATTAAGATCTACCAATGTGCTGCATTCATTGTAAAGTCTACTCAATCTAGGAACAGGAGAGAATTGACCAAGTTTAGTCCTACGCATTGGTGGGTTCATAGGCTGAATAGGCATTCTCGGAAGCCGAGAAGGTATTCTGAAGGAAAAGGAATTTAGCAAAGGAGGACAGTCTATCTTATTATGGAAAAGCTTGTATACAAACATCAAATCCGAAATGTCACTTCTTGCTTCAAGTGGTAATAGCTTAAAAGTGAGAAGCCTACTTTTGTACGATTTTAACAATCGAGCTTTATCTACAGAGAACGCTACGTGCCATAGAAACCTTTTCTGAACCCTTTCCAATCGTAACGTATGTGTTGCGAAATGGGGCCTCCAAACAACACTGCAGTATTCCATAATGCTACGCACAAAACTGTTATAAAGAATCATCTTGGTCTTAACGGCATTGCACGAGCATTCCGGAAGCTTTTTTTATAATATGGTCGAAATTTGTTATAAATGTAAGCTTGTTATCTAGCAGCACGCCCAAATCACGAACACTGTCAACTTCTCGTAATTTGATACCATTGATTTGGTATGACGAATTTATAATATTTTGTTTGCGTGTAAATTTTATATGTGTACACTTTTTCGCGTTGAGGACCATATTGTTTTCGTCACACCACCTTGTCAACTTATCTAAGTCTGCTTGCAGGAGATTCACATCATCCCTGGAATCGATTTCACGCAAAAGTTTAAGGTCGTCAGCATATAAAAAAGACTTAACATTATTAAGATTAAAAGAGAGATCATTGACGAAGATCTTAAACAAAACAGGACCGAGGTGCGAGCCTTGTGGCACTCCTGATGATATTTTATGGGTTTTAGATGAATAACCATTAACTACAACGAAAAAAGATCTGTGAGTTAGGTAAGAACTGAACCATTTCAATAAGGAACCATGCACACCAAAGGCTGAAAGCTTACAAAGAAGGAGGCAATGAGATACTTTATCGAACGCCTTGCTAAAATCCGTGTAAATAACATCAATCTGTTTGTTCTTGTCCATAGACTTAATCAGCTCTTCGGTGAAGCACACTAAGTTTGTCGATGTCGATCTACCCCGCGTAAATCCGTGTTGTTGGTCTGTTAAAAATTGTTTGAAATAATTTTGCATTAGGGGAGTAATCAATGACTCCATGACTTTACCCATTTGAGGGAGGATTGAAATTGGTCGGTAGTTTCCTATTATATTTTCACCGCCAGATTTATAAATTGGCACAACTTTAGCCACCTTCCAGACTTCGGGGAAAACTCCAGACTTGAGAGAAAAATTAAATATGTAATGTAGTGGAGTGACTAAATTTGATGCACAATTAACCAAAAAAATGGCTGGAATCTCGTCATATCCCGCTCCTTTCAACTTATCCAGCTTGGTCAAACTTTGGTAAATCATTTCTTCTGTCAGGTTAATGGAACTGAAAAAATCATTGCAATATGTGATCGGTTGTGACTGTTGACCAGATTGATTAGACTGTTCACTGTAGACAGAGGAGAAGTGCGATGCAAAAAGATCACAAATATGTTGACCATCAGACGTTGTTACAGAACCATCTGTCATCTCGGCCGGATATGAATTCAGACTGCCACGTTTCGATTTGATAAACGACCAAAAGAATTTGGAATTAATGGCAATATTTTCTTCAGTGCGTTTTATATAGGAATTGTAGGCTTCCAACGATAGTTTTTCACATCTTTTTCTACAAATATTCAATTCTATTTTATCTAACGGATTTTTGTGTTTTTTGTATCTAAGTCTTATTTTTTTTTTCATGCAATGCCTTGATCAAACAAGAGTTAAACCATTTCGGAATTTTTTTGTTTCGTTTTTTTACCATTGGAACGTACTCTTTAATGATTTTATTAAGTTTATCATAGAATATTGTTACCATGTCGTCTACCTTTTCTATTCCGAAAAAAACTTGGGACCAGTCGATTTCCACCAGTTTTCGGTTAATCATTTCATAGTCAGCCCTAAAAAAGTTTCGACTAGTGAAGTTATAATTTTGTGCTAAGTTGTAATACTTTTTTGATTTTAAAAGTATTTCTAAGGGGGGGTGCAGCTTGTCAACAACCTCGTGCTTAGTGCTCCCAACAACTAGCGGCATAGGTGTGACATGGACTTTAAACATGACAGTCAAATTGGCACCGCTGAAGGGAATGTAGCACCGCCCCAATTTCGACTCAAAGGCTTTTTCATAGTCCACTTACGCAAAGCAAAGTGGCAGATGTAATCTTCGGTCTTCTGTACAATCTACCACAGGGTATGTATGTAGTCTATGGTACTGAAGCCTTTTCGGAAACCGGCTTGTTCGGTAGGCTGGAAGTCGTCGAGTCAGCGTGCGAGACGATTAATAATGACTCTCGAAAACAACACGTAGACGCGGCTCAGAAGGGAAATCGGTTCGTAACACTTCAAGAGAGCATTGTCGCCTTTAAATTTAAGAAAGAAAGAACAAGACCACCGCATTGTTGCTCCACGCTTTCGAAGTAGTAGTAGACTTGAAGAGCTTCTTAAGAACTTTAAGTACCGGTTTTCCACCTGCTCTCGAATCTCCGCTGTAATTCCATCCTCGCCTGGGGCCTTGCCGTTTTTAAGGTGCTGGAGAGCTATTCTAATCGCGCTCAGACTGACGTTCGGGATATCATCGGAATAGTGTCGGACAAGACTTGCTACTCACACTTGCGTGTGGCTCCAACGATGATGTGGACAGCTGCCCATAGAACCTCTCAATCTCACTCAAAATCTCAGGTGAGCGTGACGATGCTGCACTCAGTCGCTTTGATAGTTGGCTCTTTCTGACAGACGGGTCTCTGACAAAGACTTCGGAGACTTTGTTCCACTCAATCGCTTCTTCAATACGAGCAGTATAAAAGTTGCGTTAGTCCCTGTTCTGATCTGTCTGTTCAGTTGCCTGTATGCTGTCAAATCTGTTGAATACATCAGCTTCAATTCCCGTTTAATAGCCATGAGATTAAGAGTGTGATCGGAGAGTTTTTGTATTCTTCTGCGGCGGGTCTTGCAGAACTTAGCTCCGACCGCATGGAGGGTTTCCACGAGCGCGTCATTTATATCGTCCTCTGTATTGCATTCTTCTAGACACTGAAAACTGGTTTTGTCAGCACAGACTATTAGGGTAACAGCAATATGTTGATCGTGTGGTTAATAACAAGAACTGTTAACCTTTTAACCGATAATCAGGCATTTTTTCTCAGTGACAACACATCTGCCTTGTGATTTTTATTATTTTTCAATAGCCGACCCAATTTGCAGAGAAGGTTCAGAATAAGTATTATAGGCAAATGGTGAAAAACGTTAACTAAATAAAATCTCAGACTTTCTATCCTTTTTATCTTTTTTTATTCAAAATGCGTGATAATACATTATTGTAACTGATTTCTCTGCGCACGCACGCGCCTACGTAAGGGTCGATCGATAGACAAAAGTGTTATTGCAAACAAATCACATTCAATGTGGGATAGTTTAAAATAAAAGCACAAGTCTTATTTTCAGGAACTGCAATAACAGTACATCATTATTAATATATTTGAACTTAAGTTTATTTGGCCGCAGCATAAACTTACTGGAGACGCCAGTAACTTAAGGTATCTTCGATAAAGATTTAGTGGACTGTAATTTTGGTGCATACGGCAAAGGGGAAAATAAATAGGTGGGATAGCACGCACTGACCTGATGAGGGCTGCCGCGCCTTCCTCCTGGAGTGTCTGCTATATAGCGAGCTCGCCACGTGGTTCGGCGCACACGCACTCTCGGAACAGTCTCGTGAAGTCCCACACTCTCCACCTTTGCCCTTACGGGGGCGTCTCACACTTTTATGAGTTACAAAGACACAATGTCTGATGCGGTGAATATTAAACATAAACAGGAGAACTCAATGTTCGTCCTGCGCGGTTTGCGGTTAATGTACGTAAGACGCGACGGGTGGCCGTGCGTTGCGGATGGCGTAATATCACTTAGTATAATGACGCGCGCCGAGATCCTCTTTTTCACCTCGACGGCAGCGCGTGCGGTAGGAAAGGGAAGGAAAAAAGGAAACAAAAAATATGCACTAGTCATGTTGATAAAGTAGATATAACTTAGGACGAACTCAATGCGATATGTAATGTAATGTTGATAAAGTAGATTGTTAACTGGCGTTACCATTTCCTCCCGCCCTTAAAGGGTCACCTTTAAAAGACAACCGTAATATAAAAAGTAAAAGGAAAACAAATAAATAAGCGGTATATAAAGTGAGAGGATGCGCTCAATGCGCATGTCTCATCTACTAACCTTACTTGGTAAGCGAGAAAATGTATACATAAATATAATATTGCGGTTTAATACTTTTTTAATATATATAAATATAAACTTAATTCCTAATTTAGATAAATAATTATAATCAAAATAATCGTGATTTATTGTCTTGGGAGAGGGCAAATATGAGCAACAGGACGGAGATATGTTCCCTTAGTAGTTCTCACGGTCACTACTCGAACTACGCCATCCTTCGAATGATGAACAGACTCGACAATCGCTAATGGCCAAGCAAGGGGCGGTTCATTATCATTTATCACAATTACAACCATGCCTGGTACGATAGCCGTAGACGGGGTGTTCCACTTCTGACGAACTTGTAATCCGTGAAGGTATTCCGTCCTCCACCGGTCCCAAAACGACTGAACTAATTTATCCAGTAAAGAATGCCTGTGTAACAGACTGGTAGAGTCAGATTTGACTTTGGGTGCGGGTAATGACAATAAAGGTGCGGTATTCAAAAAATGACTCGGAGTAAGAGCTGAAGGCTCTGCAGGATCAGAACTCAATACTGTCAAGGGCCGCGAGTTTAGCAAGCACTCAATTTGCGCAAGAACAGTATTAAGCTCTTCGTATGAAAGTAACTGATGTCCGATAACTCGGAACTGATGCATTTTTACGACTTTGATCATACTCTCCCAGGCGCCTCCAAAATGAGGAGAGTTGGGACAGATGAACTTCCATGTTATACGATTCTCAGCACACTCTTGCTCAAGCTTTGGGCGGTATTCAACGTTTAGAAATTTATAGAGATCGCGAAGATACGAAGCGGCACCTTTAAAATTCGTTCCATTATCCGAATATAAAAACCGAATCGGCCCTCGTCTAGAGAGGAAACGTTTAAGCGCAGCGAGGAAACTAGAACTACTAAGATCTGTAGCGATTTCTATATGTACAGCTCGAGTCGTGAGGCATGTGAAAACACATAAGTACGCCTTCTCGCTGCGTACACCACGACGACGTACAGGAGTGTATGCGATAGGACCGGCATAATCGCAGCCCGTGTGTGTAAATGCCTTAATAGCTTGTCTTACACGACTATGGGGAAGATCAGCCATCAAAGGGTAAGTTGGACGGGGTCTAAGCCGGAAACATATATTACACTTGTAGACTCTGCTTCTCACAGTGCGGCGTGCGGAAAGTATCCAAAATTTTTGACGGAGCAATGACAATAACAATTCAGGCTCAGCGTGTAAATTTTTAATATGATAATAGTCAATGATCATGTTCACTACATGATCACTGCGCGGGAGTATAATTGGATGTTTTTGTGTGTAATCTAATGCGGAGTTCGAAAGACGACCACCAATGCGGATTAAACCATTCTCAATAAAAGGCCTTAAACGATTGAAAGCGGGCGAGCAAGGTTTGTTACCTTCAATATTTAAATATTCCACTGCAAAATGCTGTTTTTGCAGGGCGCGGAGGATTATAACCTCAGAGAAACTGAGATCATCAGCAGTCACTACAGTAGTGCTGCGGCGGGGCAATAATTTAGCAAACTTACACACGTACGCAATTATACGTAGAAGTTTACTCCAAGAAGAGATGCGGAGTGCGAGCTCATAAATCGCAGAATTACAGACGGATGTGCACACAGTGTGCGACAAAATCTTCTTCTCAGGCATATTTGCAATAACCTCATTGTCTAAAGTACGAAGAGGCCATTGAGATGGATCTAACGAAGTCCACTGAGGCCCATGGAGCCACAGGGGGTTTGAAACTAATTTATTTGGCGTAACGCCACGTGAAAGTATGTCAGCGGGATTCTCAGTACCTGCGACATGATAAAAGTTATCAGCGCGAATATTGTCGGTAATCTGAACAACGCGGTTTGCAACAAAGGTCTGCCACTTGTGTGGCGAACTCTTTATCCAGTACAGAGCTACTTTTGAATCTACAAAGGCATAGACTGATATTGCAAGGTCAAGAGAATAATTGTCGAGTACTCTGCGAAGCAATTTTGAGAGTAAAACCGCTCCACAAAGCTCAAGGCGTGCAATAGATAGTGGTTTCGTCGGTGCGACTTTAGTCTTTGCACAAATCAACTGGACGGTGTTACCATTGACGCTCTTTACATGTATGTAGACTACGGCACCGTATGCGTGCTCGCTGGCGTCGGAAAACCCCAGGAGTGACGCAGTACAGTTTTTGAATACACCAACATGTCGCGGGATACGTAAATCATTAAGAGCTGGTAATTCAGCACAGAATTGCCTCCACATCTTAATAATTGGCGGTGGTGGTATGTCGTCCCAATCTAAATTAAGTTGCCAAAGCTGCTTTATTAACAATTTGGCGTACGCGACTGTGGGAGCAACGAAACCCATTATGTCCCACAGGCGAGCGACAGTAGATAAGATGGCGCGCTTAGTGCACGTCACATCAGCGGGAACAGATATCTTAAAATAAAAGGCGTCACTATCGGTAGACCAATGCAAGCCTAGTATTTTATGTGGCATTGATTTATCGAACTCTACTTCTCCTGTAATTTTATGGGAAGTAGGGAGGTCATCTAAAACAGATCGACGGTTGCTATGCCATTTTATCAGGTCCCATTGGGCACCCTTGAATAAGTCTATCAGCTGCCGAGAGGTCTCACTGGCCTCGGATTCACTGGGCATAGAGAACGCGATGTCGTCCATATATAGCGAAGTAAATGCGATACGACTCGCAAGTGGATACTTTGCGCCGTCGTCATCAATGAGCTGTCTTACCGTGCGCAATGCATGGTATGGACTCGAAGTTAAACCGAAGCACACGCGATTGAAGTGGTATAACACAAGTGGGTCTTGTGGACGGAAGCGGTATAGGAAGCATTGGTAACGACGATCAGAATCGCGAACAACTATTTGCAGAAATTGTTGGCGACAGTCGGCTGTCATAGCGATTGGATGTAAGCGGAAAGTTAAAATTATATTGAACAAGTCGCCTTGCAAATTTGGTCCTGAATGCAGAATATCATTTAATGATCGCCCAGTGCTAGTCTTACTGCTAGCATCCAGGACGATGCGCAGACGCGTTGACTTCTTATCTTCGCGTAAGACTCCATGATGCGGTATGACATACATATATTGGAGCGGGTTCATGAGAGTCATACGGCGGTGCGGGGGATATATAATTTTTAGCTAAGTATTCCTTTATGACGTCATCATATGCTAACCTTAATGTAGGCGAGGCTTGAAGTTTCCTCTCCAAGCACATGAATCGTCGTCGAGAGGTTTCATAAGAATCTCCGAGAGAGTAAACGTCATCTTTAAATGGCAGGCCAACAATATATCTACCAGTAAAAGGATCGCGGGATGTCGTAGATTTATAAAACTCTTCACATTCAATGTCTGAAGGACACTGAATGGGCGGTGCGGAGGGTGGCTGTTCAAGCTCCCAAAATCGTTGCACTAATTTGTCAACGATAGGAGACTCTAGAACTGAGCAGCACGTTAAAGAATGATTTACCTGAAGTGTCGGCACTGAGCCCATAATAACGTAACCAAATACCGTATTCAAAGCCGAGGGCCCGGACAAGTCGTTAGACGAATAAATTACGTCTGGACATAGTAAGTGCGGGAAAAGGGATGCGCCTATCAAAACATCAATTTTATTAGGCATGCTATAACATTCATCAGCGAGTCTTATGCCATGGAAGTGTGATAAGACAGATGTGTCTACCACAGCGGTGGGCAAAAGATCGGTGATTTGATCAACAACTAGCGTTGAAATATTGAAGTTAATATTCGAGTCGAATCGTGAGAAAATTTTAATATCAATCGATTTCGATTTTACAATTTTTTCAACTCCACCGAATCCCTTTACTACAGTACATTCGGTATCGTTTTGTTGAACGCCTAAACGATGACAGCACTCTTTAGTCATAAAATGGCTTTGAGCCGCGGAGTCTAATAATATACGAATAATTTGTTTCTCTCCCTTAGCATCGTAAGCAAATACTTGAGCGGTTGATAATAAAACAGCTCTCTGCGAACGACTTGCGCGCGCGGGAGGCGGTGAACGTTGAGAAACATTCTTGAACGAAGTACACAGCGCGACGTCTGAACGCGCACCTGCGGTGAGGGGTGGCGAGTGTGCGGGCGCGGGGGTTGTAGACTTCAGTGTAACTGGCTGAAGCGGTGGAGAACGCGCCAGCGCAGGGGAAGCATTATCGCTTCTGCGGTGGAAGTGCAACAATGTGTGATGTTTAAATTTACAAACTCGACAACTATAATTTGAAGAGCAACTAGACACTTGATGACTTAAACTGAGACGATTCACACATGCATTGTTACTCTTTACGCATTTAAACCGTTCCTGCGGCGTCATTTTATTAAAGTCTGCACACTTAAATAGGTGTTGATGCACAATATTATCGCACAGACACTTTGAGCAACTAGTCGTCGTGCTTACGTACGCCTGATACTTCGGCGACGAAGTATTATTACAGCGACGATTATTACCGTTACCTCGTCGATTGTTTGGTGCGCTATTAGGATTTGTACTAGAATCGGTGCGTTGCAAAACTTTGGAGCGGGTCTTAATAAAATTTACTAAATCATCAAAGGTAGGTACCATCGAGTTATGACTATATTCGAAAGAGCGAATGGTATCCGGGTCCAGCTTCTTAAGCGCGATATGAAGAACAATTAAGTCCGCGAGATTATCTAACTTTAAGTTTTGTAAAGCGCGCACTGCACTTATAAAGTTATCAGTAAATAAATCAAAATTATTTGCGGTGGCCGATTGCAATGGCTTAAATTCGAACATCTGATTAATATATGTAGATGCTAGCATACGCCGGTCTTCATATTTGTCAACGAGTGCTTGCAATAAAATTTTATAATTTTCAGCGCAAGGAGTTATACCTGAGCATACAGATAGGGCTTTGCCCGTTAGTTTACCTAGCTAATAGTATAACTTTTCAGCGTCGGTAAGCGATGTGTCGTCATGGACGGTTGATTTAAAGCTAGCATAAAATAAAGGCCATGAGCGAATGTCACCCGAAAATGGCATAAGTTCGATAGGCGGAAGTGAGAATCTGGCTTTAGATGGTGTACTAGTACCTTGTGAATTAGATTGCGAATATTGTAAATAAAGCCTATTTATTCTACCGCAAAGAGACTCAAACGCAATGAGGCTGTTATAATCAGGTTTAGCAATAGGGTTTATTTTTAATAAATGTGAATTATAATTATCTAAGACCTGTTTAAACTCAATACGTAAAGCATTGATATTAGAACTTCCATCAAGAAAACGCTCCATCGTGGAAGTGTTTATGTGGATGTCCGAGGACATATCATATATTTTTTGCACTATTTCAAATAAAGCATCTCGTTTAGCTAACAATAAAACCAACTCAGCATCAGGTGTGCCCTCATTATCCGAGGAATCGCTATTATTTGATGCTATTTGTTTTTTAGGCGGCATTACAACTTAAGTTATGCGGCAAAAATAATATAATTATAAGCGGGTAGTCTGTAAGCGACCTCGCTACGCGGTTGAATTATTAAATATTAGTTTCGTTAACGATGAACTTTAATTGTTAACTTTTATAATAATTATGAAGTTATTTATAACGAATATAATGCTTAAATATATGTGCAAATAATAAATGTAATTTAACAGTATAATCTATAGATGTAGTTAAAAGTTGATGACGTGATGTGAACATACAACAAATAATTTATATAGATAATTATATGCTTATTCATTCTATGAATATAGTTTTAAAATTACTATAAATGTCACCTATTAGGACCTATTCTAGTGTTCTAATAAGGGCGGGGTTAATCCGAAGTCGGATTAAAATATAAATAATTAATTATATAAACGCTTATTACGATAACGATCTAATAAGGGCGGAAAGTCAAGGTCAATCCAGCGAGAAGTGACCATTAAAAATGGAGACGCCAGTAACTTAAGGTATCTTCGATAAAGATTTAGTGGACTGTAATTTTGGTGCATACGGCAAAGGGGAAAATAAATAGGTTGGATAGCACGCACTGACCTGATGAGGGCTGCCGCGCCTTCCTCCTGGAGTGTCTGCTATATAGCGAGCTCGCCACGTGGTTCGGCGCACACGCACTCTCGGAACAGTCTCGTGAAGTCCCACACTCTCCACCTTTGCCCTTACGGGGGCGTCTCACACTTTTATGAGTTACAAAGACACAATGTCTGATGCGGTGAATATTAAACATAAACAGGAGAACTCAATGTTCGTCCTGCGCGGTTTGCGGTTAATGTACATAAGACGCGACGGGTGGCCGTGCGTTGCGGATGGCGTAATATCACTTAGTATAATGACGCGCGCCGAGATCCTCTTTTTCACCTCGACGGCAGCGCGTGCGGTAGGAAAGGGAAGGAAGAAAGGAAACAAAAAAATATGCACTAGTCATGTTGATAAAGTAGATATAACTTAGGACGAACTCAATGCGATATGTAATGTAATGTTGATAAAGTAGATTGTTAACTGGCGTTACCACTTACCATCATGATTTTTTGTCGTCTTTGAGGGTGGTAGAACACTTTTTGTCTAGAATTATGTTTAAGTGGTTGTAGTATGGCGCCACAGCGCTATATTAATAGCGCCATAGCGCCATGCTGACTACTTACATAGTACGCGCTATGCGCTATGGAGAGATAACGCGCTATGCGCTATATTAACCACCATTAGGGCTACCATCTTACCTATTTCTGCCACGAAATACCAATGCGTGAACTGCTATGTGCCAGTTTAATGGGTAACTGTCTAGACTGTCTCCGTCTAGAGAGCCAGCATGGTTACAGGCTGTGAGGCATTCGATCTCAGTCCTCAGGAGTGGCAACGCACCTTACATTACATGACATCTTTGTTAAGCACAGCCCTGAGCCACCAGCATACATCGACTTACCATGTCGTCACTCCATCTAGTGGAGGGAGGCTTTTAATATACTTACCAGCACGAAACTGCTACTCGAGGAGAACCTTTTTTCCCATCGATTGTCGGTTTTCCGAGCTATAAAGTGGACCTATAGCCACTTCGGTTTACCGATCCGTCATTGTTCCTTACTTATATAAAAAAAGAAATAATAGACTAGATTATAAAGATTGTTTCCTCCTAATTATACAAAAACTATTCTATTTCATACAAGATTCTCGGAACAATTCCGCAAGAGTTGTTATTCAGACATATCATATTATCTTATCCCAGATATTTAATTGGTCAATCAGCATAATATAATAAACGTTACGAAGCGGTAAAATGTGTCTGTTTCTAAGAAGTCTAAGGTCCACCGCTACTGGTTGTGGCAATAATCAAGATACACATTAATTTATGTCGTAGCTAATGTTGTAAATATCTTGTATTAAGTACCTTTTCATAATTCTTGTTTTACTGACTTTTTATGAAAAAAAGTTTACATTATCTTTCATATTTAAATAAATGTTTGTTTATATAAATGAAGGTTGGCTTTTATTTTTAATTATAGATTCTTGTTTGAATTACGAATTTTTAAAATTTAAACGTAGAACATCAACTTAGAATGTCAGAAATTCTGTCAATAATCAAGTAAAATAGAAAACTTTAATAAAGATCAATATAATATTTTCTTAATTATGTTATTACTATTATTATTTAAAATTTTATCCAATTTCAGTTTCTAATTTGCGCGATTATAATGTGTGATAGTACTATAAAAATAACTTATTCCTTAACTGCTAGTAATTATTCCCTCTTCGATTTTTCGCGTAGTAATTTAAAACGACAAAGTAAATAAATAATTAAAAAGTATTTATTTGCCACAAAAAATACAATGTTAAAATTTAAATAGACAGCCTAATAATTAGTTGTAGCAAAACTGTGACTCAGTTGTAACGGCAAACCCACTACTCCTGCTGTTCTGCCAAAGCCTTTGCGCGTTAACCATACTGGCTCTTAGGCAATTTATGAAACACACTTATCAACAATAAATAAACAAAAAATTAAAACAATTTATAAATTATAGTTACTTAAATACAAAAAATGTTCTCTAATTTGAAGGTGTATCAGAGACACATAGAGCCAGGGACTGCTGTTGAATAAGCCACTTGCGGCATCTTTGTCGGAAGGTAGACAGAAATCTCTCGGTTAATCAGTCGGAAATCGGAGGGTAGACCGGACTGGTGGCGGCAAATCGTTTCAAATTCAGCAGCGGT
Source organism: Parnassius smintheus behrii (assembly GCA_036936625.1). Classification (NCBI taxonomy): domain Eukaryota; kingdom Metazoa; phylum Arthropoda; class Insecta; order Lepidoptera; family Papilionidae; genus Parnassius; species Parnassius smintheus. Next base: position 43,317,198 of record JAUPFT010000004.1, read on the forward strand.
AAATTTAAAACACCCACTGGCTCCAACGAGTCTAATCCTGGGTAGTGGAAGCCGACTGACGACGACTTTCTCTGCCTGAAAGCAAACTTTTTTTTCAACGGCTATCTTATCATACAAAATATCTTGGAGACTGCGTGATGCAGTGTCTGCAGAAAGCAGACATATTTTAACTTAGTACACATATTTAAAATGCCACATCCACCGACCCACCCCTGTAATCTAGTGAAAATATCTAGTGCTCTAAAAGACTCTAAATTTTTATATTAACCTTTGTAAATAAATCGACATATTAGTACTAAATTCTTTAACTATTATATATTATATGTATAAATATAAGATATTTATTTGCTGCGCGTATCCTACGCTAGGTCACAATGCATTTAAAAAAAAATATTAGCAATGCTATAAACATTACTAATATTCCCCTTATCCACTCGTGGTAAGCTTAATTTGCTTGTGTTACGACTGGTTCACGCCCATAGAAATATTAAGTATGTTCACGCCAGTAGTCGAATGGCGGATTCGAACACACGACCTTTTGAGTTCGCGTTCCGCGCCCTGCCATTAGGCTACTGTCGCTTTATTATAGGTATTTTAGTAATCTTGTACTTAATGTGAACAATTCTAGTATACTACTCTGTGTAAAAAGTATCGGGAATATGTCAATAAAAAGACCCGCGTAAAAGAGGTCGTTCTAATTTTTTTACTGCATGTTGGTAGCTAGTAAGTTTGAGCGGGATCTGTCATTTAATTTGTTTTAAACTATACTTTTTGTTGTTCATAGTTTAGAGTTCTCGGCGATTTTTATAATGGAAAATATTGTTGAACAAAGAGTGTGCCTTAAATTTTGTGTTTCGAATGATATTTCATGTGGTGAATCACTAAAAATGTTGCGAAATACCTACGGCGAATCGTGTATATCGAAAACAAGGGCTTATGAATGGTATAAGGCTTTTAAAGAAGGCCGAGAAGTAGTAGTAGACTTGCCTCGTTCTGGTAGACCTTCAACCGCTACGACCAAAGAAAACATCGACAAAATCAAGAAGCTAGTGCTCGAAAATCGACTTATGAGTCTGAGAGAGTTGGCTAGTGAGGTGAACATATCTTTTAAGTCCGTCCACAACATTCTCATTGACATTTTAGGCATGAAACGCGTCGCCGCTCGACTAGTTCCAAAAGAGCCCAATTTTGTTCAAAGAGCGCAGATAAGCATGTCGCTGAAGACATGGTTTCCCGAGCTTCTACGGATCCGACCTTTATGAAATGTATAATAACTGGCAACGAGACATGGGTTTATTAGTACGATATGCAAACAAGCCAACAGTCTTCAGAATGGCGTCTCGAAAACGAGCCGAAACCCAAAAAACCGCGGCAAAGTCGCTCCAAAATCAAGGTGATGCTGACAGTTTTTTTTGACTACCGTGGTGTGGTTCACTCCGAATTCCTTCCAAAGGGAGAAACAGTGAATAAAGAATATTATTTAGGCGTCATGAAGCGTTTGCGTGAGAGTATCCGCCGAAAACGTCCAGATTTGTGGCAACGCAACTCATGGATGCTGCACCATGATAATGCACCATCACACACAGCCATTATAATGAAAGAGTTTTTAGCGAAAAATTCAACAAAAGTTCTCGACCAAGCACCGTATTCACCTGATATGGCTCCGTCTGACTTTTTTTTATTTCCCTAGTTAAAATTACCACTTCGAGGAAAATGTTTTGAGTCGATAGAAGCCATAACAAAAAATTCGCTGAATGAGCTAAAGGCCATACCGCAAATAACCTATGAAAAATGTATGGAAGACTGGGTGAAGCGTTGGAGATGTTGTATTGCAAGCGATGGGGTCTACTTTGAAGGCGATAAAATAAATTTAGATGAATAATTTGTATTTTTTGTTTTATTGACAAATTCCCGATATTTAGTACACAGAAGGTATATGTACATTATATGTAATTGGTTTCTCGGAAACAGCTCTAAGGATTTTGAAATGTATCATTCGAGGTCGATGGTCCAGGAACTATAAAAAATATGCGGTATGTAGCGTCTGCTGCGTTTAGGTACTTACAATAAATATATAATTCGGAAATAAACTTGGTATTACTATTATCTTAAAATTAATACTTACTTACTTACTTACTTATCGTCACGCACAATCCCTAACGGGGTAGCCAGAGAGAACAGATCGCCAAGTGTCACGATCCCTACATACCTCTTTCGCTTCTCTCAGGTTCATTAACTTCTTCATACATGCACGTCTAGGTATCCGAGTACTCTTGACCCTCCCCTCTTCGAGCAATTTGCTCACATGGTCTTCGAAAGTTAGTCTCGGTCTACCTCGACACCTTTTAATATTTACTTTCGCTCTATATATTTTCTTCACCATTCGGTCTTCACTCATTCGTTCAACGTGCCCAAACCATTGGAGTACGCCCCTATCAATTTTTGTGATAAGGTCATCTTTCAATCCTGCCATATTGCGAATCTCTTCGTTTCGCTTTCGGTCGGCTATGGTAACACCACACATTTTACGAAGAGATCGCATCTCCACTGCATTCAACTTGCTTTTATGCTTCTTCTGGCATACCCAGGTTTCGCTGCCATATAACAAAGTCGGTACCAACACTGCGTTATGTATTGCAAGGCGTGCACTCTTCACCACGCCTTGCCTTTTTACTAATGCATTCAGGGCACCATTGACTTTGTTTCCGGCAGCGACACGCCTATCTACATCTAAATCACATCTTCCATCCCGGCTGAAAGCACTCCCCAAGTATACAATTTCATTTACCTGTTCTAGACATTCCTGATTTAACCATATTTCACATTTCGTTCTCTCTTCGTCCTTTTCAAATACCAGAACCTTAGTTTTATTAGCATTCAAACGGAGACTTTTAATTTCACATTCCTCTTTCATACACGTGACTAATGCCTGCAGTTCTGCTTCTGATGATGCAATAAGCACTGCATCATCAGCATACAGCAGACAATTAACTTTTATGTCACCCAATTTCACACCCAAACAGCTATCTTTCAGCTTCTGTAAACAGCTGTCGAGATACAGTATGAAAAGCCAGGAAGACATGACACAACCCTGTTTTACGCCCGCTTGGACGCTAAACATGGGTGACAGGTCATGCCCTACCCGCACACAGGCTTTACAGTCATAGTAAAGTGACTGCACAGCCCTTAACAATCGACCATCCACACCATATCCCGGCAACAGTTCCCACATTTTCTTCCTTATAACCTTATCAAATGCTTTCTCCAGATCCACAAAAGCATAGAAAATCCTCTGGTTAACACTCAGAAGCTTCTCCGTGATCATGCGGAGAGAAAACATTTGATCCGTGCTTCCTCTTCCAGGTCTAAATCCGCATTGTGCCTCCCATAAGAATCTTTCCGATTTCTCTTGCATCCTGCGTGTCAAAACCTTCGAATAAACTTTACTTGCTAAACTGGTCAAGCTGATCGCCCGATAGCACCCGCAGTAAAAATGTGAACCTTTACCTTTATATAAAGGCACAATGACCGCGGATCGCCAATCATCCGGGACATCTCCCGTCCGCCAGCACAAATTGCACAGCAGATGAAAGCTGTCCCAGACGCGAGGCCCACCGTACTTGACCATTTCAGCAGTAACTCTGTCTAGTCCCGCAGCCTTACCACATTTCAAACTTCGAATCGCACGTTCAATCTCTTTCATGCTGATGACCTCAGTGTCATCGAGGTCCGTGTCTGGCGTGCCAGTCACGGCGTCACCCCCGGATCCTTCACTAAGATCATGACACGCACACATTTCTCTATAAAATTCACTCCATCGCTGCATGACGTCCGATTTTTCTGAGAGGACGTCATTGGTTCTCGAAAGCACTTTGTTCATTCTTAAAGCTGTCGCACCACTCCGGGACCTTCCAACCTCTTTCCAGAAGAGTTTGGAGTTTTCCCTAAAGTTGTGCGACAACCTCTCGTCCGCTTCTATTCTACACCTTTCACGTACTTCCTCAATCAATGTTTTCGCATGAACTTTCTGCAGCTTATATCTTTCTTTCATCTTCTCTCTCATATGCTCATCGTTACTAGAGGCCAAGTAGTCTAACCATGCTTTTTTCTTCTTTTTTACAGCTTCTTCCACTTCATCATTCCACCATGCATCTCTTCTTTAACTACTACCTCTTTTTGTCGTGCCACATACTTCTTCCGCTGCACTTACCATTCCATCCCTAAGGTTCTGCCATGTTCTCTCCACACATTCTTTCCTGCCATCGATGGTGTCAAGCTTTTCGGCTACCCTCGTGTGATATTTGTCCCTAGTATCCGCTTCCTGAAGCTTCCAGCTTCGGGTGCGACAGACCGACTGTGGTTCTGTTACTGCCGTCCGGTGGCGCCAACCCGCGAACAAACCCCTAAATCTAGTAATTACTAGATAATGATCCGTTCCCAGGTCAGCAATTAGTCAGGTCAGCAGTTAGAATTAATAGCTTTCGATTAAATAAAAAGTAATTTTATTCCGTATCGGAGAGGCCTTTATGATCTTAAATTACATATAGACAAATCTCCAGACTCCAGGGCCGGAACATGCTAGGCCTTACAACGTAATTTCACCAGCACTACCACAAACATGGTCTAAGACAAATTACATAGTTAATAGATTATATAAATGTAAAATTTTTAGTGATTGAGGAAAATATCGAGATATTGTGCACAATAAAGGTGACAGTCTATATACAAAAGTCCAATTGCTGGGCACTGACACACTTTCATTTCTGAGAAAGTTTTAGAGCAGAGGATCTCCCCTATTTATTTGGCGGACTTCACATGATCTCAAAATATTAGTTTCTCAGACATGCTGGTTTCCTCATATTTCTCTTAACTTCCGAACACATGGTAAATCAAAACTTATATTCCATTCTATCCGTTCATTATATAAAGTCCACTACTGAACATAAGCCACCCCCAGGATTTTGCCTTAGTTGCCACTCGCCTATGCCACTGCAGGCGGGCTGGTAACCGCAGGTTTTAAATTATTTCGAGTTATCAAGAACATCTGCTGGTGTCCATCTGCTTATTTCCCTATTTCGCTAAATGATATTGGGTAAGGGATATGCATACAGCGTCACGACACGGTTTTAAACTTATATTGCAATTAATAATTTCGACGGTAATGGCGGAGATCGAGCACAGGTTACCTTATCACGCTTAAGTCTGCCTAGCTTCTGGTGACCTGATAGATATTGAAAAACCTTGCACGGGAGCTATAACCACAAAACCTGAAAACGAGACTGTACAACCAGTGTTATGTTGCAGAAGTGAATGGCAGAGTCGGAAAGGGACGTCCTAGGCGAAAATTTATCGACCAAATTGGCGATTTATTGAAAACGGGCCAAATTAGGAGTACCCTTAACCGACGAGCATGCATGCGTAGGTGTATGGATGTGAAGGAGGCGAGAGAGGTGTGTCAGGATCGTGCCAAATGGAAGTCTGTAGTCTCTGCCTACCCCTCTGGGTGACAGGCGTGAGTGTTTATGTACAACCAGTGCGTGTTGCTAGTGATGATTTATGGGACTGAGACGTGGTCCTTCACTAGTCCTGTCACTAGTAGTGACAGCCTCGTACCGGTGGGCGTAGTGCAGGGCGACCCCCAATAGATGACGTGACGACCTGGTAAGACATGTAGGAAGTCAATAGATGCAGGTGGCTCAGGACCGTGCTTTGTGGCATACATTGGCGGAGGCCTATGTTCAGCAGTGGACTTGTGAAGGGCTGTAATGATGATGATGAATTGATGAATAATATATATATGTATATATATATATATATATATATATATATATATATATATATATATATATATATATATATATACATATATATATATATATAAGGTCCGTTTAGTGTGCTGCGTGTTACGCAGATTGTTGTCTTGAAGTACATGGGCTTTAAATTTTGCGTAGTTATTACAAACAAACTACGTGCTCGATGGTAAAGAAAAACATCAGGAAAAGACCTATTATTATTAAAAAATTAAAGGACATATGAAGCCCACCGTCACACTCTGGAGCAGCGCGGATTATTAACCCTCTCAGAAATGTGAGAAGCCTGCGCTCTATATGTGACTTTCTACTATCGAATATGCCAGTTTCGTTCATATTCTAGTTATTGTAAACGACTGCCTCGTTAGTCTAATTGTAGTGGTGCGACTGCTGATCATGAGGTCCTGGGTTCGAATCCCGGGTCGGGCCAAAACAAATCAGTTATTGAGTTTTTCTGTCCAGATATTCTCAGTAGCTGCCCGGAGTCAGGAAGTTGGCGGTGTCTCACCCCCGTGCCTCGGAATGCACGTTAGGCCGTTGGTCCTGCGCATGATCTCTCTCCGGTCGTGTCGGCTTACCGTCCCATCGGATTATGAGAGTGAGGGAATAGATAGTGCACCTGTGCTTGCGCATAAACTTGGGCACCATAATCCTGTCCTGCGCCGATGGCTAGCCTCCGTTGAGGCAGGCCGCCGTGGCCGAAATTCGGTCTGGAGGACATTATTATTATTATTGTAAGCGAAAACCACTATTGTGAAGTTCCATCGAAAGAGGCCATATTTAGATTGCAATACGTGATTGCAATAGTGTTGCCGGCGAAATACATTGCAATATATAGCATTTTTTTTAGTATTGGCCGGCTATATTGCCAAATTATAGTGTTTTTGAAATTTTTGTTCCAGTTTTATTGTTTTTGATCAAATGTCATATGTACATCTCTCAAGCAACCTGAAATCTGAACTAAACTGAATCTGAATAACGACGCATTTAGTTGATATATTCGTTATTTATGGTGTTTATTGTTTGTTTTAATTTAGTATAAATAAAAATGACTTAATATGGATCGAACGAAAAAATTGTTAACTAATTCGAATAAAAGTAATTCGATGTCACCTTACAACTTTCATTATTAACTTTTAAGGCTTAACCTATCAAATTAAGGTTTATATTTTAACTAATGTCAACTGAGGTATCACACCTATTGCAGTTAGATTGAATCCTTCTACTTTCTTCGGTCTTGTTTTTTCTCATTAATTAAAACAAAAACCGATATAAAAAGAATGCGTTCATCGGCCATAGTGTCCTAACTGTAGCCCTTGTAGGACACAAGCGTTATGAGCCTAACTGCTGCAGTTATGTTGCCGAGATATACTTTTTCTGACCATATTCTGCAGCAAGTTATTGCAGCTATGGCCGGATTATGTTTAAAATATTACAGCCATATGTTGCAGTGAAAAATTACGTATTTAGAAGCACCCAAAAAGAAATATCAAGAAAAGTTTAAAATATTATAACTGCCGTCAGGACAAAGAAAAGTCTAAAATATACTGTTAAGGGGAGATATAATCTCAAATGGCTTAGCAAGATCCTCCGTTATGCCGAAAGTATTGCAGCATTAATTTTGAAAAAAATATATGGTATAGTTGAGGATTAATGTTAAGGACTATGTTAGACGAAAACACGATTCCGTAAAATTTTCTCGATAGAAAAAAATCCAAAGTTACCTCCAAACTGAACAATAAACCGCTGTTATTCATAAAATACTTTAAATAAGATCATGAAACTTTTCATACTAACTGAACTAACTATAAAGCAGTGCTTATGTTATTTACTTTTTTTTAAATACCATTATTTTCACTGTAAAAACAAATTACCTAAACTATCGGCGCGTAAGCTTGATTCCTGTCGCCCCGTTAGTATCGCTCCGGCTTTTTAAGGGAGAAGTTGTGTCGCTTACGATCAGAATACATATTACGCAACAGGACGACGTAAAATTAAAATGGGAAATAACCGTTATAAAAATAAGAAGCGACTGGGTTGGCGTTAAGAAACAGGCATAAATATGATAAACCTAATGAAATAAGTATCTAACCACCTATCTACTTACAGTATTAGTGATTACAAACATGTCGGTACATAGCATACGACGCGCGGGGAAGTGGGGGCGAAATTAGAATTTGAGCTGACTTACTCTATCCTCTTAACTCCTGATATTATTTTCGCGAAACGAATTATTGTTAATCTAAATTCAACTTTAATTTCTCTTCTGTACTTTACCTGTTATTTGGTGATTTGTTGTTTCAATAGTGTACGTTGCTATAGTCAATTATAAGCTGTAATTTTAATTTTCACTAAAAATGTAAACAGCCTCTTCTAAGCAAAATATAAATATCTCATATTTTATAGTATTCGTGTCAATAAATCGCATTTTATAAATACCATAGACCAACAACCAACATTAAAATGGTAGCAAAAATGACGGAACATAACACCATTTCTAATTTTATACGTGGTAGAGCTATTATTTTTATACGTATATAGCTGTAGCACGAATGGATCGGCTCGACCGGGGTAGAATCACGCTCTCACAGAAATCCTGCGTAAAATAACAGCTCTAAGCTGCTGTGATTCGTATGGTGAGTGTAGAGAACCGGAGACCTGTTTAACTGGAAACTAGGCATTCCATCTTAGTCCTCAGGGAAGACGACACATCTGCATTTTGATTCTTAATCGAGTTTCGAATCGATTCGTAATCGTTTATCATTATTCAATGTAAAAAAAAACAAGTCGAAACTACCTTACTTATGTTGTTTATCTTGTGGATTTCTTGAAAAAGATTAAAGAAAGCCATGGCATGAATACTAAATGCCAATGAGAAACAAAAGGAAACCGCGGTCGTCATTCAAACTAGATTACGGCTATAAAAACCTACCTAGTTGTAAAGAAATTCGCTGTCTGAAGTGTTTCGTGTTTGAGTACAGATAATAATACATTCAAGCGCCGACGAAAACGGTGCTACGACTCCATTCGTGTAGATAAACGAGCACTGATCGTATCTTCAGTGTTTCTTTGCAAGGGCTGGCGTTATTATCAAAACTAATGGTCGAGTTTCCATCGTAGGTATATGGCATTATGAAACTAAACTACAAGCAATGTTTTAATTTGTTAAATGTAGGTATTTGTAAAATATTATCTATATAAAAAACTTAGCATTGAGCTTTTTTCTCCTTAGAAACTTTAATTACGCCTAATCTTACACTTCTCCGTGCATACAATATGCTTATAAGGGGTACATATTTTTGTTTCATTTTAATATTTAGACGTATAAAGAATTCCAATCAACAAGACACCTACTAATGTCCAAACTCCTAGTCCACCAAAATTCAAGATCTTTCCAATACCTTCCTGCCAATGTTAAAGGTAGATATATAATATTTGTATAGATAATACACAATTTTTTTTATTCTGGGTAGTGTCACGAAATAAATACTTTGGGTATAAAATACACAATACTATCTACTATGTAGGTACAGAATGGTCGTTCGCTCAATCCCGCCGATAAGAATTAAATTTAAAAAAAAAATTGTATCGCATAATTATGTAATAAAAGTCATCCAATATTTTTTTGATTAATCGTAGCTTACTTAATTCTACTATTATCATTTAATTATAAATCCAATGATTAAATCAGCATAATCATGGTTTTAGACAGATTAACCTGAAAAAATAGCTGATCGAGCTAATCGTTGTTATACCTGAGGACTAAAATGGAATGTATCGTTACCAATAGAAAGGATCTCTGATTCTAGCTACCCACCATACACACAACACCGAAACACAGCAGCATTATGCTGCTATTTCACGCTGGTACTCCGTGCAGACGTGGCCATTCCTGGCTAATAACATTTCGTTCACCAAATGTCGCTAGTAGGTAATGAGGTAAAGTTTTTTGTAACACAATGTCATATAATTGCGAAATTGTGTTTTAAATAAAATTTTATCGGTTTCTAGATTATTAGATATTACTCAAAAACAATGCCTCAGTGGTTTGTTCCTTAATGTTTCTCACATTTTTAACAACTTTTTAATTTTTCTGCTTAGAAATATAATGTAACAGAGGGACATCCCACTGTTGGGCACTGTATATAGGCTGTTACTAACTAACTTATATAACACTGAATCGTTAATATCGTTAAATCTAAGATCAGTCCTACACTAATTAAAAAAACTTGTATCAACCCTACAACATCTGAATGAACGGACTCGTATGAGGTTACCAAGGAGACGAAGTCGACGTAATGTGACGCCATGAGAATTGTTCCATTCACCGGGATCCGGTAAACTGTATTTCCTGTTTGCCGTGGCAACTTATTATTTGCGTAACAGATACCGTCCGTCTTTATGTAGATTTCTAAATTTCTCGTTCGATCGTTTGCTAAATTTCTTAAATCGCCGTGCTGCAATCACTGAAATTATATAAAACAAAAATTATATTTACTCTTAAACTGCTACATATAGTGTTTTAATAAAGAATATAAGGATAATGAAATAATAGTTTTTTTTTTAAATATAGAAGAAGAAGCTAACGACCATGCGGCTCACGTGATGGTAAGTGTTGACCGCCACCCACGAAAAACTGCAACACCAGGAGAATTGCAATTGCGTTGCTGGCCTTTTAAAAAGAAAGTAAGCTCGTTTCTCGAAGGTCCCTAAGTTGTATTGGTCCGGAAATATCGCCGATAGTAAACGATTCCACAAAGTAGTCGGGCGATGATAAATCGCACAGTAGTGTACCGCCAAGCATCTAGATCATGTGGATAGTAACTTGAGTTTGTTTCAATGTTTTTTCTTCGTTTTACTTTATTTTATGGAAAACAACAGTGTTTTTTTTATAGGATAGGGTGACAATAGAGCACACAGTCGACCTGGGAAGTGGTTGCTGTAGACGTCTACATCTATCATCGATTACGAATCAAAATGCAGATGCGTTATCACCCGTGAGCACTAAGATGGAATACCTCGTTTCCAGTAAAAAGCGTCTCCGTTTCTCTATACTTACCATACGAAACACAGCATCATTAAGCTACTATTTTACGCTGGTATTCTGTGAGAGCGTGGTCCTTCCCCGGTCGAGCCGACCCATTCGTGCTACAACTATACTACTAATATAACTGTAGCATAGCTTTACCGCGCATATTATGTATATATATATATATATATATATATATATATATATATATATATATATATATATATATATATGTGTGTGTATGTATGTACGTATGTGTATATATATGGAGGTTTGTATATTTGTATTGTATTGTATATTTTAATAAAGGAAAATATCTTAGGAGAACTAATATGATGTTTAAAACTATTTCTTTATCTTTTCTATTCTTATCTATCAGAAATTACGTAAGATAGTATTAAAATAATGCTTTGTTATATTTGAATACCACTCAACTCTATTCAAATCTCTAATCGTGTACTTAGTGGTTTCGCAACGTATTCGTGAAAAATACTTGCACTAATATCTATCGTACTAACGATAGCCTTTATTCAGGCACATATTCTAATCACATATTGACGATTTAAGCGACACTCATTGATTGCTCGTCACCTAACATTTGTGTTTGTGTTACCTACGCAAACTGTATCAAAAATATTTTTTGTTGATTGTGTAAATAGGCTATAATATTGTGTAAATAATGTGATATTTGAAAAAATGGGCCACATTCAGAGCGCCCTTATGTCAGGATCGTGCAAAATGGAAGTCCGTAGTCTCTGCCTACCCATCTGGGTGACAACCGTGAGTGTTTATGTTATGTATTATGTAAATAATATTTCTTTTGATAACCGGTGTTGCGTTGGTACATTTGTATGTATATCTCAATGAAACAAAATAGTGAAAACTGGCCAAGTGCGTGTCGGGCCACGCACAATATACGTTGGCTTTCCGGATAATGAACATAATAAGTGAGTTCGCGGTTTGACAGGTATAACGACTAAAAATTGGCTCAAATAGGAGGGTAACTAAAGGACTTATTTTCAAATCAGCCTTATAGTATATTCAAAAAAGATTAATTTTTTTTGGATTTTGAAAATAATACAATGTACATAAAATAATTCACATGCCAAGTCTGTACAGAGATGGTCATAGTTGACTCTCTACCTATGTATTCCCGGCAGTGCAACGGTGCAACCCTAAGATATTTATGACTGTAACGGACCTTCTCGTATACCACCACCACCCTAAACTATCCTGAAGATCGCCCGTGTAAATCAAGAATATGACGAGTCAAACTGTATGAGGCTATATGATTGATTATATGAATACTTTGAATGCGGCCTACAATACCTAATTACCGACTAAAAAATAAAGATCCTCCTGCCTATACTGCAAATGAAAAACTAAAGATGTAGTAGTAATGCATATAAGTCGGTTTCTCCATAAAATGTTTATTTCTTACAGTTTACAGTAATATTACAAAGTTCTAATGCAGCTAATTTTAGGTCATTTTCTATGGAGTTGTAACAAAATTATTGCTAATCAAAGTGCATTTTATAAGTTCGTCGACTATTACTCCTTCACTTTTTCATTCTACCTAGCTGTGATAGTTTTTCTTTTAACTTCATTATATATATATTACTATTGTGTATACTTTTCATATTTCGAAAAACAGCTGTTTAGTTAGAGGGGAGAGGACACATGAGTCTAATGAAAAATACCCTTTTAAAGCTAAATATTTCGCAAAAATACCCCTAAATCGAAAAGATGTCGTTCCTAACCGCCAATGTTTTTGAGATACCTATTCAATGATACTCCACATGAAATAGACGGGTAATTTTTATATATTTCTATGGGTAAATACAATTACCTATATTTACCTGTATTCACGGTAATAAATTTTAATTCACGGTTTTGTAGAAGTGATTATATACCTAAGCCAAATTACAGATTTGTAGTATCTAGGGTCTCTGAGTAAAACCGGGCGGACGGAGAGACGCACGGACCCGTCGAAACTATAAGTGTTCCTTGTTGTGTAACTACGGAACTCTAAAAAAGAAGTTATGTAAAAAAATTACCATGAACGTGAAACTAATTCACCAAATTACTTTTTCTGTCATTCTATCGTATAGCCCATTTCGATACATAGTGGTGGTAAATCTAAAATTTATTAATATCTCGTACCGTGAAGTAGGGTTTAAGAATATCCACTACCTCATATCATCCCAAGGATGTCATAAGAGGAGAAACTGAACCAGAAGATGTGCGGTGGATTTCTGATAACAGCTGATAAAAAGTGCGGTTGTTATACGTGAGACCTATGTTCAGCCGTGAACTTTTATAGGCTATAATGATAATGACAGTAAGTCATCTTGGTCTATAGAATTTCTTTATAATTTAATTACAAAGTCAATTGTTTTTCATCCAGTCACCCACAATTCATCAAAAAATTAACTTTAAATAACGCTAACGTGACGGGAATGTACAGCAGACATGAAACACAATTTTGTATATAAATTTACAAAATCATTACACATTTTGTGTTGAATGCAATACAATCTATCTCAAAGGGTAAATCCCCTGGGCATGATGGGTTGAGTGTGGAACATTTACATCACGCTGGGCCTCATATATCTAGGGTGTTGTCCATGTTGTACAATCTTTGCATATCTCACTCTTACCTGCCCGCGGATATGATGAAAACTGTTGTGGTACCAGTGGTGAAAAATAGGGCGGGAGATTTGTCAGACATATCTAATTATAGACCTATATCCCTGGCAACTATAATAGCAAAAGTGTTTGACAGCATTCTCAATACACATTTAAATCAACACATACAGTTAAAGGACAGTCAGTTTGGGTTTCGTTCGGGGTTGTCCACTGAATCTGCTATATTGTGTTTGAAGAGTGCTGTCAAATACTACACTACAAGAAAAACACCTGTTTACGCTTGTTTCCTTGACCTTTCGAAGGCATTCGACCTTGTGTCTTATGACATACTATGGAGGAAGATGAAGGAAGCCCATATACCGGATGAACTAGTACACATTTTCAAGTTTTGGTACGGGAACCAAAGTAACAGCGTGAAGTGGGCGGGCACTATGTCAGACCAATACAGGCTGGAGTGTGGTGTGAGGCAGGGTGGGTTGAGCTCTCCTTCTTTATTCAACCTGTACGTTAATGAACTGATTGAGGCGCTCAGCAAGCAACATGTCGGTTGTCATATAGATGGCGTTTGTTTCAATAACATTAGTTACGCGGACGACATGGTTCTGCTGAGCGCCTCGGTCTGTGGACTCAGAAAGCTTCTGAGAACGTGTGAGGATTATGCAGCTGGTCAGGGGCTGATTTATAATTGTAAAAAGAGCCAGTGTATGGTCTTTCAGAGTGGTTCTAATAAGGTGGCGGAGATGCCTTCTCTTCTACTTAATGGAATACCGTTAAAGAGAGTATATGAGTTTAAATACTTAGGCCATATTGTCACCCCCACACTGAGAGACGATGCTGACATTGAGCGGGAGCGGAGGGCGCTGTCGGTCAGAGCGAACATGGTGGTCCGGAGGTTTGCACGGTGTTCGGAGGGAGTGAAAGTAACTCTTTTCAAAGCTTATTGCACTTCCTTTTACAGCTGCAGCCTGTGGACTGACTATGCGCAAATATCGTACGGTGCCCTACGCGTCCAGTTTAATAACGCGTTCAGGATGTTGGTGGGGCTCCCCCGGTACTGTAGTGCATCGACGATGTTCGCGTGTGCTCGTGTGGACTGTTTTCACACTACAATGCGCAATAGACGTGGGCGTTATTTCACGTCACTAGATACAGTAACTGGCTACGCGGCGTGTAACCGAATCACTAGTTTCGAGTCATGTTACAAGTAGTGATTTTTGTAAATGCGTGATTATGATTACTGTTACCCGTGATTATTGCGGGAGTCGACTGTCGGTCGCTCGAGCGCAAAGCGCACATGTGGCATACAACAATAAACAAACCATCGTAAGTAACAGTTTTATTCTACGTTTAATTTTCATCCGTAAGACTATAGACATAAACAATAAAATAGAGTAATCTCTGTTTGTAGATATTTAACGGTTTGTGATTCCGGGAAGCGAGTCACATTGAATTTAACTAAAATAATTTTTAAAACATTTTTGACGGAGTCATGAACTCGTTTATTCATAAAATTAAAATATAACTAAAAAATGAGTATAAAAAATTTTAAAATTTAAATGTTTATAATATTATAAAACTTAAAAACTGTGTGTAAATAGCCAAACAAACAAACAAATTAATTGTACAGTGTAAATAAAAGTGCAAAAACAAATGACAGTGAAAACGTTGAAAAAGTGTAAATAAACTGTAAATATCAATAATCATTGTATATACAATCAAATTGACTTGTAAATATGCATGCATTAATAATTTTATGAAAATATTAGTGTCATAGTAAACGCAAATCAATCATAAATACATTTAATGCAGTCTGTCCTAAACCTGAATAAAGTATGAAGGGAAGTTAATTTATTGATTTAACAGAAAACAGTTACTGTATAGCTACAAACACGGATTGTGATTTTCGTTTCGTGTGTAACTGTATAGTTGGTGGTGATATTTATGCAAACAATCACAGTAGCCGAATAAAAGTAGCCAGTTACAAAAATCACTAGTTTCGAAACATGTGACGCCGATGAAGTCACTGGTTTCGTTACGTTTCTTGAAAATGACGTAACGACCCACGTCTAATGCGCAAGCGAGCAGCGTCACTGGTACGGCGAGTGCGGGGGAGCCACAACAGCATGCTGACCGCGATAGCAAGTAGACTGGATTGCCCCTACATCAACCATTGTTGTGGCCTACACATTGTGCACAGTAGGAATTAATATGACATGTGCAGGGAAGATTAGGTATTTATTGTGAGTGTTTATTGTTTTTTAATTACTTTAACATTGATTTATGATATATTGATTGAGATTTTAATTTGATTATTTTAATTTTTATTTTGATTTCAATTTAATTTAATGAACCTAATGTAATGTAATTTTTGTAATGTGACTGATGATATAATTATACCCATATGAGTCTGTGTTACTTGATGAATAAATGATTTATTATTTATTATTATATTATTACTACATAGAAAAATATTTTCATCATCATCATCATCATTACAGCCCTTCACAAGTCCACTGCTGAACATAGGCCTCCCCCAAGTAATGCCACAAAGCACGGTCCTGAGCCCCCTGCATCCATCGACTTCCTGCATGTCTTACCAGGTCGTCACTCCTTACAGTGGGGGTCGCCCTACACTACGCCTACCGGTACGAGGCTACCACTCGAGAACCTTTCTTCCCCATCGGTTATCGGTTCTTCGAGCTATATGGCCTGCCCATTGCCACTTCAGCTTACTAATCCGTTGGGCTATGTCGGTCACTCTGGTTCAGAGAAACTACGAGCATAGCCCTTTCCATAGCTCGCTGAGCAACCTTGAGCGTCCTCATACGGCCAGCACTGAAGGACCACGTCTCAGATCCGTAGGTCATCACTGGCAACACGCACTGGTTGTACTAATCTAGTTTTCAGAGTTTGAGGTATACCTGACGGGAAGATGTATCGTAATTTCCCGAAAGCTGCCCAGCCGAGTTGAATCCGTCGATTGACCTCCCGGTCGAAGTTGAACTTACCTAGTCGGACTATTTGTCCCAGGTGAACGTACTCGTCAACAACTTCGAGCATAGTGCTCCCAACAACTACCGAATATAACTATCGTGGAGCTACGATGGCTATCCGAGTACAGAACCAGAGTTCGAAACCTATCCAATTGCAGAGAGGTATCCAACAGGATGAAGTTATATCCTCGAAACTCTTCACCGCTGCGTTGGAAGACATTTTCAAGCTACTGGACTGGAAAGGATACGGTATTAACATCAATGGCGAGTACATCACTCACCTTCGATTTGCCGACGATATAGTTCTTATGGCAGAATCGCTAGAGGACCTAAGCACTATGCTCAATGACCCCAATGGTGTCTCCCAACGAATAGGTCTTAAGATGAACATGGACAAAACAAAATCATGTTTAATGTCCATGTCACACTATGCTGGTAGTTGTTGGGAAAAATATTTTGCCTGTATATAATTCGTTCTTTTAGTAACCATTAAAATTAAACCTTGAAAATCGTAAAATAGGCAAAATAAAGTAATTTCTCGTACTTTTTTGGTCTCATAAAGTATAAAGTACGTTTACCCGAAATAACTTGCAATACTTTATTATAAAGTACAGGTCAACCCTACTCGTAGCTATAAATGATCATCTCGACAAAACAAATACACATATTGCGTGAACATGACCTCAATCGTTCAATTCGTTCACGTTCACATTACACGATCACGAAAAGACGAAGGAAAAATTTTGCGAAAGATTATGATGAATTATTATAATTGAGCTATTAAGTATGATTATAAGTAATTATTGTTTTGTTATTGAACATTTTTCAATTGAGTTCGGCAATCATAAACATATTTTTTCTTTTGTAGGTTTAAAATATAACTAAGTAATGTTTTGTTAAAAAATTAAATGTCATAACCAAATAACAAGTGTTAATAACCTTTTTATTTCATTATGGCATTCACATTAAAAATTTTTAATTTGCGTAAGTGTATGAATCATTATTTGCTGCCAGCGCAGCGCTTGGCGGGAGCATTGTCAATCACAATTTCAGATATTACGCGTCTTCCACGCTTCCTCTCGCCGTTGGTCGAGGAATTTTATATACTTACAGGGTTATTTTTCAAAGGTAGTCAAATTCTAAACTTAATAGTTCAAATATATAAATAATGATTTACCGTTGCTGCAGTTTTTAAAAGAACGATTAAATAAGGCTTCTACTTTTATTTGAAAATATCCTAAATTAAATATGATTTATAGGCAAAAACGTTTTGCGCCTACCGTCGACCCTTACGAATATTTGTGTGCGCAGTAAAATCAGTTAAAATAATGCATTACCATGCATTTAGAATTTAAAAGATAAAAAGGACAGAATGTTTGAGATTTTTTTAATTAATTTTCTTCATCAATTTCCTATATATTCTGAAACTTCTCTGCAAATTTGACCGGTTATTGCAAAATAACCCTGTATAGGTTACAATCTTTTAGACCGGATTCGGTCACAGAGGCCAAACTCAACGGGGTATCGTATTACAGTACATGAATGTATGGACAAGCTTAACTGCATTCCATATATTCTCTAACTCACGTAGTCCGATAGGACCCCAATTACGTGGTAGAGCCATGCTGCAGTTATATTAGTAGTATAGTTGTAGCTCGAATGGGTCGGCTCGACCGGGGGAAGACCACGCTCTCACAGAATACCAGCATCAAATAGTAGCTTAATGCTGCTATGTTTCGTATGGTGAGTGTAGAGAACCGGAGACCATTTTTACTGGAAACGAGGCATTCCATCTTAGCCCTCATGGGTGACAACGCATCCGCATTTTGATTCGTAATTGAGGATAGATGCAGATGTCTATGGGCCACAGCAACCACGTACCATCAGGTGGACTGTGTGCTCGTTTGTCACCCTATCCTATAAAAAAAAATTCGACACGACTGGTGAGAAATCGGGTGCAGGACCAACTGATTTACGAGCTTTCTTAGGCATGAAGGTGAAACACCACAAATTAGTGTTGTTAATTTAGACTGAAAATATTCAGATTGGTTAAATTTCTTAACAGAAAAACACAATAACTTTCTTTTTTTTAAACTTTACCACCCCCCCCCCCCCCCCGCTCCTACTAGGATTTTCTCCTGTATCGTGGAGGCAGTTTACAAACATAAGTTGCACAAGGACAAACATCCAGAACCGGAACAATTACTTGTAGACTATACAAGTACTTGTTCCGTGCGGGATTCAAACCCGCGGCCCCCAGCGCAGCCACTCGTTGCTAAGCCACTGCGCCACGGAGCCGTCATCGACTGATTGGAATAGAATAGCATAGAATCATTTTTATTCCTATATAGATTACAGAAACACTTGAAGGTTTTATTCTTTTACTACTGGTTTTTATAATCCTCTGTCCTGGAAAGAACCAGGAAGAAACACAGCGGCACTATTTTTAAACATTAATTTACAATTTAATATGTTGTACAATTAAGTATGAAATTATTTAGAAAAAGCATGGTAGCGATCACTTCAGCAACAATTTTAGCTTTAATAGAAATTTTAAACATTTTAGTGTTGATCGAAGCATTTTGGATAGGTCCTGCATATTTTCTAGTAACAGGCACAACTAGCTTGTACTTGTTGTTAGTATTTACGGAATATTCATCATTATTTTTAATAAATCGATTTCTGTATTCTTGTAGATTATATCTTAAAAATTTTCTAAAAGATACTCCTTCGGTTTTAGATTACAAATTACTCTTATGGTTCTCTACTGCAAAATAAAAAGAGTTTCAATGTGAATCTGAATGAAATAATTTTCGATGTGTGGATGATGTCCGAACTGATTTGAACTTGGGATCATAAAATCAGCAATTGAACTTACGAACACACGACCAACGAGGCAGTCCAATCCTAGCTTATAGACAAGATGGCGTTGTAAGTGTGATCTGTTGAAATATGAAGTGTAGAAATAAGGAGTACCAACTCCCACAGTAGAATAGTTGAAAAAGTGTCCATCTGTAAGCGGTAAATAACAGTTCAAAAACTCTCCACAACAGCGCTGGAGTAGCTACTGGGATGAAATGAACTTACTACTACAGTTGTCGGCGGTCTAAGTGTACTGCTAAACCGCTCAGTAGCTCTAAAATCTGAAATAATTTTATTTAGTAAATATAACCTCGAAAAAGTCGTCTATCCCACTAATATTTTTCGGCACGTTCTTTAAAATTTAACCCGTAGCTATAGTGACGCCACTTTTATTTAACGGTTTTCTGTGGACACTTTTTAATACACAGTCTGTACTCCTTACCTTTACACTCCATATGTCGGAAGCTATATATGTATAGCGTATTATACAAGATTTTACAACTCTCGAGATTCTCTTGCGCCGGCGCGGCGCCTTACAGCTGCTATAAAATTAATTTTATAATTTTTAAATCCGTTTAAGCAAATAGCGTGTAGAAATATTAATTCTAATTTATCTTCTTTATTGCCACTGATAAGCTAAAACTACGTCTGCTAATTGTGAAGATAACGGCGCCATTTTATCGTGAAATGTGTTATTTCGAGGAAAAATGACATTCAAATTCAATGTATTTACATTATAATTATCTTGTTTGTACACGATTTGATACTGAATTGTAAAAGTATGAAAAAACGATACTCTAACTATTTCCTAAATCTTTTATTATTTATGTATGAAATAAAAGATAGATATCATTATACTTCATGATAATGAAATAAAACAACATTCGACTTATATAACCTTTAGAAACTCCTTCAGGATCTGTGAAAATCCGTACGATTGTTTTGAAATTTTGAAATATTCCCATAGACAGAAGTCGCGACGGTGCGGTGCTTACGGGTCGAAATCGGGGATGACATCTCTAATATCGCCACCATAAGGATAACGTTATATTATAAGATAAGTTTTATTTAATTACCATCTAGTTGTAAAACGAAATCGTCAAATGCGCCGGACATATAGTACTATATTTTTTATCCCTAATTCAAATGTCGCGCTTTTATATATTAACTGTGACTGGAAGTCTGGAACAAATAAGTTTTACGGAAAGAATTTTTTCCATCACGAATGTAAAATTGAAAGAAGAAATAAAAAGAACGTGTATTAATTTAATTGAAATTAATTGTTAATTTATTTAAATATGAAATCTAAATTGCTCAGACCTATAATTATTTTCAAGGTAATGTAAGAAGGTAAGGTGGTTAGATCATTGACGGCCAAAGCAAAGAGCAATAACAGATATATATGGAAAAATACGTACATTAAAAATAAATGTGTACTTTTTTCTTCCGAATTCCTCAAAAGTAGTATTTTTTTGCATTATTTTTGGAAAAATTACTATATTTGTTCAAAAAAAGTTGGCAACCCTAAGGACGTATAACAAACATAATACGCAGTTGGATTGCACTATTAAAAAGACTTGTAACGTGCACTGTAGACTGTACAATATACATTCGTCCTTATCATCTTACGTCCCAATGGAAGGTGTATGTCGTAAAATTGCGGATCTTCAAAGTAAAATGCAAAACCGTCATCGTCTCAGACTATCGAGTCCACCACTGATATATGCCTTCCCCATAGATTGCCTCATGGGGTAGATGTTTGCCAGTGTTGCCATGAACGTAAACGCAGTTTTTTATTTATTTATAAGTAGGCGCCACAGAATACTATAATACATACGTAATAGAACGGGGGAGTGGGCGGAGCCCGCATAGCTACTAAAATGTCACTAACACGTCAATTCACACGTATAAATGTCAACTCGAGATGTGTTTTGACGTTACAATTGTTTCCAAATTTCGCATGCAAATTATTTAAAAAATGCCAAATTACACCCTATTTACAAATAAAGATGTATTAAAATTTAAACGTTTTTTTTTAATGATCATATGATCTTGAACATTAATCAAAAGTCTAAAATATGTAAATTTATTCAGTCTGTCAACACAGCGAATCGGGTTTGGCGACGCCAATTCTCGTACAAAATAAAGTTGACAGCCATTCTTTTGTGTATTATAGTATTCTATGGTAGGCGCTGTAGCCCATCTCCCGGTTTGTTAACCTCTGTCATCTCTTATGTCACAAACAAGAGATGATTCTTACACTACACGGTCAAAACGCAATGTAAATGTAAAATATACAAAGATTATAAATCAATAAACCAATCATATTTAAAAAGCTTAGGTTAACGGAGGATGCGCTAGTGGCGGCATATCCGTTCGAAATCTAATTCGCCAAAACTGGTAATGGCGAGTAACGCTACTCTACGCTCACCAACACGCTTCTTGCCAGATAAGTAAAGACAGATCTAAGTTATGCAGTTGGTGCATTCTTAGAAAGACCTATAATATACGTGAGGGTAATATGGTACTTAAGCTTTGCCGTCATTTAAAAACAAAATTAGGAGGACAGAGAAAAAAACACAAAGTCGTATACTGTAACTAATTCTTTATTAGTGATCGATGCTAATATATTAAGAAAAAAATAACATACAAGCTTTGGCAATAATTATGAACACTTCGAAAAATCTACTTAAAAAAACGTAACAACACTGCTCCATACTAAAATCGACTAAAATATTTGCTATAATGTCAACTGTCAAAATGGCGTCGACAAAGCAGAGCCTTTTTGAGCCTTTATTATTTGATAGACCGATGAAGAGCTATCATATCACACAGCCATCTATGCAAACAAGGCTGTAGTTTTTAAGTTATAAGAAAGTGTCCATATTAACCGGATGACCATATTACCTCACGTACTATATTCAAAAGCGGATTAAGAAAGGCTATCAAAAAAGGAGAAGAAACACATGTAAAATAAAGCAAAGTTACAGCCTATATATGTACCTCTGCTGGGCACAGTTCTAGGGCAAGGGAGTGTCCGCCGCGCTGCCCCATTGCGTGTTGACGGGCTTCACCTATCTTCGAATTTTTTCTTATTTCTCAGACATGCAGGTTTCCTCACGATGATTTTCTCCATCGCCGAGCACGATGTTAACGATGTCACGACATCACGTGATAACTTGACATTTACAGTGAACGCTAAGCCCCTGAGCTACCACGTATACGACACATGTATTTACCCGTAACTTAGTAGTTTGGATGCTATATCATAGTAAACGGAGACTATTTATCCAGACCCCATACATGAATAATAAATATTATTTACGCAAGTTGGTTTTTTATAGAATAAGGGTGACAGACTCGATTGTACGTGGACCGTTCGGTTGTACGTGAGATCTGTGGTCCATAGACATCTTCATCTACTCTCTAATAAGAATCAAAATGCAGATGTGTTGTCACTGAAAACTAAGATGGATGGCTGTTAAAAAAGGTATCCGCGTATCTACACCCACCATAAGAAACATAACAGCTTTAATGTGCAAATTTAGATTGGTATTCTGTACGACCGTGGCCATTCCCCCGTTTAGCCGAACCATTTGTAATATCACCATAAAACAGCTAAAGCGTGGCTCTACCACTTTAGGAAAAGGTGAATTAAACATATACAGTACTACCAATCTCAACGCATATGGCCAAAAGCCATCGGTTTTGAATCATCCCTATTGGAAAAATACAAAACCAAGTGCCAGCTAAACGCGAATCGTCCATCCTTTTAAATAACCCTCCAACACTTGATGTATAAAATTTAATTTTACCTATCTATCGAGCGAGTTTACATACTAATCGGAAAAGATGGCGGTAATTCACCACAATATCAAAATATCGTTGCACTATTTTTTATTCAGTTTGCCAATCAATTTTCCACACACGTGGTGAACGATCATGTAGGAATAGCATAACAATTCATATATTATAACGGTGTAGTAAAACATCTAAGTTTTTCGTGTTCATCTACCCAATAAAATATGCCGGAGACACGAAAAGTACACCGACACAAATAGAAGCAACAATAGGCTGATAAGTAGGGTACGGACTGCGAAGTGAGAACTCCAAAATTCGTGGATTCGAATCCGCAGGAAGACTACTGTGATGGATGCAAGCTACCAACAATTAAAAACCCAACAAATTCTTCTAAGTCTGAACGGTGATTGTCGGGAGGAGGTTTTTTAAAAAGCTACAGCTTTAATAAGGCTATAACCTGCTTAAATTATTATCTATTGATGTGGCACAGTCATGTTAATTATATTCCACTCTGAGTTCTACTCAACATGACGCACAAATCATAAATTTTTATTATTCGAGCCTTGACCTGACACCTACATTTTGGAACGTTTATAGCTATGAGAGATAAGCTGTAAAGGTAAAAACTATGTATATGTCGATATATTCAATAATATCAAGTTGAATTCATTCACAGATAATTTTATGTGTTACATTCATGTTTCAATTTAAATATCTAAAGAGAAAATCATTTGGTAGCTTTAATTTCGAATCGTAAATTACATACATTTACTACAATTTTATTTACTTACTTTTTTATAGAATAAGGGTGACAAACGAGCACACAGTCCACTTTATGGTAAGTGGATGATGTGGCCCATAGACATCTATGTACATTTATCCTCGAATAAGAATCAAAACGCAGATGCGTTGTCTCCCGTGATAACTAAGATGGAATGCCTAGTTTCCAGTAAAAAAGGATCTCTGCACTCACCATACGAAAACAAGCATGCTATTTTACGCTGGTACTCTGTGAGAGCGTGGTCCTGCCCCTGTCGAGCCGACCCATTCGTGCCCATTCGTGCTACAACCATTATATAGCTGCAGCGTGCCTCTACCACGTATAAACGTGTATAACTATAAATTATACTGTTTAGGACTAAGAATCTTAGTAAATAAAACCTTTGTTGTCTTTATCAACATCACTGTCCTGTATTATCAAATAAATCGCAGATACAATTCACAACATTTTTTTTACTTCATCTGAGAACATCTATACTACTTAACCGATTTTAATCGAATTTGCACACCGTGTGCAGTTTGGTCTAACTTGAAAGATAGGATAGTTTTTTTTCCCATGAATGATCCACAATTTTTTTGCGAATTTAAGAATTTTTAATAGGGCATCACAAAGTGTCGTCGAAAAGGGCAGAACAACGTCTGCCTGTCAAGCTAGTATTATATATAAATTTAGTTTACTAGGCTGCTATACTGACCAAATCATGTATTTACCTAACGGTATAACAAAAAGTACCTATGTACTCGGTTACTACAATTTTTTTACTTACATTTACATTTTGTCTGTGGTCATTCGATATTTCACAGAAGACCACCAATACATGGCAACAGAATCGATAGCCCGACAATAATAATTCTATGAATCGAGCGGGGAACGAACCCAATCAATGTCACAATGTTTATCCTTGACTGAAATTCCAAGAGTATTATCGATATGCGCTGATAACGTACCTAGAATTGTATTACGATAAGATTTACGACTATAACCAACTGAAAATATTTTCATCATAGCGTCCATTACACCTCGTGGGTTCATACATTACACCTGGCGTGTTTCTAATAGACGACTATAGGATACTCCAGAAAGATATTATGATTCCTGATGGATGACCGTCTTGTCTTAGCCAGGCATACAAAAGCCAGACTGGCAACGGGGAGAAGCGTCTAACGACACGCCTGGATCCTTATCGCCAATCTGTTAACCAGCGTGGCGATTAAGACAAATCCTGCTTACAATGGGACAGACCCATGTCCAGCGGTCAGTTATCTAATCCAGCGGTGGACCTATACGGGCTGGTTTTTCTTTTATTGAATGGGGTGACAAACGAGCACACAGTCCACCTGATGGTAAGTGGTTGCTGTGGCCCATAGACGTCTACATCTATCCTCGATTACGAATCAAAATGCAGATGCGTTGTCACCCGTGAGGACTAAGATGGAATGCCTCGTTTCCAGTAAAAAGGGTCTACGTCGTGCTACAACTATACAACTGATATAACTGCAGCATGGCTCTACCACGTATAAAATATGGTTAAGAAGAGGTACCGCTATATCACCTATCGTACATGAAAATTAAAAAATTTTTCCCACGCTTGTTTCGGATGATTAGAGTTGCCTTCATTTTATCATTTTTATCTATTGAAAATTGTCGCACTTAGACACAAAATTAATAAAAATAATGTTGAAAATCCAATTGATAAAATTTTTATAAAATTGATATGTATTTATAAATTTGTTTGTACTATATAGATCATTCGTTTTAATGTTAATAATAATTTATATGTTAAGCCACGCTGCAGCAATATTATAGTTGTAGCACGAAGGGGTCGGCTCAATCGGGCCTGGACCACGCTCTCGCAGAATACCAGCGTAAAATAGCAGCCTAATAGTGCTGTGTTCCGTCTGGTGAATGTAGAGAACCGGAGACCCTTTTTACTTTTTTATCGACGCATTCCATCTTAGTCTTCAAGGGTGACAAAGCATTTGAATTTTGAAGTTGAGGATAAATATGAGGATGTCCATGAGCCACAGCATCCACTTACCATCAGGTGGACTGCGTGCTTGTTTGTCACCCATTCCTATAAAAAACAGCGCAACAAATGAAAATTTTATTACTATATTAATATAAAATAATTTCTAATAAGAAATACTTCCCAAAAACATTTCTATAAATCCAAAAGTAATGTTTACAAGTTTGTGAATCCAAGAAACGTGCAGTCCTAAGACTGACAGTTTTTTCTTCTTGTCAACTTCCCTATAATATTGGCATGACTTTAGTGTGCTACCTTTATCCATTTTTTTTTCTAAAAAAATGTAAACTACATACTGATGAAATATTATCGAGTTATGTTAAAAAATATGTTGGAATCAACCTATATTTTTTCTAATATAAATATTGATGGAAGTCCTTTTAAATCAGATAAGTCGATTCGATTCTCAGAATACTTTATGATAAAAGAAACTTTGAATTGATTTCGCCCAGACATCCTGTCTTTGCCCGTTCCAAGAAGGTACGTCCCAATTTAATTTGGGTTGGGAACTTTTTCGTGAACAAATTTGCAGTTCTACCACAGAGTATAAAACAGACGAAATAGAATTTAATATCTCGAATCATAATAAAGTCAAAATAAAGGATGATAATTATGGGAATTAAAACATCTATCTCCGTCTATCTCCCGTGACGTGAATACGTTGTGGATTTATTTTAGTTATAGAAGTATACCTACACTTCTGCGCTGTTACGAGCTTTATATTTTTTTCGTAGTTACATTGGGCAACTTCAGCATGTCAACAACTTATTCTATTTTTAATGCAGAGAAGTTAAAATTTGCAATTCTTTTTTTATTTTATTTAACTGAAGTGAATAAAGAACGGCCACTTGCAGCCAATTTCAAACAAAAGGGTACTGATGCGTCATCATCTCTGAAGACTAAGATGGAATATCCCACAGCTATAAGTACACTGGCCCTCTTTAACCTTTAGATCGGATCACAGCAGTATAGCAGCAGCAGCAGTAGGTCAGAGGAGTAGCAGTAGCAGCAAATTCAGTCAGTGCAATGCACTAAAAACAAAAAATCAACTTGATTTTCTCCCTTTTTTAGCATATAAGTGACTAACGAACACACGGTCCACCTGATGGTAAATGGATGCTGTGGCCCATAAATATCTACATTAATTCTTAACTAGCTATTCCTCGCGAATTTTCCCGCGTGAAATTTGCGCGGAACCCTAAAATGAAAGTAGCCTAAGTTACTTTTTATAACATCAGCTATATGACAGTGAAAGTCCCGTCAAAATCGATGCACAGGTTTTTGCGTGATCGTGTGTTCGGACTTCGGACTGACGTGACGTCGTTTTAGAGTTTTATTGTACTATAGATTAATAATCAATATTATGTAAATGCATTTTCACCCCTGAGGACTAACATGGAATGCCTTATTTCCAGTAAAAATGGTCTTCGGTTCTCTACACTCACCACACGAAACACTGTAGCATTAGGCTGCTATTATACGCTGACATTCTGTGAGAGCGTGGTCCTTCGACGGTTGATTCGACTTATTCATGCTACAACCGTAATATAGCTGCAGAATAACATTACCACGTATAGTAACCGACGTGTCCCCCCTACCTCAATTTGGGGTTTATCGAAAAGAAACGAAATAAAAAATATATTTGTATTAACCCCAACTCTGAAGCAATTCAAGTAAATATTTAACGAGATGTGTTGTGTTTAGCAATCAAATACAAAAAGTAGTTGAACATCTGACTTCTGAGAAAAAAGTCCACGAAATGTTTGATCTTACCATTTATCGATATTATATCGAATTATTAGTACTCTGTTGAATTTTGAATGAATCACTATTTGTATTTTTTTCACAAATGTCTCTGATAAGGCAACCCTAAAGACCTTGGTAGTCTATAAAAAGATATAAGATAACTATAGACTAAAAAATCATAGTTTAGCATGAGTTTGATTACACGATTAATTTATTGTTCGTATTTTATATTTTATTTTATATTGTATTTTCTTGTTCGCATTTTATGCGCTGCCAAACCGTTCATCAGATTGCGGTAGAACTTTGTCAACATATTGCTTGCACTTCTCCGAAGATTATAGGCATAGTTGGTATACCCGTCAATACCCCATAGTTGAATAGGTCGCACTGTTGTAGAATACAGATATCACCCGTGCGAAGCCGGACAGATTGCTAGTAGTTTATAAAAGTTTTGATTGTTAAGGGGATAGAGTAAGAAGTCAGCTCAAATTCTAATTTCCTCCCCACTTGCCCGCGCGTTGTATGCTATGTACCGACATGTTTGTAATCACTAATACTGTAAGTAGAAAGGTCGTTAGACACTTATTTCATTAGGTTTATCATATTTATGCCTGTTTCTTAACGCCAAGCCAGTCGCTTCTTATTTTTATTACGGTTATTTCCCATTTTAATTTTACGTCGTCTTGTTGCGTAATGTATATTCTGATCGTAAGCGACACAACCTCCCCGTTCAAAGGCCCAAGCGAAGTGACCGTGCGGCAGGAATCACGCTTCAAAAGGCCGATAGTTTAGGTAATTTCTTTTTACAGTGAAAATAATGGTATTTTAAAAAAAAGTAAATAACATAAGCACTGCTTTATAGTTAGTTCAGTTAGTATGCAATGTTTCATGATCTTATTTAAAGTATTTTATGAATAACAGCGGTTTATTGTTTATTTTGGAGGTACCTTTGGATTTTTTTTCTATCGAGAAAATTTTACGAAATCTTGTTTTCGTCTAACATAATCCTTAACATTAATCCTCAACTTTACCATATATTTATATCAAAATTAATGATGAACGAAGGACCTTGCTAAGCCATTTGAGATTGTATTTCTCCTTAACCTTGGGCAAGTCAAATAAATAATGTTTTGATACCCGAGATCAAGCAACACGGCAGACCACCTTAAGCTCCATAACGATAGTAGGAGACTTGTGCCCTGTAGGGCGTTTATTATCCCCCCATTTTTTGTTATCATAGAGTCAGTCTCTGCTTGCTACTTTAGGTCATATTATGCAAGACGATACCTGCAAGATGATATGTGTACTTAGTGGATTATATTACGCAGTCGCATCGTCAAAATAAAAAAATGTTCATATAGTCATAGTGCAAATAAATTATAAAAATAAGAAAAAAGTATGTGTACGTCTTCTTAGGGGCAGAAATAAGTACATGTTTACCTTGACGAAATCCTAGGAAAAGGGTAGGCCTAAACTAATAAATGTTGTTTTTTTTCTTACTTTTTTCTTACTTTCGAATTTCGCAACGATTCGTATAAATCGTTCTAAAAATGATTTAATGCGATGCCAACGTTATAACTTTCATTGCTTATATCACACGACGTTAGTGATCATTAATCATTGACATTTTATACCATTCACCAGACGTGGCAAAATTATTGCTACACCGATATCATATTATGATTCACGGAATTATATTCCTAGAAACCTGATAACTAAATATAACAATGTAGTAGCGATCTGCCCCGGCTTCGCTCGGGTGATTTTGGACTCTCGACAACTGCGGCTACTGGATCCAATTGTAGGAGGAGTTCAGTCACATACACACGGACAGAAGAATTATACAATAAAGATACTAGCTGGTCAGGCGGAAGTTCTTGTATTTTAGGACTATAATCTGACGTGTCCATAACTACCAAGCAGGCAAGCAGACTTTGTAAGGTATACCCTTTCCGGTGGCTCTTCGTTCTTTAAAACATCTTTAAATTCGCAATAAAAATATTGAGGGTCACGCAGGGCAAGCAATACACATTTTCAAAGTATCAATAAAATCGGTTGAGTGGTTTCGAAGTTCATGATAGTCAGGGGGTTTTCATGCTGGTCTACCTTTCCGGTGATCCTGTTATGGAATACGGGTACGCGACCCCGGCTCCCCGAGCTACTGTTATTCTCATACCCTTTCCTGCCGAGATAACAGTATCCTTACACCTACGATCCTACCCCCAACCTTCTTTTTCCTTTTCCCAAAATGGTAGCTTCCTCTACCAACAATAGCATACCCAAAGAGGGTTGGTGTCAGGCAGGCGGCCGACTGTAAAACTTTTGCCAAATCCCATGCAGCATCCCACAACTCGTACTATTCATAGGTTTGAATAGTACGAGTTGTGGGATATATGACATGGCTAGGGCGTACCCCGCAGGCGACGTGCAGGGGCAGCACCCGGCTCCTGTGGGAAGTGGGCAAGGGTTGTCGCACCTTACGGAGCGGGTGCAAACAATTCCTTAGCTTTTCTAGATGTGTTAGTAATTCGGAATCCTGATAACATCTTGAGCCATACTGTGTATAGAAAAAAGACCCATACAGATAGATATTTAAACGGTGATTCTCACCACCATCCTTCATAGCTAGCTACCGTGGGTAAATCTTTGTTTCAGAGAGCACGAGAGATCTGTGACAGTAAACACCTGGCTGCAGAGCTCCACCATGTCAAGCAAGTTTTGCATGACAACAAGCTTCGAGTCCCGCGCCTACGTCACAGTGAACGAGTGAAGCCGGCCACAGTCGAGCCTGTACCTGCTGTGTTGCCATATGTTAGAGGAGTCACTGACAAGATTGGCTACATCTTGAAGCGCGCTTCCATCAAAACATACTTCAAGCCGCTGAAGAAGATTGGTCAGTTTTTACCATCGGTCAAGTGTAATGTCCCTCTGCAAGATGCAGGAGTGTACATGCTTGATTGTGAATGTGGTCTCTCCTACATAGGACAAACTAAAAGATCAATAAAAACCCGCGTTAAAGAACATATAGCTGATGTGAAGAATCGACGCTCCGGGAAGTCTGCAGTCTGTAAACACGTACAGGATCGCCCCCGTCACTACATGAGATTTGATAGACCGCAGATCCTCGCTAAAGAACACCGATTCCTTCCAAGGATGATTCGCGAGGCTATTGAAATCAAAAAACATCCTAATTTCAATAGAGAAGATGGCTGGGTGCTACCATCTGCTTGGGATCCTATAATAAATAAAATTAAATCCCAACCCAAGCATACAACTGCAAGACTTCAAGATACCATAAGTTCGTACTGCATAGATCGGAACAAAAGTTAAATTTTAATCTATGGTAACCGCGGTTAACTATGACATATGGACGTTGAACATCTCAGTCCCACCCGTGACCATGAGTGCTGTAAAGCGTTCGAAACGTCGGGTATTTAAAAAGTCAAATATACGCGATAAATTCCGTAAAAGCTAGTATTATTTCAATGTGTAGTGTTCGTGTAAATATAAGAAATCAATCAATCAAGAAAAGGATACAAATTTTATTATTGTGGAAGTGACGGTAAGCGAAATGGAGTGGGAGTTGTGTTAGATAGTGAAATGAAAGAACGAGTGACAGATGTGAAAAGAGTAAATGACAGAATTATAGTTGTTAAATTAATGATTGAAAACAAAGTAGTGAATGTTGTAAGTGTGTATGCTCCGCAAACAGGCTGTGAAGAGAGTGTGAAAGAGAAGTTTTGGGAGGAATTTGATTGTATGATGATGGGAATACCTGAGAGTGAGGATGTTTATATGGGAGGAGATTTTAATGGACATGTAGGGAGAGTGAATGACGGGTATGAAAGAGTACACGGTGGATGGGGGTACGGGGTGCGTAACCGTGAGGGGAAGTTCTTCTGCAAGCAGCATGTGCCTTTGACCTGGCTGTAGTAAACACGTGGTTCCAAAAATGAGATCAGCATCTTGTTACTTATAAAAGTGGCCACCACGCGACACAGATCGACTATTTTCTGATAAGACGGAACCAAATCAAGAGTGTAAAAAACTGCAAAGTGCTTCCAGGTGAAGACTTAGTATCCCAGCACCGAATTTTGCTGGCTGACATCTGCTTAACTGTTCGCCTCAACAAACATAAGGATCGTCCCCCACCCAAAATAAAGTGGCATCCGTTGCATAAGGAGGAGTATGCAAGTGAATTTAGAGAGCTAGTTGTAAACAAGATGATAGAGATGGGTGATATGGAAGGAATGAGTGTGAATGAGTGCTGGAAGGAAATGGCTGATTGTATCCGAAGTGTGGCAAGGAAGGTGTTAGGAGAAACAAAAGGGAAGCGTATGATAGATAAGAATGGGTCCACCACCCAGTGGAGTGGAAGTATTAGAGAAGTTTTGAGAGAAAAGAAAAATGCCTTTAAATAATGATTTCTTATATTTACGCGAACACTACACATTGAAATAATACTAGTTTTTACGGAATATATCGCGTATATTTAACTTTTTAAATACCCGACGTTTCGAACGCTTTACAGCACTCATGGTCACGGGCGGGACTGAGATGTTCAATGTCCATATGTCATAGTTAACCGCGGTTACCATAGATTAAAAGTTCATAAGTTCATACTGCATAGATCGGAACAAAAGTTAAATTTTAATCTATGGTAACCGCGGTTAACTATGACATATGGACATTGAACATCTCAGTCCCGCCCGTGACCATGAGTGCTGTAAAGCGTTCGAAACGTCGGGTATTTAAAAAGTTAAATATACGCGATATATTCCGTAAAAACTAGTATTATTTCAATGCCTTTAAAGAATGGCAGAGCGTAGAAGACCAGAATGAATCAATAAAAGAAAGTAAGAGAGGGGCGTATAAAGAATGTAAGAAGAGAGCGAAGAAGGAAGTTGCTATTTGTAGGGCAGAGGCGCAAGATAAATTATATCGGTCCCTTGAAAGCCCAGAAGGTCAAAAACGACTTTTTCAAATTGCAAGAGCGAGAGAAAGGAATGGAAGAGATGTTTCACATGTAAAATGTATAAAAGATGATTCTGGAAGGATTTTGACTGACGATGAAAGTATAAAGAAGCGATGGAAGGAGTATTTTGAGAAATTGATGAATGATGAGAATGAATGGGATGGTATGCTTGAAAACCCACCAGTGAATAAGGGCTTAGTGAGAAAAATTTGTGTGGAAGAAGTAAAAATGGCTGTTAAGAATATGAAGAATGGGAAGGCCGTCGGCCCAGATGGAATACCAGTAGAAGTGTGGAAGTTGCTGAGTGCGGATGGATGGAAGTGGTTGAGTTTATTTTTCGGTAAATTGTTGCAGGAAGAACAAATACCTGAGGAAGGGTGCAGTAGTATACTGGTCCACATTTTTAAAAACAAAGGAGACGTTCAAAACTGCAGCAGTTACCGGGGAATAAAACTCATGTCACATACGATGAAAGTCTGGGAAAGAATAATAGAGAGAAGAATGAGAGAAGAGTGTGAGATAACACAAAACCAGTTCGGATTCATGCCCGGTCGAGGTACGACAGATGCCATTTTCCCATTACGCCAATTGTGCGAAAAGTACAAGCGCGTGCATAAAAATCTGCACATGGTTTTTGTCGACCTTGAAAAGGCGTACGATCGGATTCCCCGTGAGGTTTTGTGGTGGGCGTTAAAGATGAAAGGTGTGCTGGGGAAGTATGTGAGGTTAGTCCTTGCTATGTGTACAGAGCATTCCGTACATGTGTACGATCTGCCGCGGGAATTACGGGCAGTATCGATGTGGCTGTAGGGCTGCACCAAGGGTCGGTATTGAGCCCTTACCTCTTCCTACTGATTATGGACGCTTTGACGTCGGACCGGCAGGATGAGGCACCCTGGTGCATGCTCTTTGCCGATGACATCGTGCTTGTCGGGGAAGAAGGCACGAGGTACAAAGCAGACTGACGGGGTGGCAACAGAGGCTGGAAAGTGTTGGCTTGAAGATCAGCAGATCCAAAACCGAATATCTGTGCTGTGATTTCGGCGGTCTTCCCAGTCCTGTACCCATGTCGTTGGATGGCGCTATACTGCCTACCTGCTCAGATTTCAAGTACCTCAGTTCCCTCATTCAAGGCGACGGCGAAATAGATAGAGCTGTGCAGCATAGGATTAACGCAGGGTGGATGAAATGGCGACAGGTCACAGCCACAACGTGCGATCCCCGAATGCCAATAAGGCTGAAGGGGAAAATTTACAAATCGATCATCCGACCTGTCGTCATGTATGGAAGTGAATGCTGGGCCATCAAGAAGAAGGATGAAAATAGATTGCATGCAAATGAAATGAAAATGTTACGATGGATGTGTGGTGTGACAAGGATGGATAAGATAAGGAATGAGTATATAAGAGGAAGCCTGAAAGTAGCGCCAGTGGTAGAAAAGGTGAGAGGAAGCAGATTGGCATGGTTTGGGCATGTGATGCGGAGGGATGAAAGTCATGTCACAAAACGAGTGTTGAATATGAATGTGGAGGGACACACGGGCAGAGGAAGGCCGAATAAAAGATGGATCGATTGTGTGAAGAGTGATATGAGAATGAAAGGAGTAAGCATGGAAATGACGGCTGATAGAGAGGAATGGAACAAGAAGATTTACTGCGCCGACCCCAGATAATGGGAAATGGTCTAGAGAATGATGATGGTTTCGAAGTTCATGGCGGAGAAACAATGTGACTCGCAATTTTTATATAAAAATATAATAAATAGATATATAGAAATAAAAGAGATAAATAGATATAGAGAATAAAAGAGATAATAAATAGATCTCTTTTTGCCTTATTTGAAAATTAAATTAGAAAAAGCGAGACAAGTATACTGACTCAATTTATGTAGAATTGTAGGTTCCCTGTATGCATACGTATCTATGTGTTACTCTGAGTAAGATTTGCGTATATGTAATTCAAGCGTAGAAATAGGTATGTCAAGTGGTCATGGTCTCTCCATACTATTATTTTTATTCGAACGATCAAGTAAATTGTTTTCTAAATCAAGTGAGTGACAAGTGATATATAAAGTAGGTACGCTCTAATTTCTTCTTTTATTACATTTTGGTAAAATTGTAAATATTGTACCATATGGTGATAACGCAAGAATTCAAAAATCCATCATCTCAGTTCGACCCGTAAATGTAGTAATAGACTATATTAATAGATGGCGGTATTATTTGGTGAACTATTTAGTAATCTGTGGTATTATAACTATCTGTTTTACGCCAGACGTCAAATACCCATACCGACGAGCGGTGACGTGGCAGCGTTATAGAAATTATTATAATAATGTATTGCGATCATTAATCAACCTTATCAAACCACCAAGCGTGACGATTATGGTAAATTCTCTCTACATGAAGCCCACGATCAGCATAACTTTTATTAGCTGATGATGATGAAGAAGTTTCTTTCTTACAAAATAAAGGTGACATACGAGCACCACGTCTACTTGATGGTAAGTGGAAGCTGTGGTCTATAGAGATCTACATCTATCCTCGACTAACAATCAAAATTTAAATAAGTTGTCACCCCTAAAGACTATCGTAGATTGCTTCGTTACCAGTTAAAAAAGGATTTCCGGTACTCTACCTCAGATGAAGTATTTTTTTTTACTTCATCTGAGTTCTCTATCTACACTCATCGTGCGAAACCCGGTAACATGACGGGGTATTTCGTGAAAACGAGGTCCTATCTCATTCGAGCGTCAGTTATATAAAAGTTGCAGCGTGGCTCTAATGCAATTTATCATTATTTCGCACACATGCAACTCATTTGAACATATAGTGGCGATTTAAGAATATCTACTGGCCCATATTGCCCCGTGGGTGCAGTAGGAGGCGACAGAGGAAATCAAAAGAGATGGAACGTAGCATCTTCCTGATAACAGTTAAAAACGATATAATAAAGAACCTAAAATATAAAAGAACCTATAATGATATTTTTTATCAAATCTGGAAATTTCGAATCAATTTTTACATCTCCGAAGATAAAGAAGTGGGAATAGATGACACTGCAACATCTTGTTCGTTCTCTTCTTTTGCTTCAGTCCCTGTTTACCGACAGCAAACTTCAAAATATTTCATTTAAAATAAAAAATAAAAAAACAAATTGTAAGAACTCGTTTTCTTCTTGAAGTAGTTTGTTATAGTAAAAGATTTTTTTTGCAAACATATGTAAAACAGATTTTTCAAAATTAAGATCTTATCATCTATTCTAGTAAAAGTACGATATCACTTTCGTTATTTACACAATATTTGCACTTCGATAATACGTGATAATGAATTCATTCGATGTTAATGATCGCAAATACGCTACTCAATATGTTCCAAGAATGACTAATATTTTCTTACGATAATAATTACACGCACTACGTCTTTACTCAAAAAATAAATTACAAGCTCTATTCAGCATTTCGCTGGAATCAATGTTGATATAAGATAACAAAAATGAGCACAGATGATTTTCTCGTGTTACGAATAGCTTTAAATTACATATTCGTTATTGATATGTCACAAAATTGTGATATCATGTTTCTCAGAACGGTCGATGCGCTAAGCGTTGTGCCACACATGCGCGAATGCGTATCTGCGAAGAAATTTAGTTTTTTTATTAGTTCATCGAAAAAATAATATTTTAATTACTTACTGTTACCGATATAGCCTATCTAAATACACAGTTGCACATAGGCCTTACCCACTGATTGACATTATAGGATTATAGGACACTTGCCACGCTTGGCAACTCGCTCGTTTGGCATTTTTCTCCGTCGCCTTTTACGACAGCCACGGGACGACACCATCACACGGTATTTTAAGTACTTTATTATTATCATCGTTATCGTCATCCATTTGCGATAGTTCATTGCGAGACATAGGCCACTTTCACTTTCCACGGCTCGGTAACTTAGCCCGGTCTTCGGCTACATGCGTCCAGTTCCTACCAGCCACCTTGCGCAGGTTATTGCTCCATCTAGTTTGGGGGTGTCCCACACTAGACGCCTAGACGCGGTCTCCACTCATAATCGAGTTGAATAAATGCCATCATAAGGTAGTAAGTACATCATCGATATACATATACCGAAAGGGTAGACTCTCAGCATGTGATAGCGCCGTAAGACCCCACTCATCTATATCCCATATCATCATTCACTGTGAGATGCGAGTGTCGTAAGAAGTCATAGAGGAAAACTGAAACAGAAGATTGATAGCAGGCAGCAGCATTTGTGATAACTGATAACAACTAAAAATGACAAAAAGCTGCGGTTAACCCGCATATCAAACGTGGCAACATTGAGCAGCATTTGTGATAACTGATAACAACTAAAAATGACAAAAAGCTGCGGTTAACCCGCATATCAAACGTGGCAACATTGAGCAGCATTTGTGATAACTGATAACAACTAAAAATGACAAAAAGCTGCGGTTAACCCGCATATCAAACGTGGCAACATTGAGCAGCATTTGTGATAACTGATAACAACTAAAAATGACAAAAAGCTGCGGTTAACCCGCATATCAAACGTGGCAACTATCGCAAATATCCCTTCTGAGGAGGCATTCCGTAGGAAAGGCTATATTCAGCTGTGGAATTTGATAGGTATAAATAATTAGTTGAAGCATAATATGGTTTTTCATCACCGACAAGTTCTGAAATAATCTTCCAACTTAGCTAAA
Source organism: Parnassius smintheus behrii (assembly GCA_036936625.1). Lineage (NCBI taxonomy): Eukaryota > Metazoa > Arthropoda > Insecta > Lepidoptera > Papilionidae > Parnassius > Parnassius smintheus. Next base: position 43,354,590 of record JAUPFT010000004.1, read on the forward strand.
TTAATATATTTGATTTTTTAAACACCACTATTTTTATTTCAAAACAAAAACAACTTACAACATATTTAGTAACTGAAATAGAACGTAATATTATATTTATATACTCGTAAAAAATCAAAATGATAAACTTTAAATTGGGTCAGTAAAATTCACCCGCCTGTGCTTACTGCACAGGCGGGTGAATTTTACTGACAATACGTGGTGCGATTATAGTTATCTAGTTTAGTGCAGTGCAATAACAATCTTGTAAATAATAATATACTTCTTTTGTACTCCAGTACAAAGGAAGTATATTATTTTTTACAAGATTGAGACCGTTCCACTTTAGAGCCGATTTTTCAATACCCAAATAAAATTTATTATAGATTTAACATATTTTACGACTTAAGAACAATTTATAGTTGCTTATACTTGATAAACTAAAATTAAAGAAATAATATAAAATTAAGGAAAAATTTTCAAGTTATTGTAAAAAAAATTTTTTTCGAGATTTCTTTACACAACGATATCTCTCGACTGAATAAATTAAAAAATAAACGATTTTGATGCGATTCACGCAATCGAGGTCGTTTTTTGAATAAAAGAATAGTTGATTATATTATTATATATATTATAGAATAGACCACAAGAAGATTGTCGAAGTAATTTAAAAAAAAACACTTGAAAAGTAAAAGACTCGTATTTTTGAGGTGTTCTCAGAATCTACTTACGATTCGGTCTAAATACACTAACTTCAGCGAATCCCTTTCAGATGCTACATATTTACATGTTTACACACACACACACACACACACACACACACACACACACTCGCACACGCACACGCACATGCACACGCACACGCATACGCACACGCACACGCACACGCACACGCACACGCACACGCACACGCACAAGCACACGCACACGCACACGCACACGCACACGGACACGCACACACACTTACACACACACACACACACACACACACACACACACACACACACACACACACACACACACACACACACACACACAGACACACACACACACACAAACACACACACACACACACACACACATACACACAGACATACGCGCGCGCGCTACCACACACACAAGCCCGCCTGCATGCACGCACTTACGCAAGCATGCAAGCGCGCACACACGCACACGCACACTCACACGCACACGCACGCATGCACACACGCACGCACACGCGCACACACACCCACACGCACACACACACAGCGTCGAGATCTGCTGAGAAATTCATTTTAAAAACCGAGGTGATAACAATAATTTCCTCCACAGAAATCTAAATAATAAGACAATTTACGAAAATCGTTGATTACCAAGGCGGGAAGTTAAAAATCTTCGTCAAATAAAATAAAATAAAATTTCTGATTACATCTTTATTCCAATAAATTTGAATGTCGCGTACATAACAAGTTAGTATGTCTCAACGTTAAGGCGAAGTTAATTTACCTTCCATTTGTTAGAAGTCTGAAAGGAATCCTTCGCGTCATGATTAGGAGTGATCATTTTTTCTTTCAATTAAAGTCACTTCATCATAATTCTCTGAATTTTTGTCGATTGTTTGCACTTGTGTGAGTATGATGAATAGTGCTAATTGTATCCTCTGTACCTCAAAACAACAAAAAAAAATAGAGGAGCTCTTTAGAAATATTTAGTGACGCCGAAACTATGCTCAACTTCTTGACTCAACTTTTTACTCAAGTTCTTGACGCACTCTGGCACAAATCTTTCTTCTTTCTTACTTATCAGCCCATAACCATTTATTGCCGGACGCACACGTAAGAACCTAAAACCAAGTTGTTGGTTACAAAAGATTTGCAATAACACCGCAAAAAACAATTAGTATAACATGATGAATTAACATGAGGATGATTTTGGTTGATATTTTGTATCACATGGAATGTACCCAGGCTTTATCTTCTTCTTTTTTTGGTCTATGATCTGTACTAGACAAAGGCATTTAATGAAGCGGCATAGATAAAAAACATGTCTTTATACGAAAAAAAAGAAAATAGGCAGAAAATAAAAATAGTCTTACGAAAAGTATGTCAACAGGTGTAAGTTGTGGTGATATTTCAAGAATTTCAGACGAAACAATTACTTTTATACTGCTTCTTTTATTTTCATTAAAGTACAAAAACACATTATATCTTGCTATCTTGATTACAATGACACTTTTTTAAACTGACATCTTATAATTTTATTTTCAGTTCAATAAACCAAGGAGGTCAATACTCTATAACGAACAATAAAAACAAACTACTCATTGCTGTATTATACCACATGTATCCATCTGGTGGCATTAAGATAATCGGAATGTGGCCCAATACTTGAAATAATACACCCCGTAATTCATTTTTTTATAGAATAAGGATAATCTACATTTATCCTCGATTAAGAATCAAAGCGTAGATGCGTTGTCATCCCTGAGGACTAAGATGGAATAGCTCGTTTCCAGTAAAAACGGGTTTCCGGATCGCAGACACTCACCATACAAAACACAGCAGTATTAAGCCGCTATTTTACGCTGGTATTATGTGAGATGGTGGTCCTTCCCCGGTCGAGACGACCCATTCGTGCTACAATATAGCTGCAGCGAGGCTCTACCACGCATAAAAGTCCATCTGGAACGCCTCACTTTCCTTCACTCGTCCAGTACTGAACATAGGCCTCGCCCAAGGAATATCACACATCACGTACCTAAGCCTCAAGCATCTAATATCTTCCTGCAGGGACGTTGGTACTCCAGGTACACTCAGATGAACTTCAGGTCTACAGATCACCACCAGATCGTCACTTCTTACTGCCCTACACTTGGCTTACCGAGGCTGCACTCGAGAACATTTCTAACCCATTGGTTGTGGGTTCTTCGAGCTATATGGTCGGCCCATTGCCAACTTCTCTCTGATTGGAGGTAAATAGTTTGCTCAAGGTCGCTCAGCGAGCTATGGAGAGGACTATGCTCGGGGTTTCTCTGCGTGATAAACTTAGAAACTAATAACTTTTACCTATCCGCAGAGCCAGAGTGCATAACCCAACGAATTAGTAACCAGAAGAGCTGAAGTGGCAATGGGCCGGCCATATAGCTAAAAGAGCCGACAACTGAATGGAAAAAAAAGATCTCGAGCGGCAGCCTCATACCGGCAGGCGTAGTGTAGGACGACCACCCATTAGATGGAGCGGCGACCTGGTAAGAAATGCACGAAGTCGATGGATGCAGGTGGCTCAGGGCCGTACTTTGTTGCATACCTTCGGGGAGGCCTATGTTCAGCAGTGGATTTGATGATGATGATGATGATGATGAACCCTCCCAGAAATAAGAGAAAGCCTGTACCCATCAGTAAAATGTTTAAAAGCTGTTAAATTTAGTTTCAACACATAAAATATTAAATCATACATACATGTTTAGATTTAGATTTTATTCTACTGTTTAGCAACGATTAGTAATAAACAAATAAAGACAATGATTAAAATACATGTCAGATGATGATGTAACTGATCGGCTCACAGTCACAAGAATACCACAAGGATGCAAACAATGGCATAATGTTCGTATCAACATCATCCATGAAATCAACTCACTGTGAATGCAAACGACCGCCATACTTGTGCATAATTATATAAATGCATCGGCATAGAACACAGTGCATTGTCTAATCTGAACACAAAGGAGCAGTGGGACGTAGATCGCAGAAACGTTTTCAAGTGCGCAGTGAGACTTCAAAGGAAATCTTAAATCAGTTTTGCAATAATGTTTACTAGGAATTGTCCTTCCATTACCTTTCCGAGATAAGGACACCAATATGGCGTTTGCGTTAACATTAAGTTTAAACACGATAAAGAAATACAAAAATAGAGACACGCAATATCTTTTTTTTCAGTTTAGTTCAGTGGTTGTTTACTAAAAAGGAACACTTATTAAATTATATCAATGTCTGTCGGTTACAGAGGCTTTTCTCTGCCAGTGTTTCACTTGTTTCAACATGGGTTTGAAAGATAGATATTTATCAAATTTAATTTTTTTTTAATGTTAGAGAGAGGTGAGGTTGTTTTAAAATGGTCTCATCTACACACTGACGTCCCGTTGGAACACACTGGCGACTCCGACGTTTTATTTGATAGTAAATACATAGTAATATCCTCTTCTCTACGCCCTGGAGTAGCGATTCGTGAAATTTACATTTATAATACCTTAAAACGAAATGAGGTATTGGTAATTTTTAAGATTTACCTTTTTAAAACCAAAACTTCCAACGTAATCCTGTTTGTAATATTACGTTGTCCAAAAACAAGGTCACGACTGCCAGGTTAGTATCTTAAACACTATCTACTTCGTAATTTATGTTTCATCTCTCGTATTATACAGGGTTAATTTGTAATAACAGGCCAAATTTGCGGTCTGTTCGGAATAAGTAAAATAGGCAAATAGTAAAAAACATTAGTTACAAAAAACTCAAACATTCTTTCCTTTTTATCTTTTAAATACAAAATGGGTGGTAATGCGCTATTTTAATTGATTTTACTGCGCACGCACACATTCTAAAAGGTCAATCGATCGGCAAAAACTTTGTTGCCCATAAATCACGTTAAATTTGAGATAATTTCAAATAAAAATAGAAGAAGCCTTTTTAACTCGTATTTTCAAGAACTGCAATAACGGTACCTATATCATTATTAATATATTTTAACTTCAGTTTAAAATTTCGCTACTCTTTGAAAAATAACTCTGTATAGGAGCTCTCGCATAATCTAGTGTTTTAAAGGCGATTTTATTGTAATGTCATTAGTTGAAACAAAAAATTTGCCCAATTAAGCCCAAATAACATCGATACGCTTGAACACTGCGTTATAACCACCTGGTTACGCCAAGCGTAAAATACCAAGACCGGCGGTGGGGAGCAGCGTTAAACGTGCCAACTTCTGATGCTGTATACGCCTCTTCATCTTAATTATCATCATTATTACAGCCCCTTACAAGTCCACTTTTAAACATTATTTTAAACATTAGGGCACCTCCAAGAAATGTCACAAATCACGGTCCTGAACCACCTTCCTCTATGAAGTAATCGATAGATGTCTAATCCTCACTCCGTCTAGGGGCACCACCCTTCACTCCGCTAACCAGCACGAGCTTGCCTCTCCAGAACATTTGTTATGTTTCGTATGGTGAGTGTACAGATCCGGAGACCCTTTTTTCTTGAAACAGTGGTCGCATTTTAATTCTTAATCGAGGATATATGTAGATGTCTATGGTCCAGCATCCATTTACCATCAGGTGAACTGTGCAGTCGTTTGTAACACTTAATCTATATTTTACCCGATAAGTCAGTAGTGGTTATAGTAACAGTTGAGTAGAAGTAGTAATAGTTCATTCCTAGTTTTGGATACCAATTCCCAGGCGCAATGTTTGTTAAACAAGTGGTAAAGTTCAAAACTTAGTACAACCGACTTCAATATAATATGTAAATAAAATGAGAACATCATCATTCATCAATGTAGTCGAATTTAATTAAATACGCTTTATTAAGGATAACTCAAAAACTAAAAACTATTAATCAGATCTTAATCAAATTTATATGGGATTACATGCTCTCGAATAAGGAAAGAATCATCAAAATCAGTTCACCTAAAAAAAGTTCTGAGATAATACACATTAACAAAAATATAGTCCAATTGTGAGAACCTCCTCCTTTTCGTAAAATCGGTTCAAAAACGAAAACAATACAAATTACAGACTATGAGGCATTCTATTTGTTTTCAAAGATTATTACGAGACTGCTTTCATCTTAATCCTCAAATCACAGTTATATTACAAGTCAGTAGTTACCTAGAAAATACATCAATCACTAACATAATTTAATGAAAAGAAGAAGAAAAATATTATTATTCCAATTGAAGCATATCTAGAACAGCGGCGAGCCTCTTTGCGGCGAGCGCATTTTGCTGTCACGTAGCGTTGAGTTGAATATATTTTTATTTTCAAACTCCGCCACTTCTTATCTCCAAGATTATATTGCCGGTTACATTATCTTGCATAATTATCATTTAAATTTCGCGACTATCATTGCGGGGAAATCGCTTATGTAAGTGGCGCCTAAGAATATATTTAAGCGATAATAATACTCCTTAATGTTTCTGAGAAAATAAGTCTTTACCGAGGATTACCAAGAGTAGAAAGTGCTTGAGTTCATACTAAGATGTTTTTTAAATTAAAGTTCATATGTGTTTAAATAACTTTAAAATTAAATTAAAGAGCATTTGAGCTATGTATCAAAGCTAAGGAACCGAATAGATACATATAAAATTTCTATTGTTTGCCTAGTTCTTTGTCGGATTTTACATTAAAAATAATGTCCAACAAAGATGCAACAGGTAACTTAAATATGGAAATAACGTTAGATAAGATTCGCAGCACTTAATTAATCATAATACAAGAAAAAGTGTATTTATGTAACGAATACGTTAGCCTTAGGTAGGTACTACCATGCTCTCAGACACAGAATAAATAATAGTACTACGTATCCTCAGGTCCACAATTTTAGTACAGGACAGTAAGTTTAGCGACGGTAGCCAAATGGCAGGGCGGGGACCGCGAACTCAAAAAGGTCGTGGGTTCGAATTCGCCATTCGACTACTGGCGTGAACCACTCGTAACACAAGCAATTTAAGTTTACCACGAGTAGTTAAGGGGGAATATTAGTAATGTTTATAGCATTGTTAATATTCTTTATAAAAATTACCAAAAAAGGTATTATTATGAGTGCATGTATTGAGATTGAGTTTAAATTCAATTACAAGATAACTGTAGTTTGAAATAACGCCCTTCAAATATAACAATGAACTAAACTGTAAACAAAACTTTTTGCAATAAACAATTATAACAAAATAACAAGCAATTCTCAGTAAGTAATCATGTTATTAACTGCCTACTTGATAAAATCGTTGTATCAACAAGCATAAATGGCGATAATTATTATAATTTCTCATAATAATATTATAAAGGACATTGCGCGTCCTTCTATTGAAATGACGGCAGCCAAAAATAGCCCACTCCTTTCTAAAATGCCAACAACACAGCTTCGATTCTTCCGATATTGCAGAAGGTCATGGGCGGCGGTGATAACGCATCATTCAATTGCGACGAGTACCTGTTCTCGTTTGCCTCTCCATGTAAATAAAAAAATTGACAAGACAAAAGTAATCTCATAGCTGTTATTCCAGCAATGAAACAAAAATATTGTTATAGTTGGATTCGTGTCTTCAAAATATACATATCAACACGCATGATATGAATAACCGTTTGATAATCTGATCTGTTCATCACCATCGGTTCAGTCCACGCCATCATTCATGTAGCATTTCAATGCGTTACGGAACAACCCTTTACGTGCTTTCCGAGGCATGGGGTTGAAACACCGCCAAATTCCTGACTCGGGTTGCTACTGAGAATTTGTTAACTAAAAACTCAAAAACTGATTATGACCTGATACGGATTCGAACACAAAACCGAACCGATCAGTCGCGCTATCAAACATGCAGAATAAAAACTGAGTGCAATCAGAACACGATTTTAAGAGCGAATGACGAAGATCGTATTCGACTATAAATTAATTACCTTTGTATTAAACTGCTTGAAGTGGACATTTAAATTACACCATAGAATACTATAATACACAATAGAATGGCTGTCAATCTTATTTTATACGAAGACAGGCGTCGCTAGGAGCACACATACAAGCAATTACGTCGTATTATCGGTTAATCACTACCTACTACAAACCCGATTCGCTGTGTTGACACACGGATTTTAGTACATATTTATTTGTAAATAGCGTCCAATTTAGCATTTTCTAAATAATTTGCATGCGAAATTTGGAAACGATTGTAACGTCAAAACACACCTCGTGTTGACATTTATACGTGTGAATTGACGTGTTAGTGGAATTTGGTGGCTACACGGGCTCCGCCCACTTCCCCATTCTATTATGTATGTATTACATATTAGTATTCTATGGCGACAACCGAGCGCTTTGTCGGAACAACGACTCATATAAGACGAATTGTTGGAAAATGAAGAGTTGATTAACAGGCATAGAGTATATACAACATGTAACAAAAATCCTGCGATCAGAATCAGTATTCAAACGTATAGAAATAACTTTACTTCAGAAAACTCGACCATTATAATTTTAATTTTAACTAAAAAAAATTTTGAAATTGTATTTCGTTTTATTATTCTGAATTGTCGGAGGAGTAAGAATATTGTCAAAGACCCCGCTTTACCGACTCTCGTGGCCGTTAGAGTAACCAAACTATTTTTGTTCAATCAATTTATAATTGATTACCGGCGCGCTCCGACTTCGCTTGAGTAGGGTAGGGTCTATTACATAATGTGGCGTTATTTAGACTTAAAATAATCATCAAAGACCATTTATTTCATAAAGTGTTCGATTATATAAAAAAATATCAGTCGGAACCACAGAACACTTAATCCGCTATATTAGGTGTTCTGTGGTCGGAACAGTTCTGACTCCCTTCGGAAAACGCGTTTTGTCTAGTAAGAACTAGTTTTACCTAATATTCAAGTTTGAGCATAAGTTAATTCTAGTTAAGTATAACAAAGGCATTAAGTAAAAACTAGTTTTAACTGAGGAAAACGCGTTCTATCTAAAAACAAGAAAAGAGCTTACTCCTTTCTAAAGGGCCGGCAACGCACCTGCAATTGCCCTGGTGTTGCGGATGTTCATGGGCCGCGGTAGTCACTTAACAAGTAACAAAGTTTTAACTGTAGCATATACATATATATATATATATATATATATATATATATATATATATATATATATATATATATATATATATATATATATATATATATATATGTATATATATATATACCTACAACATGTAACGAAAATCCTGTGGTTCCCGTTAGGTGTTTCTTCAAAAAATTCAACCATTAAAAAATTAATTTTAATTTAAAAAAATGTAATTTGCGTATTGTATATGGTTTTATTATATTTGCGTTGTCCGGGCTAAGAAGAAATAAAAACTCTATTTCGTCTGAGTGTCCGGGGAGTAAGAGGACTGGCAAAGACCACCCTTTACCCTGCTTGAATCCGCACTCATACCAGTTATAGATAATAAAACCACATACAATTTTCAAATAAAAATTTATTTTAATTGAATTTATAAAACGATGGTCGAGATTTGTGAAAAAAATATTTTTATGCGTTTGAATACTGATTCTGATAACGCACTAACAGGAACCACGGGGTTTTTGTTACGAGGGCGGCACTGAAAATTTCGGAAATCAAGGAAGTGACACAACATTACTATTTAAAAATGTATTTATTGCTTTTCGAAGTATTCTCCGCGAAATTTGACACATTTTTCCATACGATGGAACCAATCATTGAAGCAACCATTCCATTCGGAAGTTGGGGTCTCCAAAATGGCCGTTTTGTAGGCGTCCACAGCTTCTTCAGTTGATGAAAATCTCTGTCCACGCAATTTATTTTTTATTTTAGGGAAAGAATAGAAACCATTAGGGCTTAGGTTGGGGCTGTACGGCGGATGGATAATTCTATATTTTCTTGCTCTAAAAACTCTTTTGTTCGGTGTGCGGTGTGAGAACTCGCATTGTCGTGATGGAGGATGATGCGGCGGTTGCAGTTCTCTTTACGGAGTTCAGAAGCGACCTGTGGCAAACAAATGCTTGCATACCATTCTGCATTAACCGTTCTTTGTCCCTCAAGAGGAATAGTCGTAACATGGCCGGTTTTGGAGACAAACGTGGCTACCATTTTTTTTGCAACACTCCGTGAACGAACAATTTTTGTTGGCTTTTTTGTTTCGGGTTCGTACGCATATTTCCAGGATTCGTCACCTGATACGATGTCGTATACAGCATTTGAGGATCCTGCGTGGAATCTTTCGAGAGTCCTGATGCACCAATTAACGCGAGCCGCTTTTTGCTCTTCACAGAGCGAATGCGGTATCCATCGGGAAAACAACTTTTTTACACCTAATTGTTCATGCAAGATTATTTGTATTTGACTCATGCCAATGTCTAAAGTTGCCTGAATTTCGCGGTATGTCACATGTCGATCCTCCTCAATCAGCTTACGCACAGCATCAACGTTTTCTTGAGTGACTGCAGTTTTTGGACGACCTTGACGGGGATCATCACTGAGCTTGACACGTCCACGTTGAAATTTAGCAAACCAGCGATAAATTGTGGTTTTGGACGGGGTTTCATCACCAAATGCAGAAATCATCCGGTCAACACACTGTTTTTGTGTTAAACCACTTCGAAAGTCTCAAGGTTTTGTCAAAATCGCTCTTGAATTTTCTCGAGTCAATTCCATTTTCTCAACGACTAAACAAGTTTGACAAAACCTTGTGACAAGACCGAGAATCTTTTTTTAATAAATAAATGGTATTCGATTTTTAATACCAAGGAGTTTTCAATTAAAAAGATTTTAATATGACAGGAACAGTGGAAATATTCCATTCCCGATACTTTTAGTGCAGCCTAGGTACATGTTGTATATGTACTCATATAAATAAATGTATAGATGAAAGAATCCACCAATTTTAACACACTACTGAAATAAATTTCACAACTACCCAGTTAAAGGTATTGAATTGTAAATTAAGGTCACGCGGTCGTCAATAAATATTACATAATGAAATATAATTAGTATTCGTTTCAATAACATTTAGCTTTGGTTTGGGTTTGGATATATACGTCAGGTGGTCACTTACTTTCTTTTCCCAAGGCAAACACAGCTAACGAGATCCGATAAAATTGTATACGGTTTCGTTTAAAGGAAATCATGACCGCGAACCATCAATACTACCATCATCTCTTTTGGTTCTCATCGGATATGAGAATCCAATTCCGGAAAAGACCTTCATTGTATATGCGTTATAATAAGCCTTCCTTGAAACCAAGTGAAGAATGACTACTTTGGAGCTGCGAGTGCGTTTAGCTATTGATATGCGGCGAAGATGGAACATCATAAGGTTTTCGTCGGTGCGAGTCCGACATAGCTCGTCCTTGCCCACGCGTTTTTGCATCATTCCTTTGAATATATAATCATAGTAACCGCTGTGGGCAGGCAGGTTTAGGAAGTGCAGGAAAGGTTTGTAATTAAAGAAAAAGTTTATATGTAAGAAAGAATTCCTCATACCGCTTTTCCTTGGAGCATTATCACGCTAGAATAATTTAAAAAATATTTGGGTGGTTACAGCTTACGGCGTTGCCGTATTTTCTGTTTATGACGCAATTAATTTCAATTGATATATAGTCTTGAGTATAGGTTAAAAGCGATTTAACACGCGCAGCAGCGACTGGCGCTATTTCCCCGAAGTATCCACATTCGAATGTACAGTAATTAGTAATTACCGAGACGGACAGAGAGGCCGCTGTCCCTTACCACGAACTCGCGTAATTAGACCCTCGATTGCCGTATACTTGGAACCGTGATGTTACAAATCGCAAAAAAAAGACAACGAACTCGCCTTCCTGATAAAATTTTCATTTATGAAGCTATTACGCGAAGTAATGGCCATTACTTCTACGTATATTTGCACACTTTGATAATTGACCACGTAATACTTATGTTTCGATAAGTTTCAGATTAAATGCAATTGTGAAATGAAAAGATATGGCATTTGTTCATATTATTCTATGGTTACGTAATTTTAGGTCTAATAATTACCCGATAGAGTACCGGCCCATCTCACTCCATTTTTCTGGTTAGTATATCAATACTCTGAACTAAAAGGACGATAGTTTCCGCCTGTACACCTATTTTCTCAAGCTTGATTCATAGAAGATAAAAAGCACGCTTACACCGGTGTTCTCTTATCCGCTGTCATGTACTACACATGACATCATGCTTCAGGCTTAGATATAGCACTTTCTGTTGATAAACCCTAACTGATCATGAAAAGATAAATGTTCCGCAGGATTCCCGTTTATCAAACCATCAAGTACTTTAGCTGTGTAGTTGCGAGTGAGATAGGTCGATAGTTAGATTTATCGGATGCGTCGTCTTTTTTTATTATAGGTACCATAAAAAGATCTCATCCAATATTATAAGAAACTTTTTCATGGTGGCTTCACACTTCTAGGCAATCGAAACTTTAACACCTGGAATACTTTTTTTATAGCATTGGGTGACAAAGAGCACAAATTCCAGCTAAAGATGAGTGGATGCTGTGGGCCATAGACATCCACATTTATTCTTATCTGTTAAGAATCAAAATGCAGATGCGCTGTCATCCCAGAGGTCTAAGATGGAATGCTTCGTTTCCAGTAAAAAAGGTCACCGGTTCTCTACACTCACCATACGAAACACAGCAGCATTACGCTGCTATTTTACGCTGGTATTCTATGAGAGAGCGTGGTCCTTCTCCGGTCCAGCAGACCCATTCGTGCTTCAACTATAATATAGCTACAGCGTGGCTCTACTAAAAATTACTGTATACCTTAAATTTAAGAATACAAAAAAATTAAGAATTGATTATTAATATTGTAGTTTTCTTAGAACTAACCAAAACAATGGTTTCACATTTATTGCAGTATATAATTCGTATGTTCGTACAAACATTAAAAATGAGAAATATTTTGTTAAAATTTAGATAATAATTGAACAGAGAGAGTAAAATATAGTTATGGGCACCAACAAAGAAATTTTATGGAAACACCATTGAAAGAACAACATAATTTTACTATAATAATAAAATCTAATTCAGTGTAAAACATAACAACGACCAATAATAATAATATCATGCAGGATGACAGTAATGTAGTAATGTAGCTATTACAATGACGGTTACTCGGTTTCAACCCGCAATCGCCATTTATTTACCATCTGGTATTTACCAGCTGAGAAAAAAATAGTAAAAATGTAATAATAATAATTTATTTGCAAAAAATATGGTAGTTACATGATTAATAATTTGGTATGGTCTTTGAGTATTAAACCAAATTGGTTGAATACTCAAAGGATATGGTACAATCATATTTCGCCAGTGGCATGCAAATATATAATTTTATAATTGTCAGTCTACTGCTATATAAATGTTTTAAATCACTGTGAAAAGCAGCAAAATGATATTATATGATGTAGTAATTTGTTGATGATGGTAGCTACTTCTCAATTGTTTTATTTTCCGCTCGTTCATTGTAATTACAATTAGCATCCTGTCATCACAACAGTTCAGTTGACAACTTAATCACGCATTAAATGTTATTTACATTGTGATTGCTCGATTACTGTATTTACGTATAGGTGTATTACATACACATTACTTAATGTAAGTTAATTCGCACATTGTATTTACGAAACGTTAGATTGTTACTTTGTTTCATAAAACTGCAGTAACAAATTTATTTATATTTCATCTGATTATAGTTTGTTACTGAAATCCATGGACATCTGCAGCCATGTCCAAACAAAGAGGCTTATGCGTTGTCACCCCTGGGTGCTTTTTCCTTACATGGAGAAATGCCTACGCATGCCCACCTCGCGGGGGCAAGGACCAGCCGCTTTTTCTTGGGAAATGGCTACGCATACGAACCTCGTGGCAAGGACGCGTTATGTCGGGCTCGCACTCACTAAAACCCCATGGTGTCCCACTTTCGTCGCATATTGGCAGGGCCACGGGAATGCTTTCGTACATATCCGCGGCCCCACCAGTGCTGGCCGTCCCTTGGCGATCCTCGGGAGAAGACCATTCCTTCCCCATCTCCTTCTCGGGTAAGGTGCACCAGAACACTTGGCGCGCCCTCCTTCGCGGCCTCCAACTCCACATGCGTAACAGACGCCCCCGTGTCCGCTGCGCGAAGGCCGTGGGGCCATGCAAAACGGGCACTCAGAAGCACAAGCCTTCCTGACCACAGCGGCGGATCTGGTCTATGACTCCGCCGCCAACCAAGATTCGACTGCAGAGTATAGGGATTAGGGATAGCAGCGCCTCGCAATATCGGCACTCTTCTCCTCTTGCAGCCCCACTATCACCGCATTAATTAACGGTGCGGCCCCGTCAGAGTCGCGGGGTATAGGGCGAGTGGCGCATCGCCATACCAACTCTCCTCCTCCTCCGCGACTCCACCTCGACTGCAGCGGTAGGGGGAAAGGGCACCACTCTCGCTGCAGCCCGCCAACGCACACCCGAAGTGGGCTCGCCAAGCCTACTCGAAGTGGCCTCCTTGGACCGGCCCTACACCTCGGTCCAGCTAGTGGGTTCCTCTTAATTCACCGCGGGTGACCAAGTCACGGCTACTAAACATCCCGCCACGACAAGGTGGGAACCCGTTCTGGGGGGGGGGGGCACCTTTAGGGGCTAGGATGGAATAAAGATAGATAGAGCCTCACAGGCTTTAATTATACCAGCTCTCTATAATCTATCCCCTTCAAACCGAAACACTGACCCCCAATAGCAGTGCAACAGGGGGGTCGTAACAGACAAAGCTCCCAGACAGAAAAGGAATCCTAGCACCTAGTATATATACATGGTGTTACAAATAAAAAACTAATATATATATATATATATATATATATATATATATATATTAGAATATGCATATATTAAATTATTGCCATATAGTGGCGGTGTAAGAGAATACATTACTCCATATTTCTACGGAGGATCCATATTTTCTTGTCGTATGAAGTGACAGAGAGGAACTGAAACAGGAAAAAGGCAACAACATCTCAACATCTTCCTGATAATATAAAATAACGAAAAACCTGTCAAGCGTGGGAACTATGGCAAATAATCCCCCTATACGGCAAACTTTGGTGGAGGCCTTTTTGTTATGCTATTTAATATCACTAATATTAGCGCCAACTTTTCTAAGTACGCTTCAAATTCTTGTGTTTCGAAATATTTAAAGACGGATTTTGGATGCAAGAATAAAAAATAATCTAACTAATATATCATCATATACAAAGTACATCCAATACATTTGCTAATTATTTTCAGGTCGCAAGTTTTAACAGTTATCTTCGTCGTGTTTGAAAATTGTGAAGCACCCAGGGTCCTACAATTTTGTTTATCAATACGCGAGTTCCAGGTGCACAAAAGAGCATCGACGCCATTATGCATCCTAATAATTCTATGATGCATCGCACGTCCGTGTTAGAGCTGTCGCTGTGCACACAGGCGCCGATTCTTTTACTTTGATCTTTGATGTATTTGTGTGCGTGTACCAATTCGGAGGGTACTTCACACTTTTTCGGTGTGGCAAGCGTCCTTAATTTTTTACGTACGTGAAGAGGAACTAGACATGTATCTTCAAATGTTATTCACATTTTGGCTTCCGGTGCAATTACGTGATAAAAAGGTACAACGTTATTATTGCAGCCAATTGTAGGATTATTTTTAAGGTAGTAAATCTTAGATTTAATTCCGTTCGAAACAATCCATGGCTAGTCACGGCCATTTCGCAGAAATAATAAGGTTTTTTTCCAAATACTTGCTATGATGACTTAATTGCTGAGTCTCGTACATTTCCCAGTAATACATACACTTAAAAAAAGTTCCATAGAAGCCACGACCGGCGGGTGGAGTAATGTTACAACAGCTTTAATTAATTGCAATTATGCAATCACGTACAATCGCAATCGATGTTTGGCATTTTATAATGTATACCGCCATTATTCGGTCGTCAGAGTCGCGTTCGTTTCAAATGGTGGGCAACATGTCGGTGAGGTTAGCATTAAGAGAAAAATTTGTTACATTCCTCTTACGAGTACATCTCGTTTTCCTCGTCTTTTCCAACATCGTAGGGACAATTCCTCGTAACTTTCACATTTGCAAGTTGATAATTCACACTACCAGTCGGGTAGCACTGCTTGCTAGTCACACACCCTCTGTTCACGTGGGCGACTATATCCAAAGCTGAAAGTGATAACTATGTTCTTAACTTTTTTTGCTGTAAGCAAATTTTTAGGGTGTCCGGAGAAAAATCTCGATTTCAATCAAATTTCAGAGGTTTTTGAAGTTTATGTCCATCGGCAGTGCAGCCTTACGCCCATGGATCAACCTTTGATCAGCTGTGAATTTGTGAAGGGCTGTAATGACAGGCCATGATCGATCTAAGACAAATACATGAATGGTGTAAAAAATTATGTTGTTGCTTATAGAAACGCAAACGTATCTATAAATAGCAGCTTAATGCTGTTGTGTTTCGCATGGTGAGTGTAGGGAACCGGAGACCCGTTTTATTAGCATCGTAGCATTTCATCTCAGTCCTCAGGGGCGACAACGCTTCTGCATTTTGGTTCTTAACTGAGGATAAATGAGGATGTATATGGACCACAACATCCACTTACCGGACGGACTTTGTGCTCGTTTGACAGCCTAATATTTAGACTTTAGCCCTAGACTTAAGACCTAGACTAAAAAATAAAAACAAAATTTTAAAATAGTTTTTTGTTGTAAGTACCGTATGTACTATGTACTTTCACATGCGTTTAGTAAAAAAAAATTTTTGACATTACAAACAGAAACTCAATTTTATTTATTTGTTATATGTATATAACAAATAAATAAAATTGAGTGAACTTGGAACTTAGAAGGGGCCATCTTGATAATATTCTCATATTAAGTTAGTTGGTTTGACCGCTGTAACAACAAAGAAAATGGGCCCAAATAGGATGATGGTAACTGAAGGACTTATTTTCCAAGCAAAATTATAGGGAGTGAGTGGTATTCAAAAAAGAATTAAAAACTTTTCGAATTTGAAAATAAACATAGTACGTCCGTACAAAAATGATGATAGTTTCCTAACTATCTATTAGTTTTTGGCAGTGCAACTCTAAGATATACATACATGACTGTTACAAACCTTTCCGTAAGCCACCATTGCCCCAAACTATCCTGATGGTTGCTCGCGTAAACCAAGAGTACCATGAATGAAACTTTAGACCTCCAATAACTACTAACTGATATAAGCGAAAGTGGTATGTCAGGATCGGTTACTTGGCCATCGATCCTCTCTGCCTATCCCCGAAAAGGAAAATGTAAAGCTATAGTAGTAATGCACAAGTCGTTTTCTTCAAAAAAACCTTTATTTTTACCTTCTACAATAAGATTTTGAGAAGTGACAAGTGCGAGTGGCAAATGCAACTGACAATATGACAATGCTTATTGCGTGTGAACAGGCAGTGACAAGTGATAAGTGTGAATAAAATCCGCACTAAGCACTTGACATTTGACAGTTGCACTTGCCACCCGCACTTGTTACTTCTCAAAATGTAAACCAGGCCTAACATTTAAAAGTTATAATGCGGCTAGTTTCAGATAATTTTAAACACGACGAATTTAATACAATATTCTACCTCATTCTCTCGCAGGGTAAATCATATAGATGCATAATATGTTTGTTTCTTTTTAGTGTTATTTTTTAGTTTCATCGTGTTAAAATCACTACGATTCTACGATTTAGACTTTAGTCTAGAGTCTAAGATCTAGACAGTTTAAATTTTTACAAATGCCAATCCAGGTTAAAGTAATTTCTCTATAAATACATTTTGAAAGAGAAATATTTAAATGCAATTAAGTAAAATAGTCATGGAAATAAATCGATTTATTGCCGCTGATAGAGCTATGTCTGACGTTGAACCATTAAACTATTACCTATTCTCTATAATTCGTTAACCTAATTAACTCTCTTTATAACTATACGTCAGCGATACCTATATCAGTTAAAGTGTAATAAAAAATAAGTAAGTACTTAAAATTTACAATTTTAAATATTATAGAACAAGCTCTATTATTAATTACATACTTATAATAAACACACTTAAATAGAAACCAAAAATTCAGACTCACAGTGAATTACACTTTCGTGTAGTCAAATCCTGTCTACAATGGGTGAGGTCAAATTCGTATGGTAAGTGTAGAGAACCGGAGACCGCTTTTATTGGAAACGAGGCATTTTATTACCGTCCTCAGGGATGACAAAGCATTTGAAGTTTAGAGGATAGATATGTATGTTAAGTTAAAAAAAGTTAAGTTACAGCCTATAATATATAAGTCCCACTGCTGGGCATAGGCCTCCCCTCATTTCTTAGAGGGTTTTAGGGCAGGGAAATGTCCGCCGCGCTGCCCCAATGCGTGTTGGCGAACTTCACATGTCTTCGAAATATTTTTTTTTCTTATTCCTCAGAAATGTTCTTTTCCCCACGATATTTTCCTTCACCGCCGAGCACGTGGTAAATCAGCACTTAAAATTGCAATTAACAATTTCATTGGTGCCGACGGGTCTCGAACCCGAGTTACTCGCTTTCCGTTATATTTACAGCGAGCGTTAACCATCTGAGCTACCACGGCTCTGTATGTATGTTATGAGGATATAAATGTCTGTATAAGCCTGTAGCCTGCAGCCTCTGTAGGAGCCGTGGTATCTCAGATGGTTAACGCTCGCTGTAAATTTTACAGTACGCGAGCAAACCGGGTTTGATCCCCACCGACACCAATGAAATTGTTAATTGAAATTTTAAGTGCTGATTTACCACGTGCTCGACGGTGAAGGAAAACATCGTGAGGAAACCTGCATGTCTGAGAAATAAGAAAAAATATTTCGAAGACATGTGAACTTCGCCAATACGCGTTGGGGCAGCGCGGCGGACTATTCCTTGCCCTAAAACCCTCTCAGAAATGAGGGGAGGCCTGTACCCAGCAGTGGGACGTATATAGGCTATAACTTTAACTTTTAAACGTCAGTATGGGCCATAACATCCACTTATTATCAGGTGGACTGTATGCTCGTTTGTATTGAGTTATATTTGAGGTTGGTTCAGTAAATAACACAAAAAATATTTATTTATTCGTCTACATTAATGTTATCGCCTTCAAAAACAATCCTTGAATTCTCAAACTCGATCTTTGATACAACCTTAAGCTCGTTCAGCGATGCGCTTTTAATGTCATCTACGCTTGTAAAACGACGGCCCTTTACGGTTCTCTTTATTTTGGAAATAGGAAAAAGTCACACGGAACCATGTCTGGCGAATATAGATATTGGTTTTGGCCAAAAACTGACGATCAACCAATGAAGTGTGAGCAGTTGCATTAACGTAGTGCAAAAACCATAAATTGTTTTTCCACAAATCCAGGCGTTATTTCAGATTGCTTCACGCAAACGGCGTTGAACTAGTAAGTAGTACTCCTTATTGACTGTTTGACCTTGTGGTAAAATATCATGATGCACTATGCCATTAAATCGAGGAACACAGTGAATATAACCTTCACGTTCGACTGCACTTGTCGTGCCTTTTTCGGTCTTGCCGAGCCAGAATGCCTCCACTGGGACGAATGAGTCTTAGGTTTCGACGTCATATCCCTAAACCCATTTTTTGTCACGTGTTATAACACGTTTAAGTAATTCTACATCGTCCTTGACTTCATTTAGTAACTCCTGAGCAACTGCCATTCGCCGCTGTTTTTGTTCAAAATTCAACAATTTTTAAATAAATTTTGAATTCTAAGAAATTAGGCTTCTCTAATTGTGATTTGGCGATCGTTCGTAAACATTTCTTTCGCTTATTGCATTTTCATCGGTTGTTGGAGCATCCGGGGCGTTCGTCATTTTCAACGTCTTCACGGCCATCTTGAAAACGCTTATACCACTCGCAAACTTTTGTTTTACTCATAGCAGACTCGACATAGGCCTTTGTGAACATTTCACTTACTTTGTTACACTTCTTTTAAAAACACGTCTAATCTTAACGGCTGCCACAGAAAGTAAGCAATGAATACTGCTGAAAATTTCATCGTACTTCAGGGCATGTATAATAATAAAAAAATTGACAATAAGGCTCTCCAAATCCGCGAAATTTAAAAATCCCCGTCATTTTCTAAACCCACCTCGTATTCTAAAAACAAAATCACATTTAGGACGCGGGGCGCAGAAAAACTGAAAACTCTAAACCGCTGAGATCGGCGCCCAATATTTTAATTCCGACAAGGTTAAAGATTAAACTTTACCTAAATCTCAACTTACAATGTAATTTAATATAATTTTTTTTATCAATTGAATAATAAAATAACATAAAGCCTATTTTAACAGAATTTTCTGTGATCATTTTATTTGCATCAGTACCCGGTTGACCGAGCTTTGCTCGGTATTTTTCGCTCGATTTTTTTAATTCGTGTGTTTTGGAAATTATATTTAGATACAAATTACATACTGATGAATTATAAATAATATTTTTTGATCTTAGCGACATAACAGAAAAAACTGAACTGGTTATTTGAATAAAAAATCATGAGTGCAATTATTTTTATTTAAATTTTCGTGTTTTTAAAAAATACTAAAAAAAGGGCTCGAAAAAAATATATTTTCTCAAAAAAGAAAGAAACTTGAAAAAAAAAATAAAAAAGTCGGTCGGTCGGTCTGGGCTCGAACCGGGGTTTCACGATTTTGTGACCGCTCATTATACCAATAAGCTATTTATAATCATTACCAAACTGTCAAAATTTACCTTCTTATTCTAACTATATTGTAGCAGTTTTTAATTGCCTAAAAACACGGACAAAAAGACATTTTCTAAAAATAAATCTTAGCTAGATCGATTTATTATCCCCGAAACTCCCTGGACACTAAATTTTATGAAAATCGTTGGAGCCGTTTCCGAGATCCCGATTATATATATATATATATATATATATATATATATATATATATATATATATATATATATATATATATATATATATATATATATATACATATATACAAGAATTGCTCGTTTAATAGTATAGGATAAATAATAATAATAATAATAATATTCCACAACTATAGTTACATAGTTATCTCTAGACCCAGGAGAAACGTTGGTGAAGTTTAGAATTGGTGCTGTACTTCTGGAACAAGCATTTTTTCCCACGTTATATGCCTGGGACAATCACCTTGCTGATTTCTGCCGATAAGGCACAGTGGATAAGAAAGCCAGTATCGTTTACTTATAATGTATCCGACATCAGATTATTTTTACCGTTACCGTTACCGTTACAGCCTATAAAAGTCCATTGCTGAACATAATCCCCCCCCCCCATAGATTGCCTCATAAGGGGGATATTTTGCCATAGCTGCAACGCTTGGTAAACGGGTTTGCAGCCGTAGTGTATTTTTAGTCGTTATAAGGAAGACGCTCCTGCCCATCTGATTTGTTTGCCTCTGCCGAATGATATTGGGTAGTAGATGATCACACTGCCACTACTCGGGGCAATAATTATGCTTAGCCTTATTATATTCAACTGGGTGACTTTTTATCATCTGTAAAAAATAGGGTGATAACAGGTGAACGGAATAGGAGCCTATGGCACTGATATTTTACTTTTTTTTACATTAGCACTTAAGGGTCTCTCGACTTAAGGTATCTCGACAGCTGTTTACAGAAGCTGAAAGATAGCTGTTTGGGTGTGAAA
This sequence comes from Parnassius smintheus behrii, assembly GCA_036936625.1. Taxonomy (NCBI): domain Eukaryota; kingdom Metazoa; phylum Arthropoda; class Insecta; order Lepidoptera; family Papilionidae; genus Parnassius; species Parnassius smintheus. The sequence goes on from JAUPFT010000004.1 coordinate 43,376,064, forward strand.
TTGGGTGACATAAAAGTTAATTGTCTGCTGTATGCTGATGATGCAGTGCTTATTGCACCATCAGAAGCAGAACTGCAGGCATTAGTCACGTGTATGAAAGAGGAATGTGAAATTAAAGGTCTCCGTTTGAATGCTAATAAAACTAAGGTTCTGGTATTTGAAAAGGACGAAGAGAGAACGAAATGTGAAATATGGGTAAATCAGGAATGTCTAGAACAGGTAAATGAAATTGTATACTTGGGGAGTGCTTTCAGCCGGGATGGAAGATGTGATTTAGATGTGGATAGGCGTGTCGCTGCCGGAAACAAAGTCAATGGTGCCCTGAATGCATTAATAAAAAGGCAAGGCGTGGTGAAGAGTGCACGCCTTGCAATACATAACGCAGTGTTGGTACCGACTTTGTTATATGGCAGCGAAACCTGGGTATGCCAGAAGAAGCATAAAAGCAAGTTGAATGCAGTGGAGATGCGATCTCTTCGTAAAATGTGTGGCGTTACCATAGCCGACCGAAAGCGAAACGAAGAGATTCGCAATATGGCAGGATTGAAAGATGACCTTATCACAAAAATTGATAGGGGCGTACTCCAATGGTTTGGACACGTTGAACGAATGAGTGAAGACCGAATGGTGAAGAAAATATATAGAGCGAAAGTAAATATTAAAAGGTGTCGAGGTAGACCGAGACTAACTTTCGAAGACCAGGTGAGCAAATTGCTCGAAGAGGGGAGGGTCAAGAGTACTCGGATACCTAGACGTGCATGTATGAAGAAGTTAATGAACCTGAAAGAAGCGAAAGAGGTATGTAAGGATCGTGACACTTGGCGATCTGTTCTCTCTGGCTACCCCATTAGGGATTGTGCGTGACGATAAGTAAGTAAGTAAGTAAGTAAGCACTTAAGGGGATAGAGTAAGTCAGCTCAAATTCTAATTTCGTCCCCACTTGCCCGCGCGTCGTATGCTATGTACCGACATGTTTGTAATCACTAATACTGTAAGTAGAAAAGTCGTTAGACACTTATTTGATTAGGTTTATCATATTTATGCCTGTTTCTTAACGCCAAGCCAGTCGATTCTTATTTTCATTACGGTTGTTTCGCATTTTAATTTTACGTCGTCCTGTTGCGTAATGTATATTCTGATCGTAAGCGACACAACCTTTCCGTTCAAAGGCCGAAGCGAAGTGCTTCAAAAGGGCGATAGTTTAGGTAATTTCTTTTTACAGTGAAAATAATGGTATTTTAAAAAAAGTAAATAACATAAGCACTGCTTTATAGTTAGTTCAGTTAGTATGCAAAGTTTCATGATTGTTGGCGACGCGCCTATAAGAATGTTTCAGTTTGTTAAGTCAACCGATGACGAATAACTTTTCGAAGACTCATTGTCCAATGGAAATGTTCTGATAAGAAAATGCTTAGTTAAATCTTAAAGAAATGTCGAATTAATGATATGAAGGTCTTGGGTTCAACTCCCAGGCCGGACTAGTTTACTGTTTTCTAAGTAATATCTTTCAATAAATTCATATAGGGAATTTTATGTTATAAATTATGTTACCGGATTTGTTCCCCGGTTGAAATCGTCTTTCCAACGATGTAAATTCAAAGGAATATTAAAGTGAAGTTAGAGATCGGATTTGTTCCCCGGTCGAGATGATCACTCTGTGCATAAACAGAATTAACGGAAATTAATTGCATAAGTATTGTCTTGTATAAATTTGATATGTTTGTACGAAAACAAATGCCTATTTGTTATGATTGATTAATGAAAACATTCACTTGTATTGTTATCTGATAAGAAACATGATAACTGATAAGAATCTTATCAGAGATAGTTTCCTACAGTTTGAAAATTATGTAAAAGCACTTATTTACCTAATATTGTTAAAATTAGTGTATTTCAGACTTTCATTTTTTCTGATAGCCGAGAGCCGTGCAAAGTTAGTTGTTCAAATAGTGTGAGTTCACGGAAGCACGCTGACCACGCCCCTAGGAGGCCAAATATGTAAAAATTTAAAATGTTTGTAATTTCAGCAATTTATGTAAAAATGACTTGTAAAACATTTCAGGTTGATTGTACGTGCTAAAAAGGTGAATTCTGTGTTATTTTTATGTGAAAATTCCTGTGTATAAGTGAAATAATGATAGTTTTGTATAAGAAATTTAAAAGTGTTTTAAATAGTGAAATAAATAGAGAAAATGTAAATTAAACTATTGTATTAGTTAACATATGTATAAATTCAAGTGGGAAACATCGTTTTAACTTTCTGTGTTAAATATTTAAGAAGTTTGGACTTTGGATTTGTGATTAAAATAGGCATATTTTGTTTTGTAAATTAAAGGATTTTTGTGATACGAAAATATAATGTATATCATGGTGTAGATATTGTTTTGTGCTATCTAAATAGATAACTTGTATTTGTGTATGACTTATGTGAATAAAGAAATTAAGTGAAACGTGAGAGAGTAATAGTACAAATTCATGTTATTAAGTTGCGCAGGCACGCGAATGGCGCGGCTCACTTTCGCGTATAGCTCTGGGGGTAGCTTAGTGAACGGGTTTTATTGCAATTAAGGATCTCCTAGGTGTGCGTTACTTGCAGTATTACAGTGGCTGCAAATAACCGCCGGTACGACATACTCCGCCGATCGTTGAGTCCCGTGATTCCGTGAGGCGTCGAGGTCACCGGCCCCTAGGTGATTCTTGGCACTTTATGCGTTTCGTGCATCCTGTGCCTAGTCGCGTGTAAAGTGCCACCGTTGCACTTCCCCCAACCCTTTTGGTGTACAAAAGGGGTAGGCAGTGCCCCATGTGTTGAAAGCCATAGACTTATATTACCATATCTTAGACAGGGCCGTTAGTAATTACCTATGTCTGATAAGAAAAAGGGGGAGCCTCCCCCCCATTTAGAAAACCACCGGACCGAAAAGGTGTGTTGGATCGACCACTGGTTGTGAGGGATCTGTCGAACCCGGAACGCACGAGGGTCGTGTCCTCCTTCTCACAGATCCCCCAACGAAAACCCGTCTCGCCACGGAAGGAGCCCGCACAGGGTGCTGCGCTCACGCCGGCCGTATCTGAGCATACGGCCAGGCAAGAACCACCACCCCAACAGCAGCGAGCTGTAAAAACGGCTAGACGCCATACTCCACCGGAGACCGAAGCCTCTTTATACGAAAAGAGGCAAAGGATTGGCTCCCAACTGTCCTCCGACGAAGCACCGTCCACATCGGAGGAGGACGATGAATACCACCATCGGGTGACGCAAAAGAAGGTGTTAAGGTCACCACCTAAATCTCCATCACCACCGCAACTCCCCCCCCGCTCCATATCACCGGATCGGCGAAGCCATGATTCGGCCCAGTACGAGCAGGGGGGTGAGGAATCCTTCAGTTGGGGGTCAACTACTTATGCCACCCTCGCTGCATCCGCCGGCCGATCATCGCCGGTGGCAACAATAAATCCGTCCGGGCTCTCACAGGACGATGGCCAACGGCCATCTACCAGTTATGCCCATATGGTAGCTGCACCAGCAGTACCACGACCACCACCGGCGGCAGCGTCTACAGAAAAACCTGCCGACCAGGAGAAGGGCCGATACCCACCCATAGTGGCCGAATGCCTACCAGACTGGACGAGGCATTTTAAGGAGCTCAACAAAATGTTGGGCCACCCCATAAGTGCCCGTCCGTTTGGGAAAGGCGTTAGATTCACACCACAGAGTGCCAATGAGTTCCGCACAGTACAGCGGTACATGGTGGAATTAACGAAGGAAACACCAACACTGTCGTGGTATTGTTATACCCCGGAGGAGGACAAGCCCACTAAAGTGGGCATCCGGGGTCTACCAATGGGCACGGACACCAAAGCAATAGAGGAGGCTATAAGGGCAAAGGGCTTCCCTATTAAATACGTAAAGGCTATTCCACCTCGTAGAAGCAGACCTGGCTGCGTCTACTTTGCCCAACTGGACCACCTGAGCCTGGAGCAGCTCCAGGAATTATACAACATCGACGAGCTCCTCTATATGAGAGGAGTCGTCATCGAGGCCTGGCAAAGAAAAGCAGGACCAGCCCAATGCCATCGATGCCAGGCCTTCGGGCACGCCTCTGCCAACTGCTTCAGGCCAGTGAGATGCGTGCGCTGTGCCGGGGAGCACATTGCTAGCCAATGCCCTCGGGGTAGGGAAGAGGAGCCGAAATGTGCCAATTGTGGCAAAAACCACACGGCAAATGACCGCCGCTGCCCAGTCCTGAGGAGGACTGCTAGGAGGCAGGGGATAACCTTGCCGGGACTACTCCCGGAAGCACCCAAAAAGGCCCCTCAGAGTCGCCCGAAAGCTGTTACAATCCAGCAGGACGGGTGGACCACCATCACCGGGAAGGGCAGGCAACCAGCCCCCCCCCCACCCGTAACATCCCAGGAAACGGTGGAACCCACAACGATCAGGGCAACCACCGGGGCGACTCTGCAGCCTCCCGCCAATCCTGCCACTGAACGGCAACCCTCTAAGAAGAGGAGGCGGGAGAGAAGTAGGAAGAAGTCGCAGCCTCCTCAGGCTGTCACCTCTACCCCGACACCAACAATACCAGTAGCCTCGCAAAAGGCGCAGATTACTAGGGTGATAACCAATGTGGGGACAGCGCCAGAAAGGGCCCTACCAGAACGTAGGGCCCGCTCTAAATCTAGAGCGCGCTCAACCCACAAGCCAAGAGGGCAGGACCAGGAGCAACCACACCCGAGACAATTGCCAACGCCTTCTTACAGGAGAACACCTTCCTCCGGCCTCGAAACAGCAGATGCGATCCAACGTCTGGTTGGTATTGCCATCGAGGTCGGCACGCAAGTCCTGGCGGACATAAGAGCCGGGACAGATCCAGTGACAGCGATAATGAAGGCGCTGGCAAACCTTCTCGCCCGGCATTATGGAGGAGAGTAATCTGCGCCTCCTCTATTGGAACCCGGACGGAATACAGCAGAAGCTGCATGAACTCCGCACAGTCGCCCAGCAACAGGATTTACACATCATCTTGCTGGGAGAGACAAAGTTGAACCCAAAGACGCATATTAAGCTGCCGAATTATCACATGTACAGGAGGGACGAGGTCACTCCTCAAGGGGCCGCCTATAGAGGAACGGCGGTTCTAGTGAGGAGGGACATCGTCCATCAAGAGCTGGGATTACCACCTTACCAGACTATGCGCTCTATCGGCATAAAAATGGAGGCGGCGGGCGAGGAACTTAGAATCTACGCGGCATACCGCCCGCCAGGGACTCCATTTTGCTCCTCAGACATCCGGACGGTGATGGAAGGCGACACACCCACAATTGTCGCCGGGGACCTAAACGCTAAACACCCGGCGTGGGGGTCCAGAGTGATCACCCCGCCGGGTCATGAACTATATGAAGATGCGGAGAAGACGAAGACGACTCGTATGACGTTTTAGGTCCCGAGGAACCAACTCACGTTCCTACTGATCCAAGGAGGAAACCGGATGTATTAGACATCGTGCTCACTAGGAACGTCAACTATCCGATAGTGGTAGAAGTGCTGTACGACCTTTCTTCACAGCACCTCCCGTTACTGATAACCCTTGGCCTGAAGGCGGTGACTACGCCGCCCAGAGCGTTTAAGACACGTGTCGACTGGAGGCTCTACTGTCAACACCTGCAGCAGAGACCTCCAGCACACCAGCCGATAAGCACAGCGGACGACGTAGAGGCCGCTGCAACTAGAATTACCAAAAACATCAAGGAGGCCCTCCACGCGGCCTCTACGATCGTCCCGATCACTGCCAGGCGAGACGATCTGCCGCTTAACATATGCGTGCAGATCAGGCGCAAGAGAGCGTTGAGAAAGCTCTGGGCGCGTACTCGCTGCCCCAGATTAAAGACTCAGCTCAATACCATCTCGGAGGAACTGTCGGTTGCAGTCCAGGCCTTCAGAGGCGACGCCTGGGATCGGCGCATCAGCAAGGCTGAAGAGCAAGATGCGTCGCTCTATAAACTGAACCGGCAGTTAACCAGAACCAAACCTCCCGTTTGCCCGTTGATAGATAGCACAGGCAAACGCTGCTACGATGCCAAGGGCAGAGCGGATATCCTAGTCGAGCACTTCGAGGAGCAATTTATGCCGAACCCAGCAAGTGCGGAGTTCATGGAGCTTCATGCCAGGAAGGAAAGTCGCGTACAGGAGTTCCTGTCGTCGCCCGCGCCGCCTCTTGCAGGAGAGTGGTTCATCTCCCCCGCTGAATTGCGGAGGACAGTAACCCGCCTGCAACCGAGGAAGGCGCCGGGGCACGACGGGATTACCAACGCTGCACTCCGACAGCTGCCCAATAGAGTCATAGTAGAGCTTGGTCGACTCTACAATGGGATATTGCGGACATCCCACTTCCCGGAGGACTGGAAAAAAGGCAGAATTATCGTCTTGCCGAAACCCGGGAAGGACAGGCGTAGAGCTGCCAGCTACAGGCCGATCACGCTATTACCACACATAGCTAAACTGTTTGAAAGATTGCTGCTGAGACGTCTCCGTCCGTGCATCCAACTTCGGGCGGAGCAGCACGGATTCAGGAGCGGTCACTCTACAGTCACACAATTGACTAGAGTGCTGCACCTGCTTGCGGCAGAGTACAATCGTGGCCGCATATCGTTGGGCGTCTTTCTCGATATCGAGAAGGCGTTCGACCGGGTGTGGCACATAGGATTACTTTATAAACTGAAAGAACAGACCAGTGTCCCTCTTGCTATGTTGCGGTTAATGGCGTCTTTCCTGGAAGACAGGAAGTTCTACGTCTGCGTAGAGGACGCCGAGTCCGCAACAAAAACCATCAATGCCGGCGTTCCACAGGGCAGCTGTCTGTCACCAGTCCTGTACGCGGCTTACACTAACGATATACCTACACTGGCAGGCAGGCTTGAAGAGTGGGAGGACGACGTCGAGCTGGCGCTATACGCGGACGATAGCGCCTATTTCACCTCGTCCAGAAGAGCCCACATAGCCACTGCCAAGATGCAGCGTCTGCTGGACCTGCTGCCACCATGGCTGGATGAGTGGAGGATGGTCGTCAACGTTGGTAAGACGACCGCTCTGCTCACTCGCCGTCTCAGGAATTTACCACCTCCGCTGACCCTCAATGGCCAGGAGATTGCGTACCAGAAGGCCATAACTTATCTTGGGTGCAGGATCGACAGGACGCTGCGCATGACCGCGCACGTCGACTTCGTCGTCCGCCGGGCCCGATGTGCGCGGGCGACGCTCTTGCCGGTACTTGCATCCAAACTGCCTATTAAAACCAAGCTCCGGATATACAAGATGTATATCCGGACCATCATCACGTATGCTGCACCGGCCTGGTACGCACTTCTGAGTGACCCTCTGAGGCGGCGACTGCAGGCCCAGCAGAATCTGACATTAAGGACGATTGTCGGAGCAGGTCGTTACGTCCGGAACGACGTCATAGCGGCCGATCTGAAAGTCGAGACTATCACCGACTTTGTGGCCCGGTTAGCGCGCGGCATGTTTGACCGTGCCGATAACGGGCCACATGAACACCTGAACGGCTTTGCGCCGTTACACACCCGGCCACCGGACGGGCGACCTCTTCCAAGAGAACTCCTCTCTATATGTGATTAGAGAGTTGAGTAACAACCCACAATGCCGCTGAAAGGCCATCTTTGACTATAATAGATAACCTCTTTTTTTTTCCGTAATTAACCAATTACGGAAAAACCGGATTTACAACATTACGCCTGAATAGGCAACAAGGACTGGCCCATAGTGATGGGCCATGAGGAATATCCGGGCAATGGGGTATACCCCGAGGCCCGACACCTGCATTGTCCTACCCGGGCACTGTAGACGACAATCAATTGCAATTCGTTCGGGGAAATAGTTCGGAAAAATAAGAAAATCCTTCGGGAAAAGTGAAAAACCATCAGTCAAGAATAAGTGTAGGGAAGTGATAGGGAAAAGTGATTACTCTCTCACGGAACGGTTTGAAGATAATTGCTGTTTTATTCCCAAGTAATTCATCCCTAAAGTTATACAGTCCACATCGAAGAATTAAGGCGTCGGGACCGGGACGACTTCGGAAGACCCGTAATCCCCGTCTGAACCTACTTGCTGAAAAAGAAAGAGGTTATCGCCCTAGTGTGTTACTCCGTTGCGGAGATCACATACGTTGTTCCCGAACCCAACGTAGGCGTTATAGGAGGCCGAATCGAGAGAAGCCTCGATTCCTCCCTTCTGTTTCTTTATCGAACGTTCCAGCCCGTCTGGTTCGTTTTAAATTGATCCTTCCGAACCTGTTTCCTTTTCAATGATCTTATTTAAAGTATTTTATGAATAACTGCGGTTTATTGTTTATTTTGGAGGTAACTTTGGATTTTTTTTCTATCGAGAAAATTTTACGAAATCGTGTTTTCGTCTAACATAATCTTTAACATTAATCCTCAACTTTACCATATATTTATTTCAAAATTAATGCTGCAATGTTTTCGGCATAACGAAGGATTTTGCTAAGCCATTTGAAATTATATTTCCCCTTAACGAAATTGATCTATCAATAAATACTACAAACTAATTGGATGCGTATTATTTTAATTTCGATGGTTTTTAATTTATTTATTTATTTAGTTAAAAATTTTTGTTTTTATATTTTTATTACCGAAAGTTTATATCGAATTTGTATTATGTATATGTAATGATTCGATTTCACAATATGATGAAGTAAAAAAAAATATATCAGTGCCATAGGCTTCTATAATCTATACTGTTCACCTATTACATCCGATTTTTTCCAGACGGTAAAAAAATCATCTAGTATATCGGATATAGCCACGGAACTGTTAGTTTCTTTTAGATTTTATATATTAAAATTTTTTAAAAATAAGACTCCTCACTAGAAACTTATACTGCATCATAAAGGCGTTTTACATGTTTTTTTTTTAAACAAAAAGGAATAATAATTAATTAAGTCACAATATCCGGCGTGCAATTCGTCGGGAGACATTTTCGTTAATTAATCGGCAGGTAGGTAATTGACGATATTTGGAACGAAGACGAAAGTGAGAGGCAGCAGTGCGACTAGTTCACAGAAACGCGTTAATGACACCATACTACTACCACGGTAATTTTATTATAGATAATATTACCGTGCTACTACCTAACAATCGGTGTTTGTTCGGTGCCACTTCATTGAACCGTTGCCGTTTGTGGAAATATTTACTTTGTCATTACGATAAGTAATTTATGCCGCGTGTGAGATGCGTGTATAACTGTTTTACGCACAGTTGTACAAAATACCTAACGCGCCCTACATTTATAATCTTGCGATAAGAATATAATACTCATTTGAAATTAGTACCTGGTTGACCGAGCTTTGCTCGGTATTTTTCGCTCCATTTTTTTTTATTCGTGTGTTTTGGAAATTATATTTAGATACAAATTACATACTGATGAAATATAAATAAAATTTTTTCTTAGCGACATTACAGAAAAAACGGAACTGGTTATTTGAATAAAAAATCATGAGTGCAATTATTTTAATTTAAATTTTCGTGTTTTTAAAAAATACTAAAAAAGGGCTCGAAAAAATAGATTTCCTCAAAAAAAAAAAAGAAACTTGAAAAAAAAAAAGTCGGTCGGTCGGTCTGGGCTCGAACCGGGGTTTTAGGATTCTGTGACCGCCCATTGTACCAATTAAGCTATTTATAATCATTATCAATTTGTCAAAATTTACCTTCTTATTCTAACGATATTGTAGCAGTTTTTCATTGCCTAAAAACATGGACAAAATAACATTTTCTAAAAATAAATCCTAGCTAGATCGATTTTTTATCCCCGAAACTCCCTGGACACTAAATTTTATGAAAATCGTTGGAGCCGTTTCCGAGATCCCGATTTTATTTATATATATATATATATATATATATATATATATATATATATATATATAGATATATATAGATATATATATACAAGAATTGCTCGTTTAATAGTATAGGATTTACGTTTGTAAGGCCTCAGTCCGTCTCTGTCTTCATATATGTGAAATTAAAAAAAGAGGATATTTATTTATTTGTTTAACAATTTATGTACACGCAAACAAGGGAGAGGACACATCAAGATGAAAAGTTTGTACAAGGGCTCTACTTATCTCATAATGACTTCTGTTAATATCTGAAGTTATATTTTTTATTATTTGTACATTAGGAAAACATAGACATATCCCAAAGATTTTCTCCTATAGGAGTCTTATACGAGGCACTACGTATAATTGCCGGCACGAGTCGTGAGCACACTTTTTATTGGTTGATTGATGTATGAGTGTTACCTCGTCGTTAATTGTTGTTTGTGTATTTCTTGTTTTTAACAATTTTTAATATTTCTTGTTTTTAATTTTTTTTTTGTTATAATTTGAGCATTCAGATTCTGGTCTAAATATGCAGAGAAGAAAGAATTCGGTGTTAAATAGACAATCCCGACAAATGGTCTATTCAGTGTTTTGTTACATGAAAAAATTAGGTATTGAGAAAAACATGATAGAAGTTTAGAAACAGACTGCTGAGGCGACTATATATCTATGTAGCTACTGTACGGCGTATATGTAAAGGAGTTAACGACTCGGAATTTCGAAAAAAGGTCAGCGAAAATATTCAATTACGAATTGAAATAACAGAGGTACCGAATATTTTTGGCCAACAGTGTACCTACGCTGGCTCAACCCCCACCATAGTTCATCTGTGCTTACGACTCGTGACGTCAACTATACCGATGTACGTGAACAAATACCTATAATTACCGAGCTGAGGACAAACATCGACTACAATCGCTTGTTCTCGCGGGGTTTAAATAGCGATGGGCCGAATATTCGTTTCATATTCGGTATTCGGCATATTCGGCCGAATATTCGGTTAAAACACCTAACATTCGTTAAAGCTGTACTCAAAGTGTCCACTGAATCCGAATTGAGTAAGTAATGTCATGTCTTTCATAATTTTACTGTTGAAAGTATATTTTATTTATGGGTTAAATCTACTTGCATAGCGTTATGTTTTTGATTCACTGTAGATTTATTTCCAGGTATAGCAAATAGGAAGCTTGATAAAATGTTTTTTGAATCAAACAAAGAAACATTACATTACATTAGTACATTTCACTTCAGTCAGTCATCAGTTTCTCTAAAATAAGTCCAAATAGAAAATCTCTTGCCACTAATTTTTATCATGTAATTATCAATTTTCACTAAAAATAACAACGAAATTTGATTTTTAAACCTTTATCACAAAAATATTCAAAACATAAGCATGCGTCGGCAGTTTGCTCAGTACTAGATAATGCAATAACATAATTATCAGGTGTGGCGGGGGGGCAAGAGGTAAGGTCCGGCGCTAATCCCACGCGCTTTACGGTAACAAGCTTTCGACATAAATTGGTTAGGTACCGAGGTGATCCTGCCGAATAATGTTCAGCCGAATATTCGGTTCGGTAAAAGTTTTACCGAACTTTCGGCCGAATATACGTATTTGGTAAAATCCATATTCGGCCCCTCTCTAGATTAAACCCTGCCAAAACATAGAACAGTGTGGCGGACTCTTACCTGCTCCAAAACCCTCCCAGAAATATTGCCTCACTACCTGTAAGTATACGGGCATTCCATACTCTTCAAACTGGAACACAGGAGTGCTAGCAAATGCTACCCTTAGGCTGAAAGGTAGTACCATCATTCCAAAATATATTACAAATACAAAGTACCCGGATGATCGGGTTTTTTTTTTTGAAATTACATTTAGATACAAATTACATACTGATGAATAATATTTTTTGATCTTATTGACATAATAGAAAAACTGAACTTGTTATTTGAATAAAAAATCATGAGTGCAATTAGTTTAATTTAAATTTTCGTATTTTTAAAAAATACTAAAAAAAAGGGCTCGAAATAATAGATTATTTTAATTTAAATTTTAATTTTAATAGAGATTTCTCACAAAAGAAGGGAACTTGAAAAAAAGGATAAATATCGGACCGAAGACAGGACGCGAACCAAGGCATTACGATTTTGCGACCACTCGATATCCACTTGAGCTATTACGATCATTGTCAAAATTTAACTTCTTATATTGTAGCAGTTTTTCATTGCCTGAAATGACGGACAAAAACATTTTCTAAATATAAATCCTAGCTAGATCGTTTTATTGCCCCCGAAACTCCCTGGACACTAAATTTTATGAAAATCATTGGAGCCGTTTCCGAGATTCCGATTATATATATATATATATATATATATATATATATATATATATATATATATATATATATATATATATATATATATATATATATAGTTTAAAGGTATAGGATATTACATAAGATGATTTCAAAGAGGTCTTTAGAGGTACCGTACCGTCAATTGCCAGTGTCTCCCGTTAATTGACGCCTATATTATGGATGATAGAGTATTGTCGCGAGGGCACATCTGGAGCTGGCGCTGGATTGCGAGCGTACTATAAGGCGAAAGAGAAAGAAACCGGAGGGATAGCGTATCGGGCTCGGATGCATCTCTTGTTTGCTGAGCAGGAGCCTTCTGTTCCCGTCACTGAGCAAAATCATTAAATACCAATTAGATTATATATATATATATATATATATATATATATATATATATATATATATAGTTCAAAGGTATAGGATATTACATAAGATGATTTCAAAGAGGTCTTTAGAGGTACCGTACCGTCAATTGCCAGTGTCTCCCGTTAATTGACGCCTATATTATGGATGATAGAGTATTGTCGCGAGGGCACATCTGGAGCTGGCGCTGGATTGCGAGCGTACTATAAGGCGAAAGAGAAAGAAACCGGAGGGATAGCGTATCGGGCTCGGATGCATCTCTTGTTTGCTGAGCAGGAGCCTTCTGTTCCCGTCACTGAGCAAAATCATTAAATACCAATTAGATTCACCAGCCGAAATCTCGAGCCAGTCGTGATCAAATCCAGCTAGAGAAGCTATGGTTGAGCTTGCGAATCTCTCACGGCAGGCAGTCTCCGAATAAGTTGATGCCAATTTTGTCAGATTCAACGACTCCAAAACACAAGCGTGTCTTTTGGTCGCTGAAAGGAGCCCCACTCACCCTGGCTCCAACTTTCCGGAATGTATCTTTAGAGTACACTGACCGCCTTCAGTTCTTGACTTTTCTCCAAACCTCTGCTTTGGGCGGTTCAATGAGTTCAAGGACCAAATCAGCCGCAAGGAAACTAGGTATGCTTGCGAAGGTACGGCGGTACTTCACGCCGGCGCAGCTTCTTACCTTATATAAAGCGCAAGTCTGGTCGTGCTTGGAGTACTGCTGTCACATATGGGCTGGTGCTGGAAAATATCACCTTGCAGCGTTGGACTCAGAGGAGAGACGAGCTAAGATGTTCATTGGTGACCTTGATCTGGTTGAAACTAATCTTGTCAGCCTAAAGCACAGGTGCAGAGTAGCCAGCCTCTCAGTATTCTATTTCGATGAGTGTGCGCAGGAATTACACGCTTTCATTCTTCCCTCTACTTTCCATCATCGGACAACCAGGCGGTCGGCGGGTCTTCGCCCCTTTGTTGTCGATATTCCACGCATTAGAACCTATGATTTACAATTTAGGCCTACGTTAACACTTACCACCAGGTGGGATTGATGGACAAACACTGGCTTTTCATCATTCATCATTCTCTAAACCATTTCCCATTATCTGAGGTCGGCGCAGTAAACCTTCTTGTTCCATTCCTCTCTATCAGCCGTCATTTCCATACTTACTCCTTTCATTCTCATATCACTCTTCACACAATCGATCCATCTTTTATTCAGCCTTCCTCTGCCCGTGTGTCCCTCCACATTCATATTCAACACTCGTTTTGTGACATGACTTTCATCCCTCCGCATCACATGCCCAAACCATGCCAATCTGCTTCCTCTCACCTTTTCTACCACTGGCGCTACTTTCAGGCTTCCTCTTATATACTCATTCCTTATCTTATCCATCCTTGTCACACCACACATCCATCGTAACATTCTCATTTCATTCGCATGCAGTCTATTTTCATCCTTCTTCTTGACGGCCCAGCATTCACTTCCATACATGACGACAGGTCGGATGATCGATTTGTAAATTTTCCCCTTCAGCCTTATTGGCATTCGGGGATCGCACGTTGTGGCTGTGACCTGTCGCCATTTCATCCACCCTGCGTTAATCCTATGCTGCACAGCTCTATCTATTCCGCCGTCGCCTTGAATGAGGGAACCGAGGTACTTGAAATCTGAGCAGGTAGGCAGTATAGCGCCATCCAACGACATGGGTACAGGACTGGAAAGACCGCCGAAATCACAGCACAGATATTCGGTTTTGGATCTGCTGATCTTCAAGCCAACACTTTCCAGCCTCTGTTGCCACCCCGTCAGTCTGCTCTGTACCTCGATGCCTTCTTCCCCGACAAGCACGATGTCATCGGCAAAGAGAATGCACCAGGGTGCCTCATCCTGCAGGTCCGACGTCAAAGCGTCCATAATCAGTAGGAAGAGGTAAGGGCTCAATGCCGACCCTTGGTGCAGCCCTACCGCCACATCGATACTGCCTGTAGTTCCCGCGGCAGATCGTACACATGTACGGGATGCTCTGTACATAGCACGGACTAACCTCACATACTTCCCAGGCATACCTTTCATCTTTAACGCCCACCACAAAACTCACGGGAAACCCGATCGTACGCCTTTTCAAGGTCGACAAAAACCATGTGCAGATTTTTATGCACGCGCTTGTACTTTTCGCACAATTGGCGTAATGCGAAAATGGCATCTGTCGTACCTCGATCGGGCATGAATCCGAACTGGTTTTGTGTTATCTCACACTCTTCTCTCATTCTTCTCTCTATTATTCTTTCCCAGACTTTCATAGTATGTGACATGAGTTTTATTCCCCGGTAACTACTGCAGTTTTGAACGTCTCCTTTGTTTTTAAAAATGGGGACCAGTATACTACTGCACCATTCCTCAGGTATTTGTTCTTCCTGCAACAATTTACCGAAAAATAAACTCAACCACTTCCATCCATCCGCACTCAGCAACTTCCACACTTCTACTGGTATTCCATCTGGGCCGACTGCCTTCCCATTCTTCATATTCCTAACAGCCATTTTTACTTCTTCCACACTAATTTCTCTCACTAAGCCCATATTCACTGGTGGGTTTTCAAGCATACCATTCCATTCATTCTCCTCATTCATCAATTTCTCAAAATACTCCTTCCATCGCTTCTTTATACTTTCATCGTCAGTCAAAATCCTTCCAGAATTATCTTTTATACATTTTACATGTGAAACATCTCTTCCATTCCTTTCTCTCGCTCTTGCAATTTGAAAAAGTCGTTTTTGACCTTCGGGGCTTTCAAGGGACCGATATAATTTATCTTGCGCCTCTGCCCTACAAATAGCAACTTCCTTCTTCGCTCTCTTCTTACATTCTTTATACGCCCCTCTCTTACTTTCTTTTATGGATTTATTCTGGTCTTCTACGCTCTGCCATTCTTTAAAGGCATTTTTCTTTTCTCTCAAAACTTCTCTAATACTTTCACTCCACCACCACCCATCCTTATCTATCATACGCTTCCCTTTTGTTTCTCCTAACACCTTCCTTGCCACACTTCGGATACAATCAGCCATTTCCTTCCAGCACTCATTCACACTCATTCCTTCCATATCACCCATCTCTATCATCTTGTTTACAACTAGCTCTCTAAATTCACTTGCATACTCCTCCTTATGCAACAAATGCCACTTTATTTTGGGTGGGGGACGATCCTTATGTTTGTTGAGGCGAACAGTTAAGCAGATGTCAGCCAGCAGAATTCGGTGCTGGGATACTAAGTCTTCACCTGGAAGCACTTTGCAGTTTTTTACACTCTTGATTTGGTTCCGTCTTAACAGAAGATAGTCGATCTGTGTCGCGTGGTGGCCACTTTTATAAGTAACAAGATGCTGATCTCGTTTTTGGAACCACGTGTTTACTACAGCCAGGTCGAAAGCATGTGCTGCTTGCAGAAGAACTTCCCCCTCACGGTTGCGCACTCCGTACCCCCATCCACCGTGTACTCTTTCATACACGTCATTCACTCTCCCTACATGTCCATTAAAATCTCCTCCCATATAAACATCCTCACTCTCAGGTATTCCCATCATCGTACAATCAAATTCCTCCCAAAACTTCTCTTTCACACTCTCTTCACAGCCTGTTTGCGGAGCATACACACTTACAACATTCACTACTTTGTTTTCAATCATTAATTTAACAACTATCATTCTGTCATTTACTCTTTTCACATCTGTCACTCGTTCTTTCATTCCACTATCTAACACAACTCCTACTCCATTTCGCTTCCCGTCACTTCCACAATAATAAAACTTGTACCCTTCCCCAATCTCTCTTGCTTTATTGCCCTTCCATTTTGTTTCCTGCAAACAGGCAACATTTACTCTTCGTCGTTTCAAAACATCTGCTAACTCTCTTCCTCTTCCAGTCATCGTACCTATATTCCAGCTTGCAAACCTCACTCTGACATTCTTCTCTCTCCGGGCTCGCCTCTTACGTCGCACCCGCTCCGTAAGGTGCGACAACCCTTGCCCACTTCCCACAGGAGCCGGGTGCTGCCCCTGCGCGTCGCCTGCGGGGTACGCCCTAGCCATGTCATATATCCCACAACTCGTAATATTCATAAGTTTACTGCATGGGATTTGGCAAAAGTTTTACAGTCGGCCGCCTGCCTGACACCAACCCTCTTTGGGTATGCTATTGTTGGTAGAGGAAGCTACCATTTTGGGAAAAGGAAAGAGAAGGTTGGGGGTAGGAGCGTAGGTGTAAGGATACTGTTATCTCGGCAGGAAAGGTATGAGAATAACAGTAGCTCGGGGAGCCGGGGTCGCGTACCCGTATTCCATAACAGGATCACCGGAAAGGTAGACCAGCATGAAAACCCCCTGACTGAAACACTGGCTTTTATGAAGTAAAAACAAAACATAAACCTTTTTATCAAAACAAGACAATAACGAATTAAAATGTTCTTAAAACAATATGCGTCTTAGTTTTTCCGAGTATGAGATTAGATAAATTGCTTTGTATATGCGTTAATTAGTTTTCCGAAACGCTAAAAACAATTACCTGCACGAAACAAACAAGTTTAGATATTACTTCTGCGAAAAAAAACAATTATATTTGACGAGTTTCGTGTACAGATTAAAAAACAAGGTGTACAGCAATGTAGTCTCGATTGATTTATAATGCTTGTCTCGATTAAGATGTACGAGAATAATTTTGTTTATGAAAGTGATAAATACTTAGTAATAAACATCATAAGGCGATAAGTTTTTAAACTCCCGTTAGTGTAAGTCATAAAACAAGGTCCTGAGTGAAAATCTCAGAATAAATTTTCGTGAAAAAATTATCACGAGTATTTTTCCGCTGCGTGTTAGTTATTATTTGTTAATTTTCTTAAAAAAAGTCAAAGTGTTAGTCTTTAAATATAAAATCCCGTCCAATGTTTTCTCTGAACTGTATCATATAAATATTTAACACAATAGCTATCTTTTGGTGATAATAGCTCAATCATTTATCCATGAAGGAAAACGGATGTTACCTTACTATGGGTTAACTCATTGCGGTTTACCGAAATTTTCTTCTTATATGGTTTCCAATGACGTAGATATTCATTATGCATACGTCACTGGAAACATAAAATTAAGAGACAGAATAAGGAACTCGGAATTAAGGAACAAAACAGAAGTAGTATATGTTTTTCATCACGGCCAAAGGTTGAAATGGCGATATGCAGGGCATTTGGATTTGGCACGCATTTAGGACTAAAGGTGGACAAAATCGGTAACAGCTCAACACGGATCAGCTTATTAATATGTAAATGCGTTCAAAAGCAAAAAAAATAACTAGTAAAATCAAGTAAAAGACTAATTTAAATTCAGATTGAATTTACTTACATATAGTATAATAATGTCTATTAAGCAATATTATTTTTTATTTTTTTTTTGTATGAGCGTAATCATGAGAAAAAATTGTGGACAAGACTCCCCGTATCATAGCGCTAATGTACTAAGACATGAATTTCGGTATGCTTGTTACACTTAAAAGTGCTACCAAAACACTCATCCCAATCCGAAAGATAGACGACGCATCGCTATGCGCTACGACGCCGCCCACAAACGGTATAAGCACAGCATATAAATTATGTCTTTATTATACTGTGGTATGGGTTTGCGATGTCCACGCGAAAACCGTATTACTACAAAAAACCCGCTTACCACCGGCACTAAAATGATATGTCTCGGATATATCGCTCAGTGAGTCCAAGTTTATCTTGGTCTCCGTCGCTTGCTCGCTTGTGGTGCAGCATACACGCCACTACAATAATCCTTTTCAAGACCCATTTCTATTAATATAACGCTTTTACATATTTGAGACCTTCCACATATTTGTTTTATTTCATAGACCTCACTATTATATGTCATTAATTTATAAGACTTCAGTCCAAAACTCTACTATCATAATGCTTATGCAACAAAAAAACTTCTATAATTATGTTTTTATATCATAGATCTTACTATTATATGCCTTTAATATATGGGACTTTAACCCACAACTCTACTATTGTAATGTTTATTCATCATATATACCTTCTATAATAATGCTTTTATATCATATACCTTACTATTTAAAGTCATTTATATATGGGATTTCAACCCACAACTCTAATATTGTACTGCTTATACTTAATAGAGACCTTCTATAATAATGATTTACTATAATAGACCTTCCTACCATAAGTCCCTAATATGTATAGGACTATACATTGTGCAACAGTACTATAAGTAGACGGTCACCCGACCACCCCTTATATATACGACCTTAGGTATGCGTCTCTGGCAGCTTCCCCATACAAGCAATTTATACACGAAAATCCTCCAGAACTTAAGAATTTTCTAAAACGCGAACAAGCTCCATGATTTAAAAATTTTCTTAAGGAAATTTTCTTATACGCGAACAGCCTCTATAACTTAAGCAATTTTTGACCAATTATTCTATAAATGTTATTTAACTTGTATTTGTATTTCTATTATTTATCACATTTTGAATATTTTATCAAAGTTTTTAGTAAATTTATTGATTTTGAAAGACAATATTTAAGCCTTTAATTTGTTATAATACTTAATGTCTAAAATGTATTTATTTTAACTTTATGCTGCATCAACGTATTTTTATTGTTCAATATATTTTTTCTAAGATAATTTTTGACGACTTTATATAGGAATTAATTATTAATTATTTATAATAACAATGGGCCGTCACAATATCATCGGGTAAACTGTGTGCTCGTTTGTCGATCTTGCTTAATCTAAAACAAAAATATTATATCTATTACCATTGATATATAATATATGATAATTGATATCATATTGTATCTTTTATTATTTAGTTAGTATATTTTTCAAAATACTACTTGTTTGTTGAAGCAAAGAATTTTCAATTGATGAACAATAATTTATGATAGTTGATCGTAATGCTCCGACTGCATTCCTACTACACTACAGAGACTAGCAATCGGCGCAGAAAAGGATTATAGTGCCCAAGTGTCTATATGTGCAGGCACAGGTGCGCTCTCTATTCCCTCATTCTCATAGTCCGATGAGACGGTAAACCGACAGACGGTGAGAGATTGCCAGCTTCCTCCGGAAAAACTAAATAAATTGATTTTTGGCTCAACCTGGGATTCGAACCCGGGACCTCATCATGATCAGCAGTTGCACTACTACATCCACCAGACCAACGAGGCAGTCGAAAGTTTATCGCACTTGTTAAAAGAAGTCTTGCTTTTTCCATTTATAAATACGGGTGAGAAAATATTTACATTTATCAAAACGTAATTAATAATTATATAGTACGTGATGGTAATATGGTCATCCGGTTATTATGGACACTTTCTTATAACTCAAAAACCACAGCCTTGTTTGTATAGATAACTTTGTGATACGATAGCTCTTCACAGGCCAATCAAATAAAAATGGTGAAAAGAGCGATGCTTTATCGACGCCATTTTGGCAGCTGAAATTATATTAAATATTTTAGTCGATTTTAGTATGGTGTAGTATAGTTAGTTTTTTTTGGTTGATTTTTCGAAGTGTTCCTAATTATTACCAAAGCTTGTTTGCTATTTATTTCTTAATATATTAGTTATAGTAAACGACTTTGTTTTTGTCTCTGTCCTTCTCCTAGTTTTTGTTTTTTAGGGCGGCAAAGCTTTATAAGGTTGATAAGCTTAAGCTTAATGTTACCCTCACGTACCTTAACTTTCTTTACTTTATGAACCAGTGTTTGACTACTACCCCAAATGATGGTATGTGGTAAAGTGGTAGATGGTTAATCGCACAAAAGCAAATAGCAAAAATTATTCACTCTAGCCCTGAAGACATCCATATTATAATCGGATGGAAAGACATACACTGGTAAATTATCCCATGCATAGCTGTACCCAGTACGAGCGACGAAAAATAGAGACTCGTTGTGAGTAGAGTGTAATGGAGAGCGAATGAATTAATCATGTAATTACTACACACAACCTCCCAATCGTGATGTACTCGAGTCTGGCACATTAAGCAGATTTTAGTTACCAATAAGCCTTCAATAAGCTTGCCGTTCGTTCATCCATTGAATCCAAAGTTGTTAGATGGCATTTCGTAGCACCAACCCATATAAAGCAGCACCACCTCATACACGATACTTCCAATAACCAGGTACCCGCTGTAGTTTAAGAGCCAGTGAGTCATTTACTAACTTTCACTGGACGATTTTTGCATACCCATGGGACGGGAATTGGTAATACAATATTTAATTTCGTCTTTAGGCAAGATAATATCTCTTTCTTTTTCACTCAACAGCTACTTTTTGGATCACTACGCACTCAAATAGATGCTATAGTCCTCTAAGCCGCATCCCCGTTCTAGATCGAGACGATATTAAAACGTACACGTTGGTATTCCAAAACATTTATTCTTCTTATATATATAGAAGTAGAACACATTGTTCACTTACAAAGAGATTAAGTATACATTATCAATAATATTATTAGTATTTACACGATAGCATGCATTGTATACCTTCTGTTGTATTTTTTATTATACATTGATTAATTTGTTTCACTTTTAATTTACTTAATTTAAACATATATATGTATTTATAAAATGATAATCTTTTAATAATATGAATATCCTATGAATACAATATTCATGTGTTTCGTATGGTGAGTGTAGAGTACCGGAGACCCCTTTTACTGGAAAAGAGGCATTCCATCTTAGTCCTCAAGGTTGACAACGCATTTGATTCGCAAACGAGGATAGATGTAGATGTCTATGGGCCACAGCAACCACATACCATCAGGTGGACTGTGTGCTCGCTTGTCACCCTTTTCCTATATATATCAAATGTTCAAAATTAAAGATAAATAAGATAAACAAATACGCAGTTATAAAATTTTATCTATAACGTATGATTTTAGCTTATTCTTAAATTGCTTAATATTACTACAGTTTTTTTACACAATCCGGTAGACTAATATATATAAGTACACCTTCACACGTTAAAATTTTATTGCCATAAGATCTCGTTCGAGGCTGCCAAAGAAGCCTGTTTTCGTTTCTAAGGTTATGTGTAATATACTTTGGTGTGAATTTTATTATTGAATGTATGTTTTTACTTTTTAGTTATTATTTTTTTAATAACAAGGTATGTGTTGTATGTATATAATTGTTTAATGTTGTTTATGTTAAAAGTTCAAATAAAATTGCAGATTTCACAGTTAACGGTTAGTACACACAGTGCTACTAGTATACATAATTACAACAAAATTCGTTAATATAGCACGGTTAGCATTAGAGGTGGGCCGAATATTCGTTTTATATTCGGTATTCGGCATATTCGGCAGGTTTACCGAATATTCGTATTCGGCCGTATATTCGGCTAAATCACCGAACATTCGGTAAAGTGGTACTCAAAGTATCCACTGTATGGAAATGTACAAATTGAGTAATGCCATGTCGTTCATAATTTTGCTGTTGAAAGTATATTTATTTATGGCTTAAATCTACTTATATAGCGTTATGTTTTTGAGGCACTGTAGATTTATTTCCAATTATAGCTACTAGAAAGCTTGAAAAAATTTTGTTTGCAATCAAACAAAGAAACATTACATTACAGTCGTCAGTTTCTCTATAATAGGTCCAAATAGATAGTAGATCTCCTGCCACTCATTTTCATCATATACTTATCAATTTTCATTTTTCTCACAAAAATAGTCAAAACATAAAAATGTGCCGGCAATTTGCTCAGTACTCGATGATGCAATAACATGTCAGGTGTGGCGGGGGAGCGAGGAGAAGGCTCCGGTGCTAATCCCGCGCGGTTTATGGTAACAAGTTTCGACATAAATTGGTTAGGTACCGAGGAACTCCTGAATAATGTTCGGCCGAATATTCCGTTCGGTAAATATTTTACCGAACGTTCGGCCGAATATTAGTATTCGGTGAAATCCATATTCGGCTCATCCCTAATTAGCATCACTAACAAACACATGACCCTATTCTATCGAGACGGTCAGAAGGACTTACGAACACGGTAATATCATAAATGTTCTATTGTGCTACGTTCTGCATGGATTACTAATAGGTGTACTTTTGAATAAGCCCTCTGGCCGCATTAACCCAGTTAGAGTTTTATAAAAAGGTTGACAAACGTGCACATAGTCTTCCTGATGGTAAGTGGATGCTGTCACCCATAAACATCTACATTCCTCCTCGATTAATATTTAAATTGAAGGACTAAGATGGAATGCCTCGTTTCCAGTAAAAAGAGTCTCCGGTTCTTTATACTCACCATACGAAACACAGCAGCATAAAGCTGATATTTTACGCTGATATTCTGTGATAGCATGCCCGGGTCGATCCACCCGTGATATCCATAATTTTGCTGCAGTTTGGCTTTACCATGAGGCCCAAAGATGAGAACGTTATTCCATGTGAGATCGAACCTTGTAAAGTTGCAAGCGGTGTGCCGGCACTAAATACTGTCCCGCTCTGCTGAGCACGCCAAGCTTTTCAGAGGCAAATTTAGCCTTCCCTTCCAAGTGACCACGGAACTGCACATCATTCGATATGTCGGGGATTTCGATCTATCTGAGGCAGCAAGCGGAGTGCACTGAAATTTAAGCGTTACAACAGAGGGGTTGTTTTAAGCAGTAAACGCGCAAACATGTGTCTTCTGAGGATTAAACTGGATTAGGTTTAGTCGTCCCCAATCCACGACTTTATTTAACAACGACTCAACTTCAGACACAAGTTTCTTCTGGCACTCGATGACGTGATCTCGTGAAATATAGACACGGCCGGTGTAAAAAGTATCACCTGTGCTATCGTCTGCACAGCAATTTCTCAAGAGGCCAATGTCCAACAGTAGTCTTACGGTCGCAGCAAATGTATGAACATTAAACAGGTCAATTGACCATATAGTGGCGGTATAAAAATATCCACTACCCCATATCATACCGTGGGTTTCGTAAGTGGCGACAGAGGGAAACAAATCTGGAGACAGCCAGCAGCGTCTCTCTTATAACAATAAAAAATAAAAAATTGTGTTTGCCACCTCGCCTGCCAAGCGTGGCAACCATGGCAAATATCCCCCCAAAAAGGCAATCTATGGGGGAGGTCTACGTTCAGCAGTGGACTAAGATAAACGGTAAAAAACCATAGCATGAGGAAATTTTTTGTTAACATCCCGTGCTGTTACCCAAAATAAAGCTAAAGTAGGTTTATGAAACTTCCCTGGCTGTACGAAAAATCTGTGTAGCAAAAGAACAAACTGGCAACGAGAATAGTAGGTACGCGATAATTTATTACTTTGCTTGTTTTTTTTTCTAGGAAAACGCGTAAATCCGCCTGTAAACATTTATGTATTTATCGCATAAATTAAAATAAAGTGTTTCCGTGAAGTTTATCTACGAAAATGATTAAAATATACGATTAGAGATATAATGTGTGGTTAAGACAGCCAATTGCGAAAACATTAAAGCTCACCACTAAGTTTATATTTATAATACTTTATTGTAATCAGGAAATAAAAAATCATATGATAGATTTAAAGTAAAAAAGTAAATTTTCAGCCTGTGACGTACATGCTACTGCTGGGCCTGGCCTCCTCTCATTTGTGAGCAATTTAATTTCGTAGGACACGGAGATCAAATATCAATTAATTTGGGTAACAACTGATTATTCAACTTAGTTTCTTTATTCTGGTAAATCCATGCTGCAAATATATTTCCTACGCTGTAGCACGATTGAGTCACCTGGGCCGGGTAAGACCACGCTCTCACAAAATACCAGCGAGTAATAGAAGAATAATGCGGAGTTTCTTTTGGTGAGAGTAGAAAACCAGAGATCTCTTCTTTCTGGTATCGAGAATAACGAACAACGCATCTGCATTTTAATTCTATACGAGTGAATACGTAGAACACTCCTTATTAGAATTTTGAGAAATACAAGAAGTATTTTAGATACTATTAATATTTATTTCACATCTATACAAAATATTCTCCGTCATGATCTATACAAAGTTCCGATGGCCTAAACCAACTCTGAAAACACTTTTACCAGTCTTGATCTGACAGGTCAGAAATCACTTCTTCGTAGCCAGCCACAGCTTCTTGAGCTTGAAAAAAACTTGCCTTTTATTTTTGCTTTGACTCTTGGGAACAAAAAGAAATCACAAGGAGCTAACTCAGGGCTGTTAGTTAGGTGACTTAGAGTTTCAACACTAGATTCCTCAATAAATGCTTTTGTTCTAAGGGAGGTATGTGGAGAGGCGTTATCGTGATGCAGCATGATTCCCCGAAGCCCGGTCTTTGGTCTTCTCTCCTGCACAGCTTGAAAAGCTTTGGGTAACTCAACTGTAGTAGGTATACCATTCAGAGCTGACTAACCTACAATTTTCTAGCATTGCCGTCGACAAAAGTCCGCTCCGCGAAAAAAAACTTGTCACCTTTTTTTGCTGACGTTGCGAGGTCTTTGCAATTTTGTCGGTAACTCTCCTTCTGAGTAGACCCATACCGATGATTGCCTTTTCTTTTCTGGATAATATTGATAGATTCATGTCTCGTCACCAGTAAGGATTTGTGACGCAACGCATTTCATGGCACCAATCCAACACGAGTCTGTTTTTCGCTTTTGGAGAGCAAAAGAGGGATCCATCGACAACAAAGCTTCCTAACTCGAAGATGTTGATCTAGTATGGTATGATTGCTCCCTGAACTAAAGCCTACAATCTTTTCGATGTCTGTATATGTGATTCGTGGGTCTTCTCGCACCAACATTTCAGTAGTCAATACATTTTCTGCCGTTGCTGTTGTTTACGGGGCCCCGGTTCTTTTGTCATTTTTTTAGGTTAATTTTACCCCTTTTGAATTCAGCAAACCACCTAAAAGTAGTTGCGCGTGATGGAGCTGACTCCCCTAATACTGATTGTAGCCGTTGTAAACTTAATTGTTCGGTAAAACCAAATTTAAAATCATAATAGATCATAGCGCGCAAATGTTTACGGTTAAGATCCATCATTTTAAATGAAAAGCGTGGGAAGCGTTGCAGGAAAATTAATAGAACTTTGTTTTTTTTAAATACTGAACAATTGGCTTATGGAGTTCTATTTTTAAATAAATTTGCTTTTTAGAAACATACCACGGGTACTTTCAATTTTTAAATTTCGAGCATATCAAAACTTATTGAGTGACCTACGTATCTATTGGTCACAGCATCCATGCATTTATATGTGGGCTGGCTTGTCATCCTTATTCTATATTAAGAAATTGTGTTTAATAATCTGTTTAGTTACCGATATAGAATACCAATCGCAATTAGTTTCTGCCACTAAAGGCCGGTGCACATAATAGGTAGTATGTTCGAATAATAACGGTAATAAGCTACAGGTATTACAGGCTCTTCGGAGATTCTTAATCCTTATAACATATAACAATACACCTGTAAGCGCCTTTGAGTGAAGCGGAGACGCTTTTTACTGGAAACGAGGCATTCCATCTTAGTCCTCAGGGGTGACAGTGAGTCTGCATTTTGAATCTCTTAGCTTTAGTCGAGGATAAATGTAGATGTCTACGGGCCACAGCATCCACTTATATCAGGCGAACTGTGTAGGTACTCATTCTCATCAAAGGTGACACTTTGTTCTATTAATAAAAACCTAAAGTCGATGCTAAGAGATAGTTTAAAGTGGTAGTAATAAAGCCCGGACTCTTACTTTTTATTCAAAGATTAGTTTCTAGACTCTTTATACTGGTCTCAGGAATACAAGACTCACCCTTAGAAGTATAATTATTTCTCCTCAAGTACAACCTGTAAAATAAAAATAAATACATCAAAATTGTCGAAATGTCGCGTAAACGTACCTATATACAAAAAATAACACTTTATTTTTTGAAGTCGGCTAAAACAGTTGTATCATAAACATAATAAATACGAGTGTAAAACAAAAGAAAACTTTGTTCGTTTCAGACTCTATTATACAAAAGTTTCTCCACCAGATACACATTTTTTAGGCGATTTCGTGATCAAAACATTGCCAAATACACAATGTTTTGATTAAAAAAAAGTTGTTGACCCTCATTTGAAACACCGGCTTCTAGGTTTTATTTAAAGATTAATTTATTTTGACCTACGTAACACAAATTTACATTTTCCTTAGAAAATTCGAAACCCAACAAGTATTTATATCATGTTACAACGTAGAATTTTCGACATTTTATAACAACGATAAAGTTTTTTTCAGATACATTAGAGTCAAATAATACCGGTACTTCCTTCGATCAATAAATAACTATTTATCGAAGTGTACTTCAATATTAGATTGTGTGTGATTCGCGGTTTTGCGAACGCACTGGCTGTTAACAGGTGTGCTAGTCGTCATGAGTTCGTAAAGTTCCCCTGATAGACATGAAATCTACCGTTAGAAGGAATTTGTATTGATTTAAATCGGGGATCGTAGTACTAATAATGTCTCGTACTTTTACCGCTGCAGGCTCGTTACCGATCTGAATAAACCATCTACCTCTGATATTTTTCTGGCATTTTCCATTAGTCGTCATAGAGGTTTATCAGATTGGTCCTTTTTATAGATTAATGGTGAGAAACCCACACACAGTCCTCGTTATGGTAAGTGGTTGCCATGACTTATAAACATCTACATCAACCTCGATTAAAAGTAAAAAAATGTGCGTAAATTGAAGAGTGTAGTGTCCTTAGTGGACACTGGCACTGTTTTGTGTATATACTTACGTATATACACAAAACAGTGCCTTAGTGGCATACATATACTAGAAACCATAAAGATTTTTTTTTAAAACCTTCTTAATGATGACTTCACTGTGACCATCTGCATGACAAATAAGTTTAGATGAGTCCCATCTGATAAGCGTAAGATTGGCCACAAATTATTATTAGAGCACAAGAATGGACATTGTTATTTAAAGTTTTAATTTTATATTCACGTTTTTATATTCACGTTCGTTTCACACTCTTGTCACGATTTTCGAATCTGTAAATTCAAATCATTTGTAACGTTCCTATGTGATATTGGCGCGTTCGATTAAAACTACATTTTACGCGGTAATAAAAACTTTCGAGAGATTTATGACCAGATTCGAAAGCATTTGTAAACGTAGAGGAAATTGAGGTAACCATGTTAATGGATCTTTGATTGTGCTTTAATTATTTTAGTATTCATTACCTAATAAAAGTAAATGTCTTATATCTTTTCTATTTTTAAAAAGTTGTGCTATAATGCTCACATTATCGTTTCTATATACGTAAAACAAAATGAATATTGCTTCGGCATTCATCCCTAGAATTAAATTGCTAGCTACTTACGTCTAAGGTAAACAACTAATAAATTTAAAAGGGCCCTCGGCGGCTTTTCAACAATGCATCGGCGCCAGGTTTTAACGAGTGTAAACTAACAGGGCAGAAGACTCTCCTTGCTTTTATTATCCGGCCCATTATTGACGAAATATGGCGGATGAACGCAAATACGCACACGTGTTCACCATCTGTCTCCACGTGTACTCGTAACAAATACATTTTATACGAATACGTTTTAATATTTTTATTATGGCATACATTCATTATTAATAACGATTATTAGTATTTATAACGGGTCAGTAAATGTTTGCGCCCTCCTTTCTGCCAAGGAGGGTCGCGTTCGTATACGGCTTAGAGATCTCTAGTCAGATCGTTAAGCCAATTCCTAAAAGGTTGGGTTTAGTGGGTAAAAGTCACCACATAACCACGCAGCCGGCTGCGTGGTATGCTATGAGCATTCCCAACCTCCCTCCCCCGCTTTCCGAAGGGTTGCCCATATTTGCTTCGGGCGCAAAAAAAATCAGTAAGTTAAAATGCCAAGGGGCCGGCCAGACAGCACAACCAATTGACATTGTTAGTGGAGAAAGGTTCCTGAGTGGTAGCGGTAAGTGAAGTGGGACGAACCCCGACTATGGAGTGTCGACTTGTACAGGAAGTCGATTGATGCAGTTGTAGTAGCCTTTGTTCAGCAGTGGATGACTAACTTTTAAAATTGCTTTTAAAATTTAGCGACAGATTAATAATTGTTGAAATCTAAAAACGCTGATTCCAGTGGAAGTATTGCCAATGCGAGGGTAATTTTGAACGTGGAAGCTTAAGGACGAAGAGAAACGTTGCAGATGTTATAAGGCTGCAACACAAATACCAGCTTATACCAGAAATACTCAGAATACCAGCGTAAAATAGTAGCGTGCGGTGTTTCACGGACCCTTTTTACAGATAACGAGACCTTCGGTTTAGTCCTCAGGGGTGGCAACGAATATACATACATACGGGCAACAGCATTCACTTACAAGACTCATGACAAGAAGTATGTATTGTTAGTTGTAAAATATTTAACACATGGTAAAGCCATGTTGCAGCTCCAATATGGTTACAGTACGAATGGATCGGCTTGAACAGCTCAATGTTGCCGTATTTCGTATGGTGAGTGTAGAGAACTGGAGACCCTTATTACTGGAAACGAGGCATTCTATCTAAGTCCTCAGGGGTGACAATGCATCTGTATTTTGATTCTTAATCGAGGATAGATGTAAATGTCTATGAACCACAGTATCCACTTACCACCTGGTGGACTGTGTGCTCAGTTGACAACCTTATTCTTTATATTATAAAAAAACGTTTTGTAACAAAATGACTTAAGTTAACGTAAAATTATGGATGTAACAATACCGATATATCGGTATCGCCCAATATATACAACCGATATCAAGGGCTTGAAAAGGACATTCTTACTCAGCGCAGTTGTCTCAGAGTGTTTGTTTTTAACTGCAGGTCTGTTTCAAAATGATTTGCGTAACAGATTATCTGCTAATAATTTATACAAACTTTGTTTTCTTCACAAAAATCTACCAAAAGTTAACTGTAATTACTGATTTTACCTTTTATATCGGTTTACTTTACCACTTTGTGTAATGAAAATTACTTTCATGATTAGCGCTTTGATTGCTTAAGAATATTCTTGGTTATTTCATATAAATATTTTCTTTAAATTTTGAATTTTTGTATTCAAATTTTGATTTGACATTTAGGTTTTCAAACTTTTCAAGGTTCACTCTTTGATAAATTTAGGTAACTTTTATGCATAATAAAGAAAATTATTCATTATTTAAACGTTTTTTTATTTGTACTCAGTCACCGATAAAGGTATCGGTATCGCCGATTATTTACTACAATAATCGGTATCGGCATCGTATCGACACAATTACGTATCGTTACATCCCTACGTAAAATACTGCGATTGCGATGCGATATTTTTGTAGAATAATAAAAACACGTAGACAGAGATTCTCTGTCTACGTAAAAACACCTCTTAAAATTATTCAAATTGTTTCTGCTCTACCAAAGACTACTTTCTTGCGAGGACTGTAATGTGCAAACATCTTCTACTTCTATCCATAATTGCGTTCGAATTTTTTAACTTACATGTAATTTTATTTACCTACATAGTACATACCTATTTATGTCTACCTCGTAAAGTTGTGTAGTTATTTTTGTTAGCTTATAACAAATACTGGAACCACGAATATAATAAATAGAGCTGCGCTCAAACAATTTCTTTATTCAATTCTTCCTGCAAATGTACATAGAGAGCATAAAGAAACAGTCATTCGGAGAAACATGGCGCATGTCACACGCGTTGCCTTTCGAGGAACACTCGATTAACTTGATTCCTATAGATTAGGGAGCAGCTGGGGAAAAATTCCTCTATTGTTAAGGACGTGCCTCATATGTAACGTACTCGTAAATTATGAGAATAAGGGTGGAACTCGCAACAGATGTTCGCTCAAATGAATTATTATTATACGTGTGCTGCGTTAGCTTAAATTCCTTTACGAAATATATTTTTGATAATGTATGAATTAGGTACGTACTCGTATGTATATTCACACGACTGTATTTTAGTTTTTTTACTCTATAACTTATTAAACCACTACACTGTAACTTATCTCGTACACTGCTGAGGCGTTATACATACATAAATTACAGATGGAAGAAGATATTATATAATCAAACATGCGGCCAACAGTACCACAGAAAAAAAATGCATTGCGCATTCGAGCCGTACCAGGCTGCAGTAAGTATAATATGGCCTTATAATTATTTAATAATCAGGTAAAGGTTTGTCATTGGAGTGTTACGTAATAATTATTATATGTCATGTACAGGTCGCCACTACTACATGTCACTCCATTGGTGTACAGTTTCGTTTTTCTTCTGTAGTCTCTTACCACAAAGGAAAAACGAAACTAGAGCAGGATCGTCAAAGTAACAAATAATGAAAGGCTGCCGTTGCAAACCCGCTTGCCAAGTGTGGCAACTATGGCAAACATCTCTACAAGGCAATAAGACTGAAATTAATGAATGAATAAATAAAGAAATTAATGGTATAATTGTAGCGTTAAAATCGGCTTCGAAAAGTCGTAAATGATGTAATAAATGTCCACAGAATCTAACGATATAAGACAGAATAACAATCTCATAAATATCATATATAATTCACTACCACGCTGCAGTTATATAATGGTTGAAGCACGAATGTGTCAGCTCGACCGGGGAAGGAGCACGCTCTCACAGAATACCAGCGTCAAATAGAGTGTAGATATCCGAAGACCTTTTTTACTGGAAACGAGGCGTTCCATCTTAATCCTCACGAGTGACAACGCATCTGCATTTTGATTCTTAATCGATGTAAATGTAGATGGGTAGTTTGGGCCACAGCATCCACTTTCATATTCTATAAAAAATGTACATTAGATGAAGTGAAGAACTAACAAAACATGCAGGTGACCTAGGGCTGTGTTTTACGGCATATTTTAATCGAGGCCTATACTCAGCTGTGAACTTATGAACAAAGATGATCATGATACTGATGGTAGCTCTATCATAATAAATAGATACACAATACACCCTAAACAAAAATACATAATAAATTAATAATATCTGTTTGTGGCATTTATATTTTAATTTTTTTATTTTGTGCCTGTTTTAATATTTTAATAAAGTTTTCAATCTACCAAACAAATGAAAACGTGTCTCTACGACTCTACATACAGTACGTTTTAAATACCTTAAAACTGTAGGTACAAAGAATAAACAAAAATGTTAAATATTAGTGGTATATTTATTTTCTAACAATTATTGTAATGTTTATGAAAAACGTGATTCTTTGGTTATTAGAATGATGTTCTTTCTGTCCCTACTCTATCAGTCGAGTTGACACTTCGCGTGAGCTAACCGAAACGGCACTAAAGTGTGTATTTCGGAATTTCATGGTTATTCAGTTATTTTTATATTTACTATAATAATAATAATGTCCTCCAGACCGAATTTCGGTCACGGCGGCCAGCCTCAACGAAGACTAGCCATCGGCGCAGGACTGGATTATAGTGCCCTAGTGTATGCGCAAGCACAGGTGCATCCACTATTTTCTCACTCTCATAATCCGATTTGACGGCAAACAAACACGACCAGAGCCGGGGAGAGACCTAGAGGCTTTCCGAGGCATGGGGCTGTGACACCACCAAAGTCCTGACTTCGGGCAGTTACTGAAAATTTCTTGACGGAAAAACTCCATGAACTGATTTTTTTTGGCCCATTCTGGGATTCGATCCTGGATTCCCACGATCAACAGTCGCAGTACTAAAACCACTAGACCAACGAGGCAGTCAGTCGAGAATTTTAATATTATAGGTAATTTTTAATGTACCTTTATCATCATCTTCATTCATCATCATTACAGCCCTTCACAAGTCCACTGCTGAACGTAGGTCTCCCCCAAGCAATGCCACAAAGCACGGTCCTGAGCCACCTGCATCAATCGACTTCCTGCATGTCTTACCAGGTCGTCACTCCATCTAGTGGGGGGTCGCCCTACACTACGCCTACCGGTACGAGGCTGCCACTCGAGAACCTTTCTTCCCCATCGGTTATCGGTTCTTCGAGCTATATGGCCGGCCCATTGCCACTTCAGCTTACTAATAATGTACCTTTATAAATATATTTATTGTCTTCAACAATTAGCATATGGGGTAGTGGATATTCCTTCACCGCCAATACACGGTTTTCGTGGTGTCGCTACCGAGGGTGTCGTAAGGTGACAGAGGGAAAGTAATCAGGAGAAGAACAGCAGCGTCTTCGACTAAAAATAGAAAACTGCGGTTGCCAACCCCCTTGCCAAGCGCGGCAACTATGGCAAAATAGCCCCTATGAGGCAATCTAGAGAAAGACCAACTGCTAGCAAATAAAATAAAAAATTACATATCATTGAGTCTGTATAATTTACAAACTATATAGTAATTCATGCGACTCATTCTTTGAAATGTTTAAACCCGTTGTACAGCCATGCTGTAGTTATATTAGTAGTAAAGTTGTAGCACAAATGGGTCGGCTCGACCGGGGAAGGGCCACATTCTCACAGAATACCAGCGTTAAATAGTAGCTTAACGCTGCTGTGTTTCGTATGGTGGGTGTAGAGCACCGGAGACTTTCTTTACTGGAAACGAGGCATTCCATCTTAGTCCTCACGGGTGACAACGCATCTGCATTTTGATTCGTAAACGAAGATAGTCGTTATGTAGGTGTCTATGGGCCATAGCAACCACTTACCATCAGGTGGACTGCGTGCCCGTTTGTCACCCTCTCCTATAAAAAAATCCAGCTCTAGACTTAAAAGACTTGATTTAATATACGGAACCTAAAGGTATATTATATTACCTATAATTACAAAGTCCCATACCCAGCTGTGATTTCCTACGGGCTGCTAATGTAAAAGAAGTTGGTATATAATGCTTTGCTCTAACTCTCTAAAACCGTTTTCTATATGAAAACATTCATAGAATATTTTTAAGAAAAGTAATTGAACGAAGTACCTGGCAATATTGTTGATTAACTTTGGCTCATTATGCTTTTACTTTAGTTTATATGTTTTTAAACGCCTCCGTAGTTGGAATTCAAAAGAGGTAAGTCTTGGAAAGCATGGTAACTAACGGGAGAGTTTCCAGTAGAACTTTCTTTAACTTGAACGTTATCGTTATATTATTACGTTATCGTTGCGAAACATAGCAGTTGACACGTCTTGGTTGTTTGATAGCGATCTAATCCGTCATCATTTGCAATTCTTGACTGCACGCATCTGCTGCAACGTTGTGCCAGATATCACGCGCAATTATAAATAATGCAGGAAAGATCCCTTGTAGAGTCTTATGATATGTAAGTCGCTGTTGTTCGTACCTACATAAACCATATGCAGCTATATTTTGTTTTGGTTGACTTTGGAACATAGTTTAGTTGCCTCTCCTCATTGTAAGTAATAATCTCAGTGGTAAAACCGATTCGAAATCTTCTCACTTTTGTGCCGATTCAATAAATTAAAAGAAGCTTTCGTGAGATTGCCGTTGCGCCCCAGTAAATTCGAACGATACACTTTTCGAGCTTCTTTTTTCCCTCAATTTGATATAAATGACTTGGTAGTGCTGCTAACACTGACGTCATTTGTGGTGAATTCGATCATCATTATGATCGACTTTAGTCTACGGTCATCTCAGCTTGTTGCATAGGTCTAAAATTCCACAAGCAAAGCAATTAAATCAAAAATACATCGTGCGTCTGTTAGCAGTAAAAAAGATCGTTGATGTTCCATGCTGTTTATGCAGCATTGGTGCCATGACAATACCAACGTGAAATGGCAGCTGTGTGGTGGTGTAAAACCGGAGACATTTTTTACTATAAATGAGACGTTCCATCTAAATTCTGCGTTGACAGATATAGATGTCTGTAGACTACAACATCCACTTACCATCAGGTGGACTGTGTGCTCGTTTGTCACAATCTATAAAATATCTCTTAAGTTGACTTTTACAACAAAATCTGTTCCAGAGATTGCTTTGGGATTCGTAATAATTTGTAAAATGTATCCATACAACGTATTCATTTCATGATTGTTTGTTGAAAGTATCTAGGTTTAAACTGGGAAATAACTTTGTGTGCCCACTTCCCGGTAATAAAAGTTCTGGTTATATTAATGGCAAATATAACAGTAAGCGAACCCCACTAAAATCGTCTTACTTCTAGCCACAGATCGAGAAATGATATAATCATCTTACTGCTAGCAACCGAACTAGGACCTGGACCTTGATTTGAGAAATATTATTATGATGATAGACATCTCTTTCAAAAAAATTGATTTCAAAACCAGGTTAAAATTTTTGGTAAGTATAAATATAAAGGTTCTTCGTATTTGATTTGGAATCGGTAAATCTAAGTAGGATCTACTATACTACTTCTATCCAGGTAGGATTTACCGATTCCAAATCAGGTACTAAAAAACCTTTATATTTATATACCAAGAATCTTAACCTGGTTTTGAAATCTATGTTTTTTGGAGGGGAATAATAAAAATGAATTAGTGAATTCTTAGGTAATCTGCAAAATAGGCAACTTATTCACAATTTACTTACCAACGCATTTGACGAAGTCAGCCATGATGGCTTTTATTATTATGTAATCCTTTAATGGTTTTAATTGAAGTAACTTAGTTTGGCGCTGTTTATACAACATGTAACAAAAACCCTGTGGTTCCCGTTATTGTGTTATCATAATCAGTATCCAAGCAT
Organism: Parnassius smintheus behrii; assembly: GCA_036936625.1. Classification (NCBI taxonomy): domain Eukaryota; kingdom Metazoa; phylum Arthropoda; class Insecta; order Lepidoptera; family Papilionidae; genus Parnassius; species Parnassius smintheus. Next base: position 43,411,395 of record JAUPFT010000004.1, read on the forward strand.
ATAGAAATAATTATTTTTGCAAAAAACACATTTAAAAAAAATAAATGAAAAAAATATTTGCGAATTGTAGGTGGTTTTATTTCCTTTAACTCACATGAGTATCGGTAATGCGGGATCTTTGACAATCCTCTTGCTCCTCGGTCAATGCAGAGATAATAAAACCACATACAATTTGCAAATTATTTTTTTCAATTGTTTTTTTTTTAAATTTGGAAAAAAATTATTTCTATATGGTTGGATACTGATTCTGATAACGCAGTTAATGGGAACCACAGAGTTTTTGTTACATGTTGTATATGCGTAATCATTGCTTAAAATATTATACTAAGTTGTAACATAATGATCATCATTATGTTAATGTTTATGGATTAACCCAAAGTACTTACTTGGGTCCCCTTTTTTGTACATTTTGATCAGTTTTGGAAATAATACCATAAATTGCTTATTGGAGAATTGTAAGTATTAACTACATCAATTTATCGTAGATTTTCAGTGAAAAATGAATTTTAAAAAAAACTTATTTCATTATCTATGCATAGTATAAATAAATGCAATGATCGTCTATAAACTAAGTAAAGTCTTCAATCTATTAACCAAATAGGAAAATACCACTGACACACCCATAAACACGAAATAGATCTGAAAGTGAATGAACTTTCGGCCTTTTATTACTTCCACCTCTAATGGAATCGGAGGGCGGTACGGTAGATATTTACCATCAAAGTTTAACGGTACCAACAATAAGTGATTAAAGGTCAACAGACTTTCCGCGTGTCAATTGTGCTTATCGTCGTCACGAGCCACCTCCCGTGCCGGCTATCGTTGCTAGTACGGCTGCAAACTTATATAAATTAGTGACAATGCCATGGGTTATTTCTTAGAAGAACCAAGGTTGGGATTTCTGGGAAGTGCGGGCGCGTCGACGAACGCCTAGCGCTGCGCCGACGAACACGTTGCGCCAGCGAGCGAGCAGACCCTGCTCGCCTCCCGTCGCGCACGTCACCCCGCGTGTTTACTTCATGTCCGCGTGCATTCGACTCCGCGCCGCCAGTCGACTTTCGTACATGAAAGGGGAATCATTACTGCGGCGGCTCGCCTCGCCGAACTTTCACCTCCCGCAGCGATATTGTTATCTGTGATAAAATACACCAACGTTGAGTGAAATTGAATGTGCGCGTTCTTAGAAAACGTTTCTGCTACGGCACACGGACGGACGGCCGCCGGTAACGTCGATTTCTGCAAAATAATTTCTCCAGTGCGCGCGGATTCCTCGAAACTGCTTATAAAGAGTTTACCGAGAAGCGAAACGGCAATAAAGTGGATTTGAGGAAATATTAATAAATATCAGTGGAACTGTGCGTTTTCGTGTTTTGTTGTTACCTAAGGCTTTTACATTGGATCCCAATCACCCCATCGCTCCTCCAATGGTGGTCAAACTACCAGGTGAGTTGATTTCGTTTATAATTTATGACACTAACAAGAGACAATTTCTGAATGTTCCATGGCAACACTAACAAAAACGATTTAAAGTTTCAAAACTAGATTATCAATGCAGAGCATACAGGGTACTTATAGATAGTATTGTCTATACTACTTGAGATTGAGGCGCCCACCGATATCTCAGGTCCCGGGGTTATTTATAAATTTATATAAGTACATAGGTAAAATAAATTTATTTGCTACAAGAATCGTTTTACTTTTATTATCATTATAATAATTGAAGATCAAAAATACCCTCATAATTTTCACAATACCTGAAACTAAAAAATTTTTTTAAATATTGTAGGAGTTTAAAAAAAAGTCAGGAATAAATATGTTGAAGACATAACGAATGAAATTTCCGCAATTATTGTTGTGTAAGGTTAGTTTGAAAGAGTTTTATAAAATGATTTACGCACTACCTATTTTTCTGTAGAAAGTGTCTAATAAAATTCTTATGATTTTAGCAGTAACCTACTGTTATTGAAACCTAGATTATATTTATAAGCATAGTAGCGTGTAATTATACCGGGCCTTGCTCCGTTCGTTCGAAAACAATTAGCCTGCTTGCACGCGATGACACCGGCGATTCCTTGGAACGTTTACACTCTGCTGTTTATCGTTACAAATGTGATATCATTTTACTATAAAGTTCAATAATCTCTAATTGATCTACATCACAACCTTATCTACACAATGTAATTATATGTTTAAAAAAGTTATACTTACGTTTCAATATACAGAAATGTATTTCATAACTGAATAAACATTCAGTTTAGATTCAGATATCCTGGAAAACTTTCATCTGACCTGACCTGACTAGTTTTTAAACTAGTTTAGCGTACCTAATAATGTGAACAATTTGAACTTTATGACCACAAGCGGTTTCTAAATTATTATTTTAAAAAATAAATTAAACTGAACCTTAACTGAAACTAAGTTAGATATTTAACTGAAACTTAAATATAACTAATATTTAAGTTTCAGTTAAATCCAGTCAGGGGGTTTTCATGCTGGTCTACTTTTCCGGTGATCCTGTTATGGAATACGGGTACGCGACCCCGGCTCCCCGAGCTACTGTTATTCTCATACCTTTCCTGCCGAGATAACAGTATCCTTACACCTACGCTCCTACCCCCAACCTTTTTTTTTTCCTTTTTCCAAAATGGTAGCTTCCTCTACCAACAATAGCATACCCAAAGAGGGTTGGTGTCAGGCAGGCGGCCGACTGTAAAACTTTTGCCAAATCCCATGCAGTAAACTTATGAATATTACGAGTTGTGGGATATATGACAGGGCTAGGGCGTACCCCGCAGGCGACGCGCAGGAGCAGCACCCGGCTCCTGTGGGAAGTGGGCAAGGGTTGTCGCACCTTACGGAGCGGGTGCGACGTAAGAGGCGAGCCCGTAGAGAGAAGGATGTCAGAGTGAGGTTTGCAAGCTGGAATATAGGTACGATGACTGGAAGAGGAAGAGAGTTAGCAGATGTTTTGAAACGACGAAGAGTGAATGTTGCCTGTTTGCAGGAAACAAAATGGAAGGGCAATAAAGCAAGAGAGATTGGGGAAGGATACAAGTTTTATTACTGTGGAAGTGACGGGAAGCGAAATGGAGTAGGAGTTGTGTTAAATAGTGGAATGAAAGAACGAGTGACAGATGTGAAAAGAGTAAATGACAGAATGATAGTTGTTAAATTAATGATTGAAAACAAAGTAGTGAATGTTGTAAGTGTGTATGCTCCGCAAACAGGCTGTGAAGAGAGTGTGAAAGAGAAGTTTTGGGAGGAATTTGATTGTATGATGATGGGAATACCTGAGAGTGAGGATGTTTATATGGGAGGAGATTTTAATGGACATGTAGGGAGAGTGAATGACGGGTATGAAAGAGTACACGGTGGATGGGGGTACGGAGTACGCAACCGTGAGGGGGAAGTTCTTCTGCAAGCAGCATGTGCTTTCGACCTGGCTGTAGTAAACACGTGGTTCCAAAAACGAGATCAGCATCTTGTTACTTATAAAAGTGGCCACCACGCGACACAGATCGACTATCTTCTGTTAAGACGGAACCAAATCAAGAGTGTAAAAAACTGCAAAGTGCTTCCAGGTGAAGACTTAGTATCCCAGCACCGAATTCTGCTGGCTGACATCTGCTTAACTGTTCGCCTCAACAAACATAAGGATCGTCCCCCACCCAAAATAAAGTGGCATTTGTTGCATAAGGAGGAGTATGCAAGTGAATTTAGAGAGCTAGTTGTAAACAAGATGATAGAGATGGGTGATATGGAAGGAATGAGTGTGAATGAGTGCTGGAAGGAAATGGCTGATTGTATCCGAAGTGTGGCAAGGAAGGTGTTAGGAGAAACAAAAGGGAAGCGTATGATAGATAAGGATGGGTGGTGGTGGAGTGAAAGTATTAGAGAAGTTTTGAGAGAAAAGAAAAATGCCTTTAAAGAATGGCAGAGCGTAGAAGACCAGAATGAATCCATAAAAGAAAGTAAGAGAGAGGCGTATAAAGAATGTAAGAAGAGAGCGAAGAAGGAAGTTGCTATTTGTAGGGCAGAGGCGCAAGATAAATTATATCGGTCCCTTGAAAGCCCCGAAGGTCAAAAACGACTTTTTCAAATTGCAAGAGCGAGAGAAAGGAATGGAAGAGATGTTTCACATGTAAAATGTATAAAAGATGATTCTGGAAGGATTTTGACTGACGATGAAAGTATAAAGAAGCGATGGAAGGAGTATTTTGAGAAATTGATGAATGAGGAGAATGAATGGAATGGTATGCTTGAAAACCCACCAGTGAATATGGGCTTAGTGAGAGAAATTAGTGTGGAAGAAGTAAAAATGGCTGTTAGGAATATGAAGAATGGGAAGGCAGTCGGCCCAGATGGAATACCAGTAGAAGTGTGGAAGTTGCTGAGTGCGGATGGATGGAAGTGGTTGAGTTTATTTTTCGGTAAATTTTTGCAGGAAGAACAAATACCTGAGGAATGGTGCAGTAGTATACTGGTCCCCATTTTTAAAAACAAAGGAGACGTTCAAAACTGCAGCAGTTACCGGGGAATAAAACTCATGTCACATACTATGAAAGTCTGGGAAAGAATAATAGAGAGAAGAATGAGAGAAGAGTGTGAGATAACACAAAACCAGTTCGGATTCATGCCCGGTCGAGGTACGACGGATGCCATTTTCGCATTACGCCAATTGTGCGAAAAGTACAAGCGCGTGCATAAAAATCTGCACATGGTTTTTGTCGACCTTGAAAAGGCGTGCGATCGGGTTCCCCGTGAGGTTTTGTGGTGGGCGTTAAAGATGAAAGGTATGCCTGGGAAGTATGTGAGGTTAGTCCGTGCTATGTACAGAGCATCCCGTACATGTGTACGATCTGCCGCGGGAACTACGGGCAGTATCGATGTGGCGGTAGGGCTGCACCAAGGGTCGGCATTGAGCCCTTACCTCTTCCTACTGATTATGGACGCTTTGACGTCGGACCTGCAGGATGAGGCACCCTGGTGCATGCTCTTTGCCGATGACATCGTGCTTGTCGGGGAAGAAGGCATCGAGGTACAGAGCAGACTGACGGGGTGGCAACAGAGGCTGGAAAGTGTTGGCTTGAAGATCAGCAGATCCAAAACCGAATATCTGTGCTGTGATTTCGGCGGTCTTTCCAGTCCTGTACCCATGTCGTTGGATGGCGCTATACTGCCTACCTGCTCAGATTTCAAGTACCTCGGTTCCCTCATTCCAGGCGACGGCGGAATAGATAGAGCTGTGCAGCATAGGATTAACGCAGGGTGGATGAAATGGCGACAGGTCACAGCCACAACGTGCGATCCCCGAATGCCAATAAGGCTGAAGGGGAAAATTTACAAATCGATCATCCGACCTGTCGTCATGTATGGAAGTGAATGCTGGGCCGTCAAGAAGAAGGATGAAAATAGACTGCATGCGAATGAAATGAGAATGTTACGATGGATGTGTGGTGTGACAAGGATGGATAAGATAAGGAATGAGTATATAAGAGGAAGCCTGAAAGTAGCGCCAGTGGTAGAAAAGGTGAGAGGAAGCAGATTGGCATGGTTTGGGCATGTGATGCGGAGGAATGAAAGTCATGTCACAATACGAGTGTTGAATATGAATGTGGAGGGACACACGGGCAGAGGAAGGCCGAATAAAAGATGGATCGATTGTGTGAAGAGTGATATGAGAATGAAAGGAGTAAGTATGGAAATGACGGCTGATAGAGAGGAATGGAACAAGAAGGTTTACTGCGCCGACCCCAGATAATGGGAAATGGTTTAGAGAATGATGATTTAAGTTTCAGTTAAATACTCGAAAAATAGTTAGATTATGAACATAGCTAGTCATTTTTTTTCTTAATTCTCTTATTCGAGAGATTATTTGAGAAGACTATATCCAGTAGATTGAATCTGCCTGACGATGAATGATGAGACTTCAATTAACAAATCATTTTAAAAAAAATCTTACATAGCAAGCAACGATCAAGCATCACGTCAACAAATTCTTTAAAAAATGTCGATATGTAATTTTTTTATCATCTTTTCCTTAACATTCTAATTCCCATCAAACAATTATTGTATGTTTAGTATTCTCTGTATTTATGCACTCTGTTTACATATATTTAAATTATCGTTTACAATTATATTTTGAATGTAACGTAATTACGTCACAAACGAAAAACTAGAACAAACCCACACACTAGCAATAGAGTATGTGACAGCTGTTGCTAAATGAAAATAAAAATATAAAAATATCTTGTACTCTTATATAATAACATACTTAGTATAGATACATCATTTTATCCTTTGCGACGACGATTATTATACAATATTTAATGAAATTATGGACAGTGAGGCGGTGCCTTAACAATATGCCAGACAATCGCACATTGTTCGCAATTTACCGGGAACATCGAAGGTAAATCGCCTACCGGGAATCGCTATTGCCTTTGTTTATCCACGAAGGGAAACAATAGCGTTTTTGCTGCTTTATTTTAAGTTTCAAAGAGTCTCTTACCTCAATGTCTATTGTTAATGTTTATTGTTCTATTTCGTTTAAGATTTTCGCGGAATTTGATTAACACGCTTAGGTATATGTTAGTCGTACATAACCTAAAACAATACTAGGTCAACGACGATCGTTTGCATGCACGACGTCATAATTACGTAGAGGTTCAATGAAAACTTTAATAAAATCTTAACATTATAGCTACTGTCCTGTATATTTATTTATAATATTATATTGTTATAATTTTCTATAAAAATTGCACTTATTTTATTAACGTTTTTGTACGAAGAGTAACCATAGACTTAGAATCAATATACTCTATCTTAAGTCTATGAGATTAACCGCTTACGTTTGTAACAATTTATATTACCATCATTGTTTTATCAGAAAAAAATATATACTTTTATACTAACGTAAATGGGTTGCAAATAAACGAAGATTAAGATGGAATATTTCGACGTAGTCGTTGGCTTACTCGCTACAAAGACCCGACACCGACAACGATTAGTTTGATTAGCAAACGTTATGACGCAGTTTCAATTTAACTGTTACTAGACTTTATCTCGTACTTAGAGTATAGCACGCATAAAGTGAAAACTGCATGAGAAAATGCAATAGTTTGCATAAGTTGATTGTATTAATTATTAGTTTTTATCACTTGATATCCGGCATTTTTTTCCTACCAACAAATTGTAAGTAGTAACATCAAAACATAATTTAACATAGTCGAAGCTGCAATTTCAAAATACATTATAATATTAAGCATAATAATATATTATTTAAAGCTTATATCTTAGTTATTCCTAATTGAAATAAAACGTCTGTGACCTGTTTTTTTTATAGTATAGGGTGACAAACGAGCACACAGTCTACCTGATGGTAGGTGGATGGTGTGGCACGTTGACCTCTACATTTATCCTCGTCTAAGAATAAAATATAAATGTGTTGTCACCCGTGAGGACATGACTCGTTTCCAGTAAAAAGGGTCTCCAGTTCTCTACACTTATACGAAACACAGCAGCATTGAGCTGCTATTTACGCTGGTATTCCGTGTGAGCGTAAAATTTTTTTTATAGGATAGGGTTAGAAACGAGCACACAGTCCACCTGATGGTAAGTGGTTGCTGTGACCCATAGACATTTACATCTTTCCTCAGTTACGAATCAAAATGCAGACGCGTTTGTCACCCGTGAGGACTAAGATGGATTGCCTCTTTTCCAGTAAAAAGGGTCTCCGGTTCTCTACACTGATCATACGAAACACAGCAGCATTAAGCTACTATTTGACGCTGGTATTCTGTGAGAGCGTGGTCCTTCCCCGGTGGAGCCGACCCGTTCATGCTACAACTATACTACTAATATAACTGCAGCATGGATCTACTATGTGATTCTATAGCGTGACACTACCACGTTGAAAACCTGACCTGACCAGACTGGTTACAACCACCATTATGATAACATTAATCGATATATTACAGAATATAATTACATACATTTCGAACTATGTACGTAGAAATTACATGACTCCACTCTCTCTTCCTCTGTCCTACCGTTGATCGACCAGATGGTCCCTCAGGCTTGTTCGTAATGCGTACAGAAACAGAGTGGAATAATTTGCCAGCATCCGTTTTTTCATACAATTACAATGTGGGTGGGTTTCTGAAAGGCAAGAGGAAATAATAGGGTTTTGTTAAGCTTTTAAGTACGATTTTAGCGCATTGAGCGCTAAAATCGTACTTAAAATTGAAAAAAGACCAGCAACACAATAAATTTAATAGATCAAAAATAGTTTGTATGTGCTATAAAAATTTATGCTATCAATACAGCAAGTAAAATATAAACGGTACTTATGACAAAATATAAACATAAAACTTTTGTATGTCTGTTTGTGATTTTGAAGGGATTTTCACTGGCAGATAACTAATGTAATAAGGAGTAACTTAGGCTACTTTTATTTTAAAAAAAGAATTGAGTTCTGCGCGAAAAAAAGCATGAAATCCAATTAATTCACGCGGGCGAAGTCGCGGGTAACAACTAGTAATATAATAAAGTACCAGAAGTTCGAAAATATTAAACTGTAGACGTAGTACAACAGGAAGTCACAGCCTTTTTGTAAAATGATTACTATCGGTGTGTTGCTTCTAACCATTTGATGTCGTATTTCGAATATAAATTAACTACTTTTGCTTAAAACATATTTTAAAGGAATAACATACTCTTGCACTTTTATTTTTGCTTTATGTTACTGACAGAAAATTGTCATTTGTTCTGTTCTGTGTAAAATGAAAACTCTATAACGATAGAAAGTAGGTACTTAGTCTGACGTGTAGTGCAAATTCTTATTAACATATTTGAGTTTCTTTCAATAACAGTTATGTGTTTTATAAACACTTCACGATGTTTTTTTACATCGCAACGCAAGTGGTAAATCAGCACGACATTTCAGTAGTGCCAGCGGGGATGAAAATGGACGAAGTCACCAGTACTATCAACCGTCGCGTCGGTCATGTATGCGTAGATATGAATGTGAAAGAAACGAGAGAAATGTTAGGTTCGTGTCAAATGAAAATCCGTGAGTTTCTCCTTCTCAAGCTAATAGGCGTGAGATTCATATAGGTATTATAATTTTGGTCATTAGTCTATTTCTTACAACTAACAAGTTTATTCAGTACGTATGTTATGTTTGGGTAAAGGCCTATAAATATTGTAATAACCATAAAGGTTTGTTAGACACTATAATCACTTTATTAAGCATGGAAAAAATAACATTCAGAATATTTAATATTTATGTATAGTTAATACAGCATACTGCGCACAATACCCTTTTCTAGAAAAGGATAGATAACGACTCACTATAAGTGTATAGTGAGTCGTTGTTATCTATCCTTTAAGCTAAGTATAAAAGGCTTTATTTCGTTACGCCTAATTAGGTTTCGCAGACCCGCATATCCTGTTGTTCTCCATTGTGAAAACTGTCTGTAAACGTAAAACTGCATACATACATTAACTCATAATTTAAATTACATTATGATCTAACAAACAAATGTGGAAACCGATTTCAATCCTCACCGCCACCAACGATATCTTTGTACACAATTTTAAGTGATGATTTGGCACGTGCTCGTCGGTAAAGGGATAAATCGCAAGGAAACCTTTATTTCTGAGAAATTAAAAAAAAAAAACAAAAACCTTGTCCTCTAACACGCATTGGGGCAGCACAGTGTACACATCTTTACCTAAAAACCAGCACCAGCAGTGAGGCAAAAATAAGGGCAGCAACTTTACTTTTTACATTGCTCTAATATAACTTTAACAAGTCTAAATAAGACTACTTTTACAGATTTCTTTCGCGTTTTATTTATTTTATTTTTAACCCGACGTTTCGGGTGCTTTCCAGCACCCATGGTCACGGGGGACTGAGGTGACTGACGTCCCGATGTCAAAGTTAACCCGGAGTACCTTCAGCTTTTTTAATTATTGTCTTTGGTCCGATCTACGCAGAATGAACTAACGCGAAAGAAATTCGTAAAAGTAGTTTTAATCAATGTACAGTGTTCGCGTAAATATAAGAAATCATTAAGTCTAAATAAGGTTAACTAACTCATTTCCTAGAGTTTAACTAAATCTATTCGGTTAAAATTTAAATAAAACGTCATGGTGACCATTGTAAGCAGGAGAAATCTTTTCTATTTGGAGACCGTTAATTTTTCCGTTTTTTTTTTCACGTTGAATTATAGTATATAAGTATACGTTCTTACTCAAGGCAAAAAGAATAATTTGTTCAAAGGTATGATACTTTGCCCAAGGTTTAAGTTCAAAGAGCGTACAAAAAGTATTTAATCAATACGTTTGTAGAGCAGAGAGACGTGATAATAGCACAGAACGTAATAAAATTATCGATCTGCAATAAATTTGGTAGATGCTAAGTTAAGGTTAAGGTTCTGAATTCGCTGTCTATTATTTTTTGTATGTATGCTGCGTTATATCTGCGTCTATTGTAAACCGATTATATTGATACTTATTTATTAATTAGGTGTCTTCCTGGGTGCTCCCATATAAATTTGGAAAAAAGTTTACCCACAACTGATGCTGGAAAATAGACAATGAAGTTTTTGACGTTACTATTTGGACAATATTTTGGTTGTTACCTTAAGTTTGTGTCATTCCTTAGTTCAATGGTAAGGGTAAGTAAAAAGTAAACACCTACTCTAACTAAAAGTACTTAAAAAAATAAAACAATTTCTACAGTAGGTTAATCCATCTATGCTCTATGTCCTAACACCGCCCACCGTTATAATCTCCTTTATTACCATTGGTATTATCTTTAAAGTGCTTTTACTTTTTTTTATTAATTTTAGTTTGTATTATACTTACTTCACCAGAGTATATAAGCATTTGACCTCCTGAGTCTCCTTTTCACTATGAAACAGAGCCATAATATTTCGTGTTTACTCTTTACATTTTACTATCAAAGAGAAAATGTACCAAAGAAAAAAGTATCATTATGCCATTGAATAATAACAAGAAACAGATAAGAAAATATGAAAAAGGGGGTCTACTAGGAAAATGTGCGTTGGATCGAAACGTCAGAGCAAGGTGGGATCGCCGCGCGGGCGCAGGTATGCGTGTTCTCAGAACGAGCCAAGTCCGTTTTTGCTCCTTTTTCGATTCGAGTTTACCGAGAATTGAATGGCCCGGTGGCGGGCCTACTCGGAACTCGTAATTAATCCCTGGAAGCCTCCGACCCGAGGGTTGTTATGAGAAATTGTCAGCGTTATGACTGTTTTTTTATCAACTTTTTGCGATACCATTTCGAAAATTGTGCACGGGTTATTGTTCGCGGAAGGGCTGATGTTAGAATGCTATGCATGTTATTAAATTTCATGCAACGCCTCTAACCGCGCTTAATTAGTTACGCAGAGGGAACTATTTCATCAGAACTTTGCGTTGTTATTCAAAAGTAATTGTATAATAATTAAAAAAGCCAAGAATTCTTTCCAAATGGTAAATGTCTGCAAAACAGCCAAGATAGTTTATATTGTTTTATAATAATGTTTTTTAATTTTACTAACTTTTAATCCAGACAAATAGGTAAAGAAAGAAAAGTGAACCCCTTCTCATATAAGATACATATTATTACATTATTATTTATTTTTATACGTAGTAGAGCCACGTTACAGCTATTACGATTGTAGCACGAATGGGTCGGCTCGACCGCGGAAGGACCATGCTCTCACATAGGTAATACCAGCGTAAAATAGCAGCAGCTTAATGCTGCTGTGTTTCGTATGATGATTGTAGAGAACCGGAAACCCTTTTTAGTGGAAACGAGGCATTCCATCTTAGTCCTCAGGGATGACATCTGCTTTTTAAAGCTTAATTGAAGATAAAAAAAGATCAGCCTACCTGATGATAAGTAGTAAGTAAAAAGTAAGATACTGGAATCATAGTGTGCTCGTTTGCCTCCCCCATTCCATAAAAAAAACATGCACTAATCGAAATCACAAATACGTCTTTTATAAATTACTTACGTTTTCTTCTTTACCAGCCAGATTTGTCTTAACAGACTTGGGAGGCGGCTTGATAAACGCAGTACCAGAACCAGAACTTCACATTTTTAGCATTCACGTTACTAATTACTATCCATCGACGGTCCAAAACATTTATCTCTATTCTCACAGAATACCTGCGTAGCTCAGACGGTTAGCGCTCGCTGTAAATTTCACAGAACGCGAGCAACCCGGCGTTCGATCCCCGAAACGAATGAAATTGTAAATTGCAATTTTAAGTGCTGATTTACCACGTGCTCGGCAGTGAAGGAAAACATCGTGAGGAAACCTGCCTGTCTGAGAAATAAAAATAAAATATTTCGAAGACATGTGAAGTTCGTCAACACGCATAGAGGCAGCGCAGCGGACATTTCCTTGCCCTAAAACCCTCTCAGAAATGAGAGAAGGCCTGTGCCCAGCTGTGGGACGTAATATAGGCTGTAACATTACGTTACTTTTTTTTTAACTGCGTAAAATAGCAGCTCAATGCTGATTGTATTTCGTATGGTGGTGGTAGGTTACGTAGAGAATCGGAAAACCTTTTTACTGTATACGACGCGTTTCATCTTAGTCTTCAAGGGTGACATGTAGGTAGATGTATTTGGGCCACAGCATCCACTTACCATCAGGTGGATTGTGTGCTCGTTTGTCACCCATATTCTATAAAAAAAATGTAATCAACCGACATAAATTCGTGAAAATGAAACAAATGATGCAGAAACATTTAATATATATATATATATATATATATATATATATATATATATATATATATATATATATATATATATATATATATATATATATATATATATATAGTTACAGCCTATATACGTCCCGCTGCTGGGCTCAGGACTCCCCTCATTTCTGTGAGGGTTTTTAGGGCAAGGAAGTGTCCGCCGCGCTGCCCGAATGCGTGTTGACGAACTTCACATGTCTTCGAAATATTTTTATTTTCTTATTCCTCAGACGTGCAGGTTTCCTCACGATGTTTTCCTTCACCGCCGAGCACGTGGTAAATCAACACTTAAAATTGCAATTAACAATTTCATTGGTGTCGGCGGGGATCGAACCCGGGTTACACGCGTTCTGTTATATTTACAGCGAGCGTTAACCACTGAGCTACCACGGCTCTGTATATATTATTATATTATAATTATTATACAACAATATGCAAAAAATAAGAATACGATTAAATAAAGTAACAAATTAAAAACGTTTAAATAAAATTTATTTAAAAGAAAACAGAAAAGTCTATAGAAGAACAACTAGAGTCGCCTAAGTTCGACGATCCTGATTCTTGAACTGAGAAGTGAAATATCGATCGTATTGTCAGACGCCTCGCGCTTTTGAGCTTTTGACGTTGAATTTAATTGTGTTTGTGCGTTAGGAAATTCAAGATATGGTAATACCTAAGTCTGTAAGAGAACAAAAGAGATTGCATATTGACTTTTTGAGTTGTTCGCCTTCATGTTTAAATTAAATTGAATAATTATGTTGAGGGGACAACATTCACGACGCTTTATTTTTCTACGAGTTAATTTTCCTTTAAAATTGTTACCGGCTACAAATTAACATTATGGCGGCGAAAGAAAATCCATCACTCTTTTTCGTCCCGTAGGTATCGTAAGTGGTGATATCATAAAATGCAGTTTCGTGATATCTAGATCAAAAACTGAAAGCAGCCTCACGAATGTGATATCTTGTCCTGCTATCGCTAAACCACCTGCAAAACGTGGCAACTGTTTCAAACGCTTTCTATGATGGTAGTTGATCTTGTTATTACGTCGTACGGTCGTACGAATATATTTATAAAGATGATAAATGATATAGATATTTTGTAAATCAGAAAATACGGATGTTTGTAGTGTTAAATTCACACTACAGTAGAATCCCGATTATCCGGATCAATTAAAACCAGGGGTATTCCGTATAATCGAAAATCCGCATAACCGATTTCAAAGCAAATCAAATAATATTTAAGTTTTAATAATTTTTTATTATGTAATGGGTTTTACTTAGATAATACGATATATAAAAAACGAGCTATAACGATAGATAATGAATTACATAATACCTATATAATTTAAAATTTTGGTTGGAAATAGCTTGTTATAGATTTTTGATGTAATGAATCACATCTTTTTCTCGCAGTCAAGTCCCTGATGCGCTTCAGTTGTAATAACTGTATGGGATCCGATTCGTCCTGTCTTTCAAACCACTTAAAAGCAACATCTAGAGCTTCAAAAGCTTCTGCGTGAGATGGTACTTGACATACATCACCAGTTTCAGTTTCTTCTTCATCTTCTCTCTCGTTACTGTTTAAATCCTCAATGATTTCTTCATCAGTCAACATTTGGAATGCAGGGTCTCCACTATCGCAGTTTAGCCACTCAATAATATTCTCTTCATCGTACCCTTCACCAATGCTTAGAATTTTCATTGCTTCGGTTATTTCTTTAAAATCGTCGTGCGGTTTAATTGAAGAATCAGATAGAGTTAATTTTAATAATTTATTCCATGCCCTTTTTAATGTTTGCAATTCCACAGAATTCCACGCTTCTACCAGCATATAACAACAGTCTTTTAAATTAATTTCTTTAAAAAACTTTAACAACGTTTCTATTTGACTGTCGTCTGCTGATAAAAGACGACGCAGTAGCTGCTTTCTGTGTAAACGTTTTAAAGTTTCAATGACACTTTGGTCCATAGGTTGCAATATCGTTAGGGGGCAAAAACTTAACTGTGAACTTCCCATTTTCTCGATTTAGTGTTTCAGCGGAAGGGTGCGTTGGCGCATTATCTAATAACAACAATACATCGCCCTCTTTTCCCACGTCCTTTTGAAATTTCTTCACCTCAGGAATAAACGTATTTTCATACCAAGTAAGAAAAATATCTGTGTTCATCCACGCTTTTTGTTGGTTAGCGTAAGTTAAGGGTATTTTAACATTTTTGAAACAGCGCGGATTTTTTGATTTACCAATAAGTAGCATTGGCAATCGATGTGTTCCTTTAGCGTTTGCGCCAACCATAACTGTAACTCTGTCCTTACTCACTTTGTGCCCCGGTGCTGCAGATTCACGTCGCGATGCTAATGATCTGCTTGGTAGAGCTTTCCAATTAAGACCTGTTTCGTCCGCATTGTATACAAAATCTAAATCGTATTTTTTTCGTCTAGAAATTCTTTTAACTCGTCTACAAAAGAGTCGGCTGATGCAACTTTAGCAGACAGTTTTTCTCCTTGAATCTCCAGTTCTCGAATTCCATGTCTGGATTTGAATCTTGCTAACCATCCACAGCTCGCCTTGAAAGAAGTATCACCACCAAGTTTTTGATTAAAATCCAATGCTTTTTCACATAACAGAGGTCCAGATATAGGCTGACCGCATGCTCTCTTTTGTAAGAACCAAGTAAAAACTGCATTCTCCAGAATTTCATTTTGAGATTTTTTCATGACTTTACGTTGCGAGCTTCCATCTTCTTGCTCAAGCGCGCAGGTGAATTTTATTATGGAATCAGAATTCTTTTTAATGTCTGATATCGTGGAAGTTCCGACACCATATATTTGTGCCAACTTACTGCCAGATTCACCATTTTTTATACTCTTAATTATCTTCATTTTGTCATTAAGAGACAACACTACTCTTTTTCGCTTGGACATTTTAAATTTCCAACACAAAACGTTAACAAAAATAAAAGACAACCTTTCAGTTGAACACTATCAAAGAAAATGAAACAATAACAAACACTATCCCGCAAACAAATGAGAGCCGGAGTACACCGTCGGAGGCGGGAATAAACTTGTCTCGTTGCGCCGTCAAAAAATTTTAAATTAATAATTAGAGCCGAGACGAATGAGCCCGGATAATCGGATGTTCGGATAATCGATGTTCGGATAATCGGGATTCTACTGTACATGTTTATCTACCAACAAATCAACAGATTTTACAAGTCGCTCCGTTATTTAACATCAAGTATAGGAAGAAATTTGTGCATATGTTGTAATTGAAATTTGCTCAAATTGCTTTCAACTTAAAAAAATTAAACTTTTAACTAACAACATAACATTCATCAATACTCAATAAAAATATGTAATAACATATGTTGTTTCTTTTAAAAAGTGAAAAGTTCACCATTTACCTCGTTGGGCTAGGCCTGATACCGGTGAAACGCAAAAAGATAACTTCGGTTTCCGAGAAAGCAGGCTAGTTTAAGTTTCAATGGAGGACTACTGCGAAACGTCGACAGTTTCGTCTAACGAACCGATTGAATGCTTTGATCTGATTCGCTGCACAAATTACAACTTAACTACTATTTATATACGAATTAAAGTCGCTTAGCAACAAGACATATAATATTTTATTTTCTAATTTCTCCGCTTAATCTTGCCTTCCTGGTTTCAAATGGTTGCACCTACGATGCGCAGTAATCTAGTACTCCTTAGTCAATGACATTATAAGAAATGTCCTTAGTAGTTTGTGGAAATAACTTCGCAAAAAGCTCATACAGCTTACAGTATCATCCATATCCACCCTTGCAAAACTAACAGACTTTTTGCTAAAAGAGAATGTTAATATGTTGGTAATATAGGTACGACTATTTTCCCCGATAATAAAGTAAAATAAAGTTACAGTCTATATACGTCCCACTGCTGGGCACAGGCCTTCCTTCATTTCTGAGAGGGTTTTTTAGAGCAAGGAAGTGTCTGCCGCGCTGCCCCAATGCGTGTTGGCGAACTTTTTATTTCTTATTCTTCAGACATGCAGGTTTCCTCACGATGTTTTCCTTCACCGCCGAGCACGTGGTAAACCAGCATCTAAAATTGCAGTTAACAATTTCATTGGTGCCGGCGGGGATCGAACCCGGGTTACTCGCGTTCCGTTATATTTACAGCGAGCGTTAACCACCTGAGCTACCACGGCTTTCATTTCCCCGATAATATTGAAATCTAATTTCAATGCTTTATAAATGTGATACGTATTAATTTTTTAATGGACGCTGTGCTTAGCTAGAGTGAGTAGGACTACCTACTAGCAACTATTATTTATTCTGTGCTACTATATAAAAGCAACTTGTGTGTGACAATTTTGCATCAATACCACGCGGCGTCCGAAAGGATTTAAAAATATACAGCATGGTTTATTTAGGAAATACATTTTGTATACAATTAAACATTATGCAGTGTTACGGAATGTATATTTTAAAAGAATTTTAAGATTTATATAAAGTAACTGGAGTTTTATAAAGCTTTTAATCACAGGATTTTTTAAAATTTACTGTTTAATTTACCTGAGCACTATAACACCTACGCGATATTAGTTCTCAAGTTATGTAAAACAGAAATTAGGTTAAGGCTAGCTTAGTGTATTAGATCACTAGTATTCAGGTCGGTCAATCGGTCGGTAACTCGCGCCCTGCAATGGAATTGACGTCACTGTGTAGGTAATGATGACGTAGCATAATGAATAACATCTTAAGCGTATCAACGAATAAAACGTTATGCTCTATACTACGTAGTACTATTATTTATTCTGTGTCTATACAAGCCAATACAAGCGACAAAAAGCAAAAAGTGATGCAAACGTTTTAATGACTGAACGTTATAACGAAACGTCTCTCTAATCATATTAATCGGAACGATATAATTATTTATACAATGAAAAAGTAGCAAGTTCATAAAACTGGATACAAAAATAGATACTTACACGTCTACGGATGGAACAAAATATAGTTGAGAAACATTTTTGCCGTATAACGGAACGAGTTTATTTTAAAAATCGAAACCGCGGAATCGTTCTGGGAATCGCACCTAAAATTTCACCTTAACTTCAGTTCAATTTAATAATAAACCCGCATCGTGTCACTACAAAAATAAAATACTTTCCGAGTCAGCATTAATCCCAAAATGAAGTAAGAAAGCTAAATAAATTTTCTCAGAAAGATTGTTAATTGTTATTATAACAATACCGTTAATTCTACAACAATATTGAGAAATAACTGTAAATTATTGTTATTTGTATCGTAAAAGGTTGTAACTGAACAAACATAACAGTTATTTTCCAAATTTGCACAATCAATTAATAGAAAATGTAGTCAGGTAGGTGAACGAAGTTAAAACTGGATCCGTCTATTAAGTTCATGTTACCGAGATTTACCGATAGAGATTAAACAACTAATAGCCTTAGGTTCTGTTTTACGTTCATGCAATTTGCTTTTTTATTTCTGTAGTTTAGAAATCATTTTGGCATGTTAGTATTTTGTTATGCCTAGATTTGGAGTACTATCTTAGTATCAGGTGAGTTAGCCTATTCTCGTGGTTTCATTTTAATTATGAGGCGTTATACCTGTGAGATATTACATCGTACCTTCACGGCGTTACTATAAATAATTTATGTTGCACAAATATATTTAGATTTGTTTCTATCTACAATTCGCTAAGTAATTAACACACATGTGGTAACAAAGCATTTTATTTATTATATAAATAAATTCGTAGCATCGGCATTTCGATTCTTAATCGAAGAGAAATGTAGCTGTCTACGAGCCTCAGCATCAACTTACCATGAGGCGAACTATGTGCTCCTCATTCTCACTTCTATGCAAAATGTGTTTAATAAAAAAATTAATAAAAAAATACAAAATATATTTAATAAAAAATTTAATTTTTATTAAATATAAATTTTGTAGAATATCTTACGTGGTAAAGCCACGCTGCAGCTATATTGGTTGTAGCTATATTGACTCACCGGGGTAAAACCATACTCACGTGTTTTGTGTGATAAGTGTAGAGAACCGGAGATCAATTTTACTGGAAACGAGGCATTCCATCTAAGTCCTCAGGGGTGACATCGCATATGCATTTTGATTCTTAATCGAGAATAAATGTAGATGTCTACGGACAAAAGCGTCCACTTACCATCCGGTGGACTGTATGCTCGTTTGTCACCCCCATTATATAAAAAAATCTACATTTCTACTTTACTTTTCTATACTTTATAATAATGTAAAAGTAAAGTAATTACATTTACGACATACGGTGTTGCTATACTGGAAATAACGGAACAAAAAAGAGAGTTATGCGCATTTGAGCAATGCCAAAATCCAAGTCACTTTAAAACAAAACAGTAATCGAACTTTATCACCTATTAGCATAAGAAATGATAATATATTAATAAACTGTAAAACAATGACTTCAAACATGAATTATATCATTCCCCTCAAAAACCAGTCACTAGATTTTGTGGTCAGTATTTCATTTATGTAGCAATGTATACGCTTCTATAACACTTACTTACTTATCTTCACGCACAATCCCTAACCGGGGGCTAAGCTTTCCATTGACGTCCGTCGAGTTGGGGGTTGATATTTTTTTTACAGAAAGGTTACATTAATATAAGCACACACGTAAAGTCTCAACATGCGGAAGAGCGTACTTTTTGAGAAAAAAATTATTGAAAATCAATTATTTTTATAATATATTTTTTTTGGAGTTTATGGCCTGGTATCTAGACCTTTAGGCCAATTTTATAATATTTACGTCAATCCTTACCACAGATTATATCGAATTCTCGCCATTGAATGTTCGTTTTCCGTACAGTTAAGTTGTCATACGTTCGGAATCATTTTATTGTACATTTTACGTAAATAATTATATTTTGTACTCATTTAAATAGTTTTCATGCATACACATATATTTAACAGTTTATATTTAAATTACAAAATTATTATCATTATGAGCTATTAAAATTAAAATGTGTAGTGTTTACCGTTTTTTGCCGGCTTGTGATGTAACGTAAAACTGATGATTTCTAAGAATTAATTAAAGCAATATGTGTATAAAATTGTATAAAACATGTGTATAAAACAGTGCCCACCTATTAGGACAGATAATAAATAAAATAGGTCAGGTTCAACTTATGTCAAGGAACTGAATTAATAGACCCCGACTCCACGTGGTACGAGTCTGTCCTACCCCTAGAGTGGTTTTATAGAGCCGGAGGCGCGTAGGGAGCGCAGCCTCCGCCTGCTGTAACAAATCGTAGGCATCGGACGAGCCGGAGCGGCTGAGGCTGGTCGCCGAAGGCGAGGCCGGATGCCTGCGATTTGTTACGCAAAGGCGTAGAGGCTGCTCTTCCCGCAGCGCCGGAGACGTTGCAGTCTCAAAATAGATACAGAAATCCCTCTGAATGAGTCCCTTTATTTATTTTTGGTGAAGGGGTTCCCCCTTCCCCCCAAGAGGTCCCCATGGTTTTTTACACTTAATATTTATCCATAAAAAATAGAATTTCCTCAGAATTAAAATTCAAAAAACTCAAAAAGGGGGGGGCTCCGCAACTTTTCCTTTTAATGGGGAGTAGTACACCTCACCCCGCCCTCCCACCACCCACCTCCAATTCGACAGACGTCAATGGAAAGTCGTACCTCATTATCTTCTTCATACATGCACGTGTAGGTATCCGAGTAGTTATGACCCTCCCTTTTTCGAGTAATTTGCTCACATGGTCTTCGAAAGTTAGTCTCGGTCTACCTCGACATCTTTTAATATTTGCTTTCGCTCTATAAATTTTCTTCACCATTCGGAATTTCAAAATTCATGCTTCTATAACAAGTTTCCAATAATATAATATACTGTTACCACAAAAAAATATAGTATGTATATTAATTATCAGTTCAACAAAGAGCTCTTAGATGTATTATATCATTCCTGTCACATACCAGTCACTAGATTTTGCAGTCGTTAATTAATTCATGTAGCAATGTCGTAATACATTCATAACAAGTTTCCATAAACTATAAATTCTCAGTCTATCAAGAGTTTACATTTTTTCAATTGCTTGTGTTAAACAAAGACTATACATACAAAGAGGTTATTATGATATAAATGCATACATAGTTCATAAGAACCCCCAGGAATGAAGTAATCGCTACCAAGCTAATTCCATAATGATTTTTATAATTAATTCTTTGTATAGGTACTATATTTTACGTTTATGTTGTATTTCTTGTTGGTCCTACTTAGGTATTTCCAAACCTGCTGGAACAGTAAAAAATATTTTCAACACATATTATAATAATTAAAAATTATTCTACCATTCTATTCTAGTATTTCCACTAATAGTTATTGCGGTCTATCAACCTTGGTTGCGATGATGGAATATCTTTGGAATGTGGTGAAAGGAACATACGCGGTTACAAGGAACTCTTTCATAACCTAATATAAATTAACAACATTGGACTGACCAACGATAAATGAACAAAACTAAAGCTTAAATTTAAAACACAAGTACAGTGTCATGTTAAATCCAAAGCAGAAAACGAGTGTTATTATATACAAATTACGTGTCACGTTGTTTGTCCGCGATGGACTCTTAAACTACCGATTTTAATCAAATTTGCACACCGTGTGCAGTTTGGTCCAACTTGAGAGATACGATAGTTTTTTGCCCATGAGTGACCCACAATTTTTTTTTGGAATTTAAGGATTTTTAATAGGACTAATAGGACATGACAAAGGGTATAAATATATATATATATATGTGTGTGTGTGTGTGTGTGTGTGTGTGTGTGTGTGTGTGTTATTTTCAAAATTTAAGATTTTACTGCTGATTAAAATCCAAAATCCACATATGTAAGTGCCTATCGAATCACTTGGTCTTTCCCTCAAACGACATGATTTGTAGGATGAAGTGAGACATTAAATGTTTTGTGATTGATTATTATTTATTATTAAAAAAAAATGAAATCAAAATATCAGGCTTTGGCAATAAAAATTTAGGTATCTATAAAATGTTACAACTTTGTGAGGCCTTTATGCTATAAAACACCTACTTTTATATAACAATTGTTAACTATTATAAAAATGTTAGTTAATTTAAAAGCTGAATGAATCTGATGTCACTAAAACCACTCCTTCGAGAAATCTCCATCGTGACTAATAAACACGTTGTTCCTGTTACACGCTTCGATGACCAAACAAATATCAAACCTTCGTTTCTCCTTCTTTCGTATGACTATTGATATTTCATTTCTAATTTTTGATTTGTCGTTAACTACCTAATTTTTCATATCAAATTTTTATTTTAATTAAAATGATGTTGGATTGTTAATATAAATGCTTATCCACTAAGTTTGCCTTAGGCATAAGTAAAAATACGTATAATTTTGCTGTTCCTTGATTAGTGGTCATCAAAACCAGATGAATGATTACCGTCCTTCTCGGAAAGTCATCTTTTACAATCGACTATAAAACGACCCGTATAATCTGTTTGTATCAAACAACGGTATTTTTTGCATCGACACGGGTCGATGTAAAAAAAATTAATGTGATTATTCTCGGAATACTAATCAATCGCTGTTTAGTACTCGTACTGAGAATAATTGGTAATTAAACAGCTTTCGTAATTCGAAGAAATTTATTGTCTGATTTATTACTCTTGATTGACTATTAATATCTAATGGATTGAAGAGAAAAACGACATCGCTTTCTGTTGAATTGCAATCTGTAATGATAATGGCTATGTTGCAACGATCTCGATATGATATTAAATTTATCATTATTTTCTTATTCATCGGTTCATAAAAATCTACTACTGGTCCTCATCCGGTGTAGAAATCGCCACGCTTTAGACGAAGTGGCAATCGCAGTAACAGATCTTTAAAATCTCTGACGTTGCTGCGTATCGATGGGCTCGGGGTTATACTGTCACCTATCGAAATCCACTTTCGTTTTCCATAATCTTACGATACACGGAATGTAATTGAGTAATGGATTCGTTTTATACTCGACTCCTTATCATGGAATGCCCCAAATACAACCAACAAGACCAACAATCACATAATTTACACGATACGTAGATAGTTAAAAATCTAAAATAATAAAACTACTTACATCAGAATAGAATTATTTATAAAACGATATATTGAGTTATGATAGATCAGACAAAAATTTTGTAAATTACTTCAACTTATCATTAGTCATACCTACAAATTGTCTTTAAATTTAAACTATTTTTAGTAGGTACCTACCTATAGTCTAAAAATTTTGTCGTAAAACTTTAAAAAGTATTAAATTATCATACGCAGTATAGGTACAGATAAAATTCCAATCAAAAATCCCAAATTGAAATTGTATTTCATTCGCAATTTCACTTTGGTTTTCAGAAAAACGATAAAAAATCGTAAACGATCGTTGTAGAATTTTATTAATTGTTTGATAAATAATTTAACACACTTTAGTTAATTGCAGAAAGTTGGATATAGTTTATCTTGGGAATATATTAAATGATGTACTATCCTCTTTCATTTTAACGGCAGCTTATATCTGAAATCAGCAAAGAACCCATACGACATAAGTAATTATATAAGTCAAAACTTTACAGTCTTCACGCTGCGATGTTGACTGTACTCCGATGTACCGATAACAATAATGATGGTAAATGATGAAATCATACCGCGTGTCCATTCTCGCGAAGCGCGTGACTCTCTCATGTCGTCATGGCGACGTAATCAAGTATTGCCTGGACATTGCCTTAACGAGATTACGTTTTAAGAATTGACGTTTTAATTTGAGATTTCGACGAATTGACATCTCGCAATTCGAAGCCCACTCACTTTAGGTTATTTTTCCGAGAAATATATATAATTCATACAAATGTAGGATAGGTGAATATAAACGCATAAACATTTAACAGTTGAGTAACTTTAATAGGAACGCTTTATTTGGATAAATAATAGGTATGTACTTATAATATTCCGCAACTTATAGCAGAGTCCGTGAATTTAGGGTTCATAAAATTATTAATTTTTAGAATAGGTACGAGTACCTATACTGTAAACTTAATACTGGACCCTAAATGCGACAAAACAGTCATAAAAATGTGCGATTGCTTTCGTAGTTTTTTTAATTAACTAAGTCAGTGTTTTTAACTTAACTATATACAATATACTATAATAATACTATATAATAATACTATATACTATATAAAAAATAGAAATTTTAAATTGAAGTATTGGACTCGACATTTCTTCAATGTTTGCGTTTATTAGTAGATACTTGATTTCTAAATTAATTCAAGAACATGTATAACGTTTTTTATAGGGCAGCAGCAAATAAGTAGCGTCTTATTTGTTTTGATAAATTCTTGTTATCATCCGATATATTAAATGACGTATACTTAACTTCTTTTATTTACATCGAACAATCGCACCGTGTTTTGTTACCTAACTAAACTAACTTTAGCAGTGGACGCTGTAGGGATGTGATGATGTAATCTACAATTGCAATACGCAAATAAAGTGATCTGGAATTACGATATGGAATTTGACTTTTCGTGAGCCTCCTAAGAGTTTTAAATTGTAGATGTGTTTCATAAGAAATATATTATATGCATAAAGTCGCTGACGAGAACCGTTGTAAGATTTGTTCTAAAGTTAGGAAGTTATTTAATGTGTTCGTATTGCGTCAATATGTCAGTATCGATTACAAACCGATGTTTTGTTATATTAATTCTTATACTAGGATAGAAGATATTATTAAGTTAAAAAAAACCTTAGAAAAACGTAACGCAGTAGAGAATTGATTCCCTTGAGTGTCGTATCCCTTGTTATGTAACCAAATACAGCCAGTACTATTCAACAAAAAAGGAAGACGCGGAATAAAAATATGTAAACAAATACAGATGGCGCGTCTCGAAGCCATCGCTGCACTCATTAACATGATTACAACGTAATGCGCGTAGCGTCTTCATTACGTATGCTATTAATTTTCTTCGCTCCTGTTCTCACGTTCCCTGTCAAACTGGCCTCGCTTTTTGACATCTATCTATTACGAATACCCATGTTGTAAGTTGTAACTATTTTTTCCATTATCCACCTTGCGGAAGTCATAACATCACAGAGTACTTTTGTATAAACTGCATAACATGATACGTGATACCGTTGAAAGAAAGTATGACGTTTTTTATTTATTATTGATCATTTGGCAAAAGTGGAATTTTAATTCTAAAGTAAATTCTTTACATTTATGGTAGCTCCGTGTTCATATATAATACGACAACATTAACATTAATAAAAAAAATAAGAAAACGAACGAAGAAGAACTGTTATATTATATATACTTATATCGTCTAAGTACATTTAACAATGATGGTTTTAAAATAGTATTTTTAAATATGCATTCTGCGATAAAGTTATTCTAGGAAAGTTATCGTCAGTCAACTGAGAATTTCAAGAAAATGCGTGAGTAACAATACAAAGTAAAGACGCGAAGTCCGAGTAGTCACAATGTATAGAAAATGTATTTTTCTACTTTAAGAGCAAACCAAGAAAAAGAGCTAATAAATTTTATATGATCGAAGTCGAAGTCTGATGGCAGCACAACAGTTTTTTCTAATCGTAGAGAACGGGTGTCAGTGTCAAAATTTTTTTTTTTTTATTTAAAGAATATTAACAATGCTGTAAACATTACTAATATTCCCCTTAACCACTCGTGGTAAGCTTAAATTGCTTGTGTTACGAGTGGTTCACGCCTGTAGTCGAATGGCGGATTCGAACCCACGACCTTTTTGAGTTCGCGGTCCGCACCCTGCCATTAGGCTACTGTCGCTTATGAATACTATTATTTTAATTTAATGTGATGGCGTAAGTTTAAAAAAATAAATAATTGGAACTGCATTATTTTAATTGTTTTCATAAGACAATTTATTTCATGCAATCATGCGTGCATGCATCAATTTATTTGTATAAAAAAGTAAGTCAATCGTTTAAGATCAATATATACAATGCTACTCGTTTCACTTTTAATAATCTTACGAACTTTTTAGCCATTTTTCATTTTCTTCTAACAAGAGTAAATAAAGTAAAGCTGCAAAGCAAAAGGCAAAAATGTACTGTGCGTATACTGTGAATGTAGTCGTCGCCTTACATTCTAGTGGCACTTATACATCCGTTCTAATATTTATTGTAATTTTTGTAATTTAATACTATTTTTAATATTGCGTACACTAATCCCATCACCACTAATCTCAGCACCATCTTTTAACTAAGGTCTTAGCGGTCAGCCACCGCAGAGTCTACATCACCTGAGATAGCCTCGTGTAGAGGCGAAACACGTGTCGTATTGTCGTCGATGTTGTCTTTCCTAGTGTAGTGGTGTCGGGAGTAGTGCTACTGGGGTTCGTGGTTACAGGATTAGTGCACGCAATTGAGGGAGGGATGGAGGTGCTCTTTACGCTATGTAAGACATCATTTTATTTTATTGAGCGGATATGGGCGAAGTAATTCTTACCAACTTTAATCTGATATGTTTATTTATTGCAATGAATATCCTATACTATTAAACGAGCAATTCTTATATATATATATATATATATATATATATATATATATATATATATATATATATATATATATATATAATCGGGATCTCGGAAACGGCTGCAACGATTTTCATAAAATTTAGTGTCCAGGGAGTTTCGGGGATAATAAATCGATCTAGCTAGGATTTATTTTTAGAAAATGTTATTTTGTCCGTGTTTTTAGGCAATGAAAAACTGCTACAATATCGTTAGAATAAGAAGGTAAATTTTGACAAATTGCTAATGATTATAAATAGCTTAATTGGTATAATGGGCGGTCACAGAATCCTAAAACCCCGGTTTTAGGATTTTTTCGAGCCCTTTTTTTAGTATTTTTTAAAAACACGAAAATTTAAATTAAAATAATTGCACTCATGATTTTTTATTCAAATAACCATTTCCGTTTTTTCTGTAATGTCGCTAAGAAAAAATATTATTTATATTTCATCAGTATGTAACATGTATCTAAATATAATTTCCAAAACACACGAATTAAAAAAAATCGAGCGAAAAATACCGAGCAAAGCTCGGTCAACCAGGTACTAAATATAATATAACCACTACGTTTAGTTTATTGTATCAAATAGACTTTAATCTCTACGTTCATTTTATATAATATATTTACGAAAGATTCAATCACCGCAAGGTTGTCTATTATGTAACGTCGCGATTTTCTACCACCACTTATTGTGGCACGTACCCTTAAACACACCATAGACTATGCTCACTACTTGCCTTTGATTATATTCATATTACTTATTTAGGCTATGAAATAATTAAATATCTTTTGTCAAATCAAGCTAATTACAATTGCGTCACATTATTAGTAGTAGTCATATTAATTAGAAATCAGCGCAGTTATTTAGTTATTTAAATGGACATTGCATTAATCTATGTTTTTTTTAGCAAAGCGCATATGGTTAATGTAACACTAAATAAAAAATACGAATCAAGAACGTTGAGTAACAATCATGAGCACGTTGAAAGGAAACACCTTGAAGGGCCTAACAAACTGGGGCAGACGTTACATCACTGGCATTAGTACATTTAGGCCACTTTACAGTTTCCAGCACGCGCGAACGCAAAGCGGACTTAGAAAACATCGGAACTGAATTCTGCGAATATGTTTATTTAACTTCGAGACTCCCCCCCCCCCCCCCCCCCGTTAAATAAAGAAGTACTGAGAACAACGGTATCTCACTGTAAAGTTGAAATCGGAGTATGCCATGTTCCGCGAAATGTGATGACCTAAACTCCTAAAGCGTGTTTGGTCACATCGATCTAATAACAATTATATGTGTATTTTATGACCTAGGAAAAAATTTCTTTTGAAAAAAAAATTATACAAATAAGAAAATAATACATTTATACTTATATTTTAGACTAGAGCATATGTACTAATTACTCTTCATAGTATATTCTATATTCATTGCATTATCCTAATTCAACAAGCTTATTATTGAAAGGTTATTTTTTCTCAAATAAATATAATACATAATTTATAAAAGCATAAAGCTTAGTGAACACGCAGCTGCATTAGCAGCACCAAAAACACGCGGCACGGCAGATGTTTGTCTGCTGTGAAAGCAACGGACAGGTAGGGGATTCCGAGAACGCCAAATATAATCGCACTACGTGGAACACGCTCTCTATGGCCCGTTCGATTTTCGAATGTGGCTCGACATATTTATATGTGTGCGAGTTTCACAATAAAAGATTATTTATTTTGCTTTTATCAAACATATAAAATAATATCGAATATCAAAGATAATCGTCGCATCATGCACGACAAATCTGAAGAAATAATTGATCATTACCTGCTACTGTTTTATGATAAAGAATATAATATAATATTTTAGTAGGACTTGATGATTTTTTCATGTTTTGGTATGACAAAAATATTTCTCTAAGTGGAAACAGTAAATAAACAAAGTTTTATAACTTCAAATAGGTAATTATAGTTTCTATACGTGGTAGAGTAGTTTCTATACATGGTAGAGCCAGCAGCTATTATGGTTGTAGCATGAATGGGTCGGCTCGACCGGAGAAGGACCACGCTCTCACAGAATACCAGCGTGAAATAGCAGCTCAATGCTGCTGTGTTTCGTGTGGATCCGGAGACCCTTTTTACTGGAAACGAGGCATTCCATCTTAGTCCTCACGGGTGACAACGCATCTGCGTTATGATTCTTAATCGAAGATAAATATAGATGTTCATGGGCCACAGCATCCACTTACCATCAGGCGGACTGTATGCTCGTTTGTCACCCTTATTCTATATAAAAACATAGATATATCATATTCTTCTTGCGTAACTGATTAGTCATACAACTTAATATTATTAACTATGTTGGGTACATAATATACCTATAGAAGGTATCTGAATCCTACAAAAATAAAAAAGTTTAACTTTAACAGTTTATCTAAACAGATAAGTTTCTTCCAGTAAACGGATTACCCACAAAACTTTTATGTTCGCTTTTTCCGCTCTATCATCAGTTCAAGAAGTAAACCTAAGTAGATGACTCCGTTGATGTCAGTCCGTCTGGTTTCGTATCGTGATCGTACCACTCTCTCAGTCTCACGTTTTTCTGCCACCCAAGCAGTAATGCACTCAGTTTATTTGCATGTTGTGTAGTACTAGTATTTCACTTGAGTTCTAAGAGATGACAAACTATATACCTAGATATTGATTTGAATTACCTTAAAATTAATACATAGATTTCTTATCCTGAAGTCACCTACTGAACAAAAATAAAATATCATATCTTATGACAAATTTAATATACCTACTTAATGTATGATAATATTAACCAAACTTGATGATACAATAGGGAGTAAAACAGCCTTTTTCTGTTTCGTCAGAGGTCGTAATATAATCGGTTGGGCTAAAGGACCTTTGCCAAAATCCAAATAAATCTATGGAACAAATAAACATTAATGGCAAAATACTAAAAATTACTCAAATCTTTAATAATCCAAAAACACTGAGTGTTTGCGGTTTAAATTGGTAGAATGTAAGGGATCATTTTACTTTCTAAAGCAACAAAAGTCTGTTGCAGGTCTCTTTGAGGTGTTCTGTGTTCAGTGCATTTCAAACCTGACAATCTGACGACTATTTTAATTTGCTATCTGGGATTCAGGAGACAAGAAAATAGTATATTTACATTTATAATATACGCGCGAGTAAAATCCCCGATAAAAATGAAAAGTCGATTATAATAATTTTCACGGGCACTGCAAGTGTTTCGTAGTTCAAAATGGTTGGGCGCAGTTACGAGTACGTTAGTACTTATTACCAGTTATTACGAGTACTATTATTACATTTGTGTTGGTATTCCGCGACTATGTCCCGGATTTGTGATATCTTTGCCCGGAAGGTATCAGATGACAGAGAGGAGCCGTTGCCCTTACCGCAGAGGCAAATCTACGGAAACAGCCCTGATCAGTGTCATTGACAGGGTCGAAAAAGCACTGGAGGATAAAGAAATAGCTCTTTGTGTCTTTCTAGATATTGAGGGAGCCTTCGACAGTAACCCCACATCACTGCTGATTGGGGGACTGACATCTGAAAATTTTGACCCCACAACCATCAGATGGGTGAAGTCGATGCTCTCAAACACAAAGGCAAAAATAACGCTGTTTCAAACTTCGATTGAGGTTGCAACTACAAGAGACTGCCCACAAGGAGGTGTTTTGTCACCCTTTCTTTGGACTCTTGCGGTTGACCAACTATTGTACAAAATGGCAAACCTACGCATTGACACACTGGGTTATGCTGATGACCTTGTGATCATTGCGAAGGGCTTTTGCCAAAGTACTGTATCGTCAATAATACAAAGAGCCCTAAACACCATAAATAACTGGTGTAGGGGTAACAGTTTATCAGTTAATGCTGATAAAACTGTTGTAATACCCTTTACCAAAAAGAGACGGTTGGACAAATTAGTCCAACCAAAACTTAATGTTAAAGAAG
This sequence comes from Parnassius smintheus behrii, assembly GCA_036936625.1. NCBI lineage: Eukaryota > Metazoa > Arthropoda > Insecta > Lepidoptera > Papilionidae > Parnassius > Parnassius smintheus. The sequence goes on from JAUPFT010000004.1 coordinate 43,441,778, forward strand.
TACCATTTTCCACGGAAGTTAAGTACTTGGGCGTAACAATCGACCAAAAACTAACGTGGAACTCTCACCTTAGCAACGTATGCCATAAGGCAAAAATTGCTTTAGGTACGTGCAGTCGTTTGGTCGGGAACAACTGGGGCTTGCGTCCCAGTATGGTCCTATGGCTGTACAGCAGCATAGTGAGGCCGATTCTCACCTACGCCTCTATTGTCTGGTGTAACAAGGCCAATCAAAAGACGACTGTGGACGGACTAAATAGTCTACGAAGGACTGCCCGCTTAATGGCAACTGGAGCTATGCGATCATCGCCTGGAGCGGCTCTTAATGCACTTCTATGCCTAACGCCCCTTGATCTCTATCTAGACAAGGAGGCGAGGGCTAGTTTGTATAGGATTAACGCCCAGGGCAGTCTGAGCTTGCTCTCCTACAGATTGAGATCCATGCTCGACTCAATTAAGGAATCACCGGTCTTATGCATGATCTCAGATATCATGCGTCCACTACACACTTTTGATAAAAAGTATATAGTGGAATTACCCTCCAGAGAAGACTGGCTGAATGGCCAGGTATATGTGTGAGGTCGGTAGCCTCATATGGTATACCGATGGGTCTAAAATGGGCCTCGACGTAGGCTTTGGAATTTACGGGGAACGCCCCAAATTCAAACTTAGCATGAATTTGGGCGGATACACCTCTATCTTCCAAGCAGAAATTTTCACCATACTTCGGTGTGCGAAAATCAATCTGCAAAAACACTACGTCAACCATATAATTTACATAAACTCTGATAGTCAAGCGGCACTGCTAGCGCTGAGGTCTAACTTAGTGAACTCGAAGCTACTTGGAGACTGCGTGAACCGTTTAAACGCCCTGGGATGTAAGAACAGGGTCACGAGGGTATTGTAGGCAACGAATTTGCCGACAAACTTGCAGGGGAGGGCTCAAAGTGCACACAATTGGGACCTGAGACATTTTGTGGAATCTCAAGAAGCCTGGCCCGATTGACCCTTGAAACTCTTTATCACAATAAATCACTTAAGATCTGGTCTGACACACCAGGCTTAAAACATTCTAAAACCTTAATCCGGGCTTTTGATCGCAAATTCGCCTCAGAAGCCCTAAGATTAAGTAAAAATAAATTGCGCATTCTTGCAGGAGCCCTAAATGGACACTGTTGTCTTAAAAAGCACATGTCCATTCTGGGACTAAGCAACTCAAGGATGTGTCGGTTCTGTTCCATAACGGAAGAAACGCCTCTACACATCCTAACTGATTGCGGACCCTTAATGCGCAAACGGAACGCTCATCTGGGAAACTATCTACTCCGCCCGGAAGAAGTGAAATTGCTCACGGCTAAGCGACTCTTTCTATTCATTGAAGACATAGGGCTCAGCCGTGTACTATAGCCATAGCAGCGATCACAATAGATCTTCTAGGTCGCAGTGATACTGGTCTCTTTCCTTAGACCTGCATAGCTGCTCGCACATAATAAAAAAATCAGATTACAGATCTTGACAAAAGTTTTAGTTTTAAACATTCGCTTTTCCGAAAAAAAAAGCAAAAATGATCCGTTTGCTGCATTATCATTAGACACCAGACATAAAAAGTAAGTACCTATTTGCGAAAAGAAATTTCTTTTTTGTTTGTAACACATTTTAACGTTTTATTTATATCTGCATATATTATATAAACTAGAATAAATATTTAACATGTAAAAATTATTGACGAATTATGTACCTAAATGATAAACTTAATTATGGGCATAGAACTTTTACTTGCTATAGCATATATATGTATAAAGAGCATAATATTATTTAGTAATCTTATAGGTTGGTTAGTTAATGAATTCTTGGAAATCAGTGGACGTCACGTTTGAAAATTGTAAATTTGTACTCAATCAGTTCAGTATGATTGTAGTAAACTGATTAGGTACAAATCATTGAGCTATTATGTACTACGTACTAGACGCGACACTGCACACTTGGGTCTGTACCCACAGAAATGTAAATAATAAGGCATTATTATTAGGATTTCTGTGGCTGTACCATTCAATTGCGGCATTAGCGTCGCACTTTACTCAGTTACAGTTACTCGCTTGGCGCTAGTGAGTTGACACGTGTTGATTAATTATATATAAAAAAAAGTTCGATAAAATATTCCTTGGTGTCAGTGTTGCCAGATCACAGAATACCAGCGTAAAATAGTAACTTAATGCTGCTGTGTTTCGTATGGTGAGTGTAGAGAACCGGATACCCTTTTTACTGGAAACGAGGCATTCCATGTTAGTCCTTATGGGTGACAACGCATCTGCATTTTGATTCCTAATCGAGGATAGATGTAGATGTCTACGGACAACAGCAACCACTTACCATCAGGTGGTCTGTGTGCTCATTTGTCACCCTATCCTATAAAAAAAAGATTATCGAAAATACTGTATTTTCCACATAACAATACGGTGTTCGCGAGAAAAATAGTGTTGATGAAAAAAGGTGTATTTCACAGTTGAGTTAAATGACGTAAAACAATTATGTTATTGCGTAAAATATTTATTTATTTTGAACATACAGTAAATCCTCGTTAACACGAACACGAAAAAATCAGACAAATAGTTCGTGTTACAGGGGAGTTCGTGTAATCCGAACAATGCAAAAAATGAATTCGTGTTTCTAAACTCAATATTATGATTCATTATAGAAACATTTTTATTAATAACTTTGTTATTATTATTTTACATTTACAATAAGTTTTTATTATAAATTTTTTAACCTAACATTATTTTTACATATCATTTATAACTTAACATTATTATTATGTTCATCAGACATCAGTTTATATGTACACTCCTTAACAAAGCCAAATTGTTAAGAAGCCTTTGCTTTTGTTAATTAGTTTTCAAAAGTTTACAACCTTTTCAATAGTTTTTGTAAGGCGGAAAGAAAATTTGAGGTACTTATTGTTTCTATTTTTAGGTTCTCAAGTGAATGTTTGATATCCTAATCCGTTGTCTATTTTTAGAAACTCGAGTTAATGACTTTTCTAATCTCTTCAGCCGCTATTTACCGCTATTTGTATTGACCGAAAAAGGACAAAAAATATACAAAATACATGATTTGGGAATTTTTATAGTACGTATTATCCGATAATTAACCGTGAAGGGACGAAAAAGTTGTTCGAAGTTCGGATTAACGAGGGTTTGTCTTAAACGAACAAAATTACATTGAAGCTTATGGAACTATTGTCTAGAGCAAATTTTTGTTCGCTTTAAACCTAAATTCGTGTGTTCGCATTAACGGGGGAGTACTGTAATGTCCTCAAAGTAACTAAATATATTAATATCCTTATGCACAAAACAGTTTATATTATATAGTCACTGTCACTATCGAATGCCGCACTTTTTTTAGTAAATTACTGAGTTAAAAGATTTTAGCTTCGACAATGGCCTGTTTTACCAACATAATATTGCCTTTTTTGTGTCATTTATTTGGCTGAACACTCTTTCACACTCGGTGTCAGAATTTAGAAGAGCCAAAATTTTCAGCATAAACTCTGCAACCAAACTAAACTTTTCAAACTGCTTCTCCTGTATTGTATGCTATAAGAAGAAAAATGTATAGAAAGTTCCAAACTTGTACTTGATAAAAATGCTTTTTACCTTCTGCCGAAATAAATGGGGTTGTTGGCTTGTATCTAACTTTTTTTTAGTTTCGGTAATTTTCGCCTGTGATTGCCTGTTTGTTGTAGCTCGGCCAAAGCAGTTGATGTCATTCCAATGCAATACCAGACAATTTAAACGACACATAATATATAACATTAAAACTACACTATGGCATATCCAACTTCATTTACCTGAATGATACTAACCACTATGGTACAGCCAATACGGGGACTTTTATTGTGTAGTGTCTGTCTTCATGATTTACGATATTTTTCATAAGTCTCTTTCATTATAAAATTAAATTTTATTATTTGTTAAAAAAATACTGTGTATACCAAACACTGTATTTATAAAAATACGGTATGCAGTAGACGGCATGAAAATACGGTCGATCTACTGTAATTACAGTGTATCTGGCAACATTGCATGGTGTGTTTTTAGACACAAATAATTCAAGTAATGTTAGCAAATATGAAGGAATAACTTTTTATCGGTTATTAAGATACTTAATCAATAAGAAAAAGTATTATAGATTATAATAAAACAAATTGTTCCTAAGACGCCACCTCGTGTGTGACACCACCAACACGGAATGTAGATTATAAAATTAATTTGTTCAGATGCGACATTTCTGTGGGTACTTAAGTATAGGACGAATCAATATCTAGTAAACTAGAGCACGTAGATATTTAAAAAAAAGCGCTATAAACCCTACAATTGCACCAGACCTAGCGCCAAATGCGCTGAAACGGCAACATTGGTTCTTATTTTGTCCCTAGTCTATACCGTAACGTACCATATCCTGTCGCGGTCACTGACGTGACGTCAAACGTCAATGATCAAATCAATCCTATGTCACTGCGCTGCGTGTGCGGCTGTGGCTGGTTTTACAGTTTTACTTTTAGTTTTAATTCGAACGTGGAAATGTGAAGTAGTGTTTGCAGTGTTGAAACATTAAATCACTTGACTCGATTGATTCGATCTGATTTCATCTTTCGATTGATATTTAATTTTGTTGCTGTATCACCTGTGGCCTGTGGGTGTTAAATGACAAGCATCCAAGCCACAAATCTTAACGAAAATAAAAATAAAAATACCAATTACCACCAACTGTTAAAAGTTAAAACCAAGTGATTTATGCACAAACTAAAACTAATAAGAAGTGCGATTTGTGTAGATACTAGATATAAAGATAAAGATTTATTTTTAAAACATTCAGTTATGTTTTTTAACTCTTGGCGTTTAACTTAATACCAACTAAGTAAAGAGCTAAGTACGCCAAAACCAAAAATAAAGTTGAAGAATGAGACATGGTTTTACATTTATATAATTATATTTTTGTTATAATACAAAAGTGTACAAAAGGATAGAGTTGTATGGTTTGGTTATGTATAATTTGAAAGTTTTGTTGTAAATTTAACAAATAAATCCTCATAAGTGTTTGAATTTGGTCTGAGTGATTGAATCATAAAACAGTGGCCTCAGAAGACAGTGTAGGTGGATCACAGGTATAACATTCAACTAGCAAGTGAACGTCAAATGTGTTTGGTTAAAAGGAGAGTGGCATACATTTGTCCTTTAGACATGACTTTAGCAGAGAGGTTATCGCCCCAAAGTGAGTGGATTATGTTAATTTGATACGATATTTTGGCTATTTAAAGTTAGGTATATGTAGTATGTTCTGTGTGTAGGTAGTTAAATTATTTTGCGTGTCGTGTTTTTAGGTTATAATGGCCTAACCATTGCATTTACCTGGAGTATTTTAATAGATATAGGTGGTAGAGGGAAACTGAAATGAACAGCATCTAAAGGAATAAAAAAAACTGCCGTTGCCAAGCATGCTAATTATGGCAACTATTCCCCCTTTAAGGCAATATTTAAGCAAATCCTATTTTTCACAGTGAAGTTGTTATAGGTCCATCCCCAAAGGTATTAGATTAGTTTATTGCAAACTAAAAGTACTCATAATATTAGATTTACTATTCATTTATTCATATTTTAATATTTATAGCAAAAATTGGTCTGTGACATTAAAGAAAGCAATTTATTATTATCACATATTAGAATCTCTTGTGGAACAAGTATTTGTATAGCCTTCAATAAAATGTTCTAGGTCTGCATGTTTGTCCTTGTATAATTAAGTATGTGGTTTATTTACACAATACAGGAGATAATTCTGGTGTATTATTTATAAAAAGAAAACAAATATGGGTGTAATGGTAAAATAAATACCAAGTGTGGTTATTAAGTGATTATAGAAAATTTTGTAGAGAAGCATATTATGTTATAGTATTTCACTAATTTAACAGTCAAGAATAATTTAAAAATAACAAGTTTTTGATCCAATGTTTGGGATTAGGACAACTATGAACCTATATAAAAGGATATCAGCATAAATTATCAACAATGCTGCTTTGTTGCTTTGCACGGTTAGTGTAGAGAAAAAAAGAGAACGTTTTTAATGGGCATAAGAAATTCTAACATAGTTGTTATAAGTGACAATGCATTTACATTTTGATTCTTAAATGAAGTATAGATGTAGGTGTCTATGGGCCGCAGCATGTATTTATCATGTTATTGATCATTTGTCACCGTTACCATTACCATAACCATAACAGCCTATTAAAATACACTGCTAAACATAGGCATCCCCCTTAGATTGCTATAGGTGTTTGTGTTTGCCCTAGTTGCCACACTTCGCAAGCAGAAAATGTTGCCGCCTATTTCCTGATTTGTTTTCCTCTGTCGCCTCTTACAATACTCATGGGATGATATGAGATAGTGGATATTTTTACACTATTAATACACAGTGATGACTTACGGATCTGAGACGTGGTCCTTCACTGCTGGCGGTATGAGGACGCTCAAGGTCGCTCAGCGAGCTATGGAGAGGGCTATGCTCGGAGTTTCTCTGCGTGATAGACTCAGAAATGAGGATATCCGCAGTAAAACCAGAGTGACCGACATAGCCCAACAGATTAGTAAACTGAAGTGGCAATGGGCCGGCCATATATAGCTCGAAGAACCTATAACCGATGGGGAAGAAAGGTTCTCGAGTGGCAGACTCGTACCGGTAGGCGTAGTGTAGGGCGACCCCCCACTAGATGGAGTGACGACCTGGTAAGATATGCAGGAAGTTCATGGATGCAGGTGGCTCAGGACCGTGCTTTGTGGCATTGCTTGGGGGAGGCCTATGTTCAGCAGTGGACTTGTGAAGGGCTGTAATGATGATGATGAATACACAGCGTCACTATCTCGTCTCCCTTAAAAAACATTAGGCTCAATGGTAAAATATCTTCAATTGATTTGTTGTTCTAAACTTTGAAGAAATTACGTTTTAACTTAGGTGGATTTTATGATTTTTTATCTAAGTTTAACTTTTTAATCTGACAAAGCCCAAAATTGTAAAGGTAAATAGTGTTTTCAAATGAGGCCCTCGCACTAGTTTTTTCCCCTGTATCGTGAAAACAATTTTCACATTTAAAATGCATAAGAAAAAACATCCAGACCGGGAACAATTGCTTGTAGGTCATACAAACTTGTTCCATGTGGGATTTAAACGCCGAAACATTGCACGAAGCCATCGATTGTAGGCTGAAAAGTCTATCTCTGTTGTCATAGGGTGGATTTGACTTAACTGTCACACTTAGCAGATAGATTGACAAGTTTCATATATCCTATACTATTAAACGAGCAATTCTTGTATATAAATATATATATAATCGAGATCTCGGAAACGGCACCAACGATTTTCATAAAATTTAGTGTCCAGGGAGTTTCGGGGATAATAAATTGATCTGGCTAGGATTTATTTTTAGAAAACATCTTTTTGTCCGTGTTTTTAGGCAATGAAAAACTGCTACAATATCAGTTACAATATCGTTAGAATAAGAAGGTAAATTTTGACGGATTGTTAGTGATTACAAATAGCTTAATTGGTATAATGGTCGGTCACAGAATCTTAAAACCCCGGTTCGAGCCCAGACCGACCGACTGACTTTTTTTAATTTTTTTTTCATGTTCTTTTCTTTTTTGAGAAATCTATTTTTTCGAGCCCATTTTTTAGTATTTTTTAAAAACACAAAAATTTAAATTAAAATAATTGCACTCATGATTTTTTATTCAAATAACCAGTTCCGTTTTTTCTGTTATGTCGCTAAGATCAAAAAATATTATTTATATTTCATCAGTATGTAATTTGTATCTAAATATAATTTCCAAAACACATGAATTAAAAAAATCGAGCGAAAAATACCGAGCAAAGCTCGGTCAACCAGGTACTGGGTATTTTATTTCAAGAGTCAACAAATATTTTTTTATAGAATAAGGGTATCAAATGAGCACACAGTCCGCCTATAAGTAGGTGCTGTGGTCTATAGACATAACCCATTTATCCTGTACTATACTACATTTATCCTCAACTAAACGTCAAAATGCAGATGCATTCTCACCCCTAAAGAATGAGATATAATGCCTAATTTTCAGTAAAATGGGTTTCCAGTTCTCTGCACTCACTTGCTATTTTACGCTGGTATTCTGTGAGAGTGTGATCCTACACTGGTCAAGCCCACCCATTTGTGCTACTACCATAATAAAGCTGCAGTGTGGCTCAACCATATTTAAATGGTATCCCACGTTTATCAAAGCCATAGTATCTATATGGCATATCCCATGGTCACCTTTTACACAATCCATGGGACAAAATGGGGTGGAGGAGTCTCTTTGCTGCTGGCATTTACTGGCACTGGCATTACATGCCTATACTATTATGATATGACTGCCTAGTTGATCCAGCGGTTTTAAACACACAGCTGCTCATAATGAGGTCAGCTAGTTATATTATAAACTTAAAAATTTGTTATTTAATTGAAATTATTTGCCATTTACAGATGCTTGCGTGGAAGTAGGGGTACCCTTGAACAATTGGTCAACTGGAGTTGCATGCTGTCCAAACTGCAGGCATGAGCTGCGAGTGTCTTTAGCGCCATGCCCTGGGAAGGGTCACACAATCCAGCCTCCAACACCAGTGACTCCAGTTACCCCACCTTTCACAATTCACCCTTCATACTTGCCACAATCTCCATTATATGCAACCCCATCTTCACCTTACCTTACCTCACCTTCACCCTACAATGATGAATTAAGAAGACTAGCAGACACTTTGAGGGCGCTGAGGCTTTCTGGGTGGTACTATGGAAACCTAGATTGGCAGGTTTGTACTTTACTTTCTGTTTTATTATTTATTACAAAAGTAATAATATTATAAAAATCTAAATTCCCTATTGCTTTTACAAATATCTAAGTGTTAAGAAGTAATTTGTAGTTTTATCTATTAAATAAATATAGTGGTAAAAGATGTTCTAATTACAGAAAAATATAATAATCTCCCAATTTTTTTTTTCACTTGATAACCTTATATGACCTATCAAGAAAACAAAACAGAAATAATTCATTTCATTCAACCGACTTAAAAAAAGGAGGAGGTTCTCAATTATAATAATTTGTGTTTACTTTGGAACATATTTCTAAGTAAACCGATTTTTTGTGATTGTTTTTTTTTATTTGAAAGCTGGTGCTTCTCATGTGGTCCCATATAAATGTCATCAAGTTCTGACCAGTAGTTTTTAAAGTTATCCTTAATAATGCATATTTAATTGACTTTGACTACATTGATTGTATTCTCATTTTATTTATATTGAAGTTGGTTGTACCATTTTTTTATTTTACCACTTTTTTCTTTACAGGGTGCTCGAAATTTACTAAAGGATGCTAGTGTGGGTGCCTTCGTAATAAGAGATTCAGGAGATAGAAATTTCATTTTCTCCCTATCAGTTCAAACAGAAAGAGGTCCAACATCTGTCAGGTTACATTTTGAGGATGGTTTTTTTCGGTAAGATTACAATTTTTTTACCACTAAAATAGAAAATACCAAATATAATATCTAGTAGTGTATATGTATACTGTATTTTCTGTAATTACTAATTTATATAGTATGTGCCAAATCGATTGAGAAAAACGGACAATGATCTCAGATATGAGCAGTGTCAAAAGGCCTAACTTACAAAATCTCAATTTAGATGTAATAACAATATTTAAATATTGATATTATTCACACTTCTAGGTCAGCACATATGTTTTGTTTTTTGTTTCTTAAATAATATTGTCTGTGCTTGCTATAAACATCATTTTAATCTTAGGTACATCGCGAAACTTATATATATATATATATATGTATGTATTTTATATTTCAATTTGTGGTTGGGAATGCAGCAATTCATTTAATAACAGTTTCATATTAAAAAAAAAATATTTGAAGCAATATAGTCGCGCGTTACGTCAGGTCGTTCTAACAGAAACGTGACAATGGCAGCCAGAGATGCGTCACTTTTTTTTTGGGCTGGTCTGTATGCACGGAATAAAAATAAAGTTCTTATATAATATTGAAAATAAAGTTTTATATTTTGAGTAAGTACGTACTTATTCGGTGTTGTTATCACTCGAATCTTTATATGTGTTATAAATTAATGCTTTTTGTTGTTTAATGAATAAAGTACTTTATAACAGTAGATGATTTTTCTTCTTCAGCGATCTTTTACATAACTTTTTAAGAATAGTTAATAAATATCAATCACATATCAATCATTATAAAAAATAAAAAAAATCATTATAAACAAAGAAAGTACTACATATAAAAAGTGCCTATATATATTAAAAGTTTGTAGCAATTGGTTAAGCGACCTAAAGGTCCGCTTTTCTCAATCGACTTGGCACATACTATAGATTATCCTATTCTTAGCTAATGCAGCATGGTTTGAATCCTGGGCTGAAAAAATAATTACACATAGGGTGCTGCTACAGGCATATTAGGGTTGTATCATGTATTAGTTATCTTGACCTGAAAAAGATATAACCAGTGTAAAATAGCCACTAAATGCTGCTGTGATTCGTAGGATGAGTGAAAGGAACTGGAGCCCCTTTGTAATGGGATTTAGGCATTCCGTCTTAGTCTGCATTCTGCATTTTGGTTTGTATTCAAGAATACATGTAGATGTCCATGGGCCACAGCATTCACTTTACATCATGTGGATTTTGTGCTTGTATAGTGAGATTCTAATAAATTGTGGTATAACATTAAATGATATTTAAAAAAAAAACATTATAAAGACTAGCAGCAGGAAACAATATTAAAGGTGTGAGACATTTGATACTGTGATTGCAAATCTGCCAGTCTAGCATTAGGTATGTAGTAGACTAAAAGTCGAAAATATTGCGAAACAAACCCCATGTCCAACAGTAGTCTAGAGCGGGGTATTTACAAGCAAGTTAGTAGGCAAAAAATAATTATACCAACTGTTAGGTGTATGCAGTGTTCGTCAGTGATGAAAAAAATCTGGAGGAATCCAGAATATCTAAGAAAATAAAAATATTACGAGGTTATGTGAATTCCGCCAACACCCCGTGAGGTGCATTCATTGACGTTTATTTCACTTATAAAATTATTAATTCCTTAAGAAAAAAACAGTTAAATATGTAAATGATGGCCTTGACATTATGTCATAGCTTATTGATAAATTATTATCAACAGGAAAAATTCGGAATAACTAATTCATGAATAATTAATAGCTGGAGTTCCATTAATCAGTTGTATTATAGTATTGAGTCAGCATTAGTCATTTATAAACTGGAATGTCAATAAGTTATAAATTTAATAAGGGTATAATAATTTTTTGTTGACTATTGTAAAAAGAGAAGTAACTATTTAAGGAAGGTGTATTATATCTTAATAACCCCTCAACATTATTTTTCTATACGGCGTCATTTCTTATATTATGTTGCTAACATTGTGACTTGTGTTTACTGCCCGGGAGAAATAATTTACTTAACTTCATGTTTTCTTTAAATATATGGATATAATGTTATGTTTTATACAATAAAATATAATAAACATGCTTTGTCATCTGAATTTATATATTATTATAACATTAGTGCTAAAAGCGAAGTATATGTTTGTCAATAAAACAAAAAATACAAATTATTCATCTAAATTTATTTTATCGCCTTCAAAGTAGGCCCCATCGCTTGCAATACAACATCTCCAACGCTTCACCCAGTCTTCCATACATTTTTCATAGGCTATTTGCAGTATGGCCTTTAGCTCATTCAGCGAATTTTTTGTTATGGCTTCTATCGACTCAAAACGTTTTCCTCGAAGTGGTAAGTTCCAGTAATTTAAAAAAAAATGGCAGAAAATGCGGGAATTGAATCGCCGCAATGAATGAGAATTACTGACAATAGATATTTGACTCAGCCGGGATGGATGTTTTGACTGTTGAGCGGATATATATATATATATCCGCATAATTATAGCTTAATTGTATTTACTGAAACATGGTTGAATAGTAATATAGTGAACAGTAAATTTATAGATAAACGTTACGTTGTATATAGAAAGGATAGATCATGCTCAAGGAGTTCAAAGAAAGACGGAGGAGGTGTGATGGTTGCAGTGTCTAAAAATATTCGGTATATATATATATATATATATATATATATATATATATATATATATATATATATATATATTTATAACAAATCCCTAACTTAATTCAAGTTGACATTCTTGGCCTTACATGAAACAGTGCAATTACCTAAGTAATTTTAATACAAAGTAAGAAAGAAAAGTTACAGCTTTTTTTTATACAAAGGCTGACAAACAAACAGTCCACCTGATGGTAAGTAGATGCTGTGGCCCATAGACATTTATCCTCAATTAAGAATCAAAATGTAGATGCATTGTCACCGCTGAGGACTATGATAGAATGTCGTTATTTCCAATTAAAAAGGGTTATATAAATGTTCTGCCACTGGTCATAGGCCTCCTCTAATTTCAGAAGGATTTTAAGAACAATTAGTCCTCCATTGTAAGTTTGGCAGACTTCACAGTCTTCAAAATATATTTATATATACCTTCTGTGTACTAAATATCGGGAATTTGTCAATAAAACAAAAAATACAAATTATTCATCTAAATTTATTTTATCGCCTTCAAAGTAGGCCCCATCGCTTGCAATACAACATCTCCAACGCTTCACCCAGTCTTCCATACATTTTTCATAGGCTATTTGCGGTATGGCCTTTAGCTCATTCAGCGAATTTTTTGTTATGGCTTCTATCGACTCAAAACGTTTTCCTCGAAGTGGTAATTTTAACTTGGGAAATAAAAAAAAGTCAGACGGAGCCATATCAGGTGAATACGGTGCTTGGTCGAGAACTTTTGTTGAATTTTTCGCTAAAAACTCTTTCACTATAATGGCTGTGTGTGATGGTGCATTATCATGGTGCAGCATCCATGAGTTGTGTTGCCACAAATCTGGACGTTTTCGGCGGATACTCTCACGCAAACGCTTCATGACGCCTAAATAATATTCTTTATTCACTGTTTCTCCCTTTGGAAGGAATTCGGAGTGAACCACACCACGGTAGTCAAAAAAAAAGTCAGCATCACCTTGATTTTGGAGCGACTTTGCCGCGGTTTTTTGGGTTTCGGCTCGTTTTCGAGACGCCATTCTGAAGACTGTTGGCTTGTTTGCATGTCGTACTCATAAACCCATGTCTCGTCGCCAGTTATTATACATTTCATAAAGGTCGGATCCGTAGAAGCTCGGGAAACCATGTCTTCAGCGACATGCTTATCTGCGCTCTTTGAACAAAATTGAGCTCTTTTGGAACTAGTCGAGCGGCGACGCGTTTCATGCCTAAAATGTCAATGAGAATGTTGTGGACGGACTTAAAAGATATGTTCACCTCACTAGCCAACTCTCTCAGACTCATACGTCGATTTTCGAGCACTAGCTTCTTGATTTTGTCGATGTTTTCTTTGGTCGTAGCGGTTGAAGGTCTACCAGAACGAGGCAAGTCTACTACTACGGCCTTCTTTAAAAGCCTTATACCATTCATAAGCCCTTGTTTTTGATATACACGATTCGCCGTAGGTATTTCGCAACATTTTTAGTGATTCACCACATGAAATATCATTCGAAACACAAAATTTAAGACACACTCTTTGTTCAACAATATTTTCCATTGTAAAAATCGCCGAGAACTCAAAACTATGACCAACAAAAAGTGTAATTTAAAACAAATTAAATGACAGATCCCGCTCAAACTTTGCGCGCTAAATCAGTACAGTGCTACCAACATGCAGTAAAAAAATTAGAACGACCTCTTTTACGCGGGTCTTTTATTGACATATTCCCCATACTTTTTACACAGAGTAGTACTTCGAATATGCAAGTTCCCTCTCGATATTTTACTGCACTCGGCGGTACAGTAAAATATGTGGTAAATCATATGTTAAAATTGCTACTGACAATTTCATTGCTGCAAGCAGAAATTGAATCTGGGTTGCTAGCGTAGTATGAAATTTACGGAGAGCGATTAGCCCCTGAGCTACAGCTCAGTTTTGTATATTGTTAACAATATTTAAATGTTACTGTTTATCTGATACAGTTTAGTAATTCCAAAATATCTAAAGTATGCTTGTATATTTTCATTGCAGATTAGACTGTGACAGGCACCTAGCGAGGTATATGCCGCGCTTCAGATGTGTTGTGGAGCTTGTGCAGCACTATGCATGCGTGGGCGAACGAGGGTCAGCCGGCACTGTGTGGGTGGACCGTGAGGGCTGTACACATTCACCCGTGTTACTCCGATCGCCACTGAGAAAGAACCCACCTACGTTGCTTCATGCTGCTAGGCTAGCAGTACACAAAGCACTCTCGAACCCCCTTAGGCCAAAAATATGGTGTGCCCCCAAGCACAGGCTCTTACCACTACCATCAACGCTCATAGACTATCTCGGCGAATATCCATACTCAATCTAATATTTGGATCTGTATTAGTTATTTATTAGTCCAATCGTAAGCATCTGACTGATGCATAGTGAAGATATTAGAATTTACAACCCATTAGACTATTCAAGCTCGAGCTCAGACCAATGCTTGCAGAGTACTTATCATAATATTATTTTACAATGCTACATAAGGAGAAGTGATGCTTTATCAAATATATAATATTCAACATATTATAGAAAAGTACTTATTTCTTCATTTATAACTTTATTTTTCAGATTAAAATAGAACTTGAAAATAGTTAATTATAAGTTGGCATCTAACCTAAATCGAAATAATAATGATACATTTAAAAACTTTCTCTTAATTATTATACAACGTGTAACACAAACCCTGTGGTTCCCGTTAGGCGTGTTATCAGAATCAGTATCCATGCGTATAGAAATAATTTATTTTCAAAAAACACTTAAAAACTATGGTGATCTATGGTGTTGTTAGGATTTCGGATGACTAACACATCTAGGAAAGGTAAGGAATTATTTGCCTCTAACTCCATAGTAAATTGAATTTTAGAGTTAATGCAGTTACTTTGTGTGATGGTAAAATTGTGAAAGTATCGTCTATGTACCTACCGCTTGTAGATCCTTGGTGTAACAGGTGCAGTACGTCGGGGCAGAAACGTCGTGAATTAAAAACAAAAATAATTAAAAGTAAAATTAAACGGGATAAAATCTATAAAAGTAGTTTTAATCAATGTATAGTGTTCGCGTAAATATAAGAAATCATTCTGATAACACAGTTAACGGGAACCACAGGATTTTTGGTAGATGTTGTATACATAATATGTTGTCTTGTTGAAAATTTAGATTTAACTGTACTTGATGTTTTGTATTTTGGTGTACAAAAGAGTAATTAAATAAATAAATAAAATTCACTCCTCCAAAGTGGCATTAAATGTACAAATTTGTGAGCAACCGTAGTTACTTTAATGCGTCTAGTACAGGATGCTAGAGCGAAAGGGCTGGCTCCTTAAAATTGACACTTTCTAAGTGTTTATATATTTTATATGTAACTTGTAATAGTTGAATAACTCCTGTATTAATCATAAGTATTGAATAATGGGACTCAAATATGGTATTTAGTGAAAATGTTTATGCAATGTTTTTTTTGTTAAGTAATTTCTGTCTGTATATAGAGATGTTTTGAAAATAATCCAAGACTGAATTCCTTGAGCCTCTTTGTGTAACAATACATGTGTTGGTATATGTCTACAATTGATTTGAAATGCATTTGCTGTATATAATTTAACAGGGGGTAGAATGAGCCGTAATGCGTTACAATATTTATCGAATTGTTCACTAATGCCTAATCTTGTCCGTAATCTTAAGAGATCATCACACTATTTTGTAGAAATACATATTTTATTTATTTATTTCCTGACTAATACCTAGGATAGTTACTAAATGGTTAACTTATATAATTTTTGTTCCTATCTAATTTTGTAATAAATTAATATTAAATTGGTTGGTTATCAAACATAGATCAAAAAATTTAACAGTTTTAAATGTGTTTTATGCTTGTAAATTCAGTATCAGACAAACTTTCACTTACAGTTTCACACATACAAAATTTTATAATTTTGCAATGTGCCATTGTAACCACATTATTTCACCTACGAGGATATATTTATGAAATGAACGTATTTTTGAGGCTGAAAATGTAAATAGTTCTTGTTTTTGTTTTTTTTTTATTTATTGCTTAATTATAATAAAACCTAGCGAAATTTTTAAAGCATTGTGACAAATTTTACACCATGTAATGGTTTTTCAGTTTAGGTAGAGTTATAGGTAAGGTTTTGGCTAGTGATGATCACTAATTTAGGGTGTTACCACAACAATCAATCGATCGTCGATCGAGCTGCTTGATCATTCGACAAGTCGCTCCGCTTCACCAACCACATTTTGAAAGATACTAATGATGAGCTCACAACCACGGTGACGATCGATGATTGAACAACGTTTTATATCGACCGGTATTCGTCGATCAGCTAAAGCTACCACACCAAGCAATCGACATCGATAGACTTCGATTAATGGCATCGATCGATTGGTGTGGTAACACCCTTAGAATAAATCGTGTACCTTGAATAATCTCATTTAGCATATTATTAGACTTCACAATATATATTCATTCTATTTTAGTAGCCGAAACTCACTTAAAACTATTTTAGATTAGTATCAACCAATAAATAGTCAGCCTCGAACAAAATGTGCTTTTATTGATGTAAACATTATTCATTAATAGCATTGTGTGTTGAGTGAGAATTGTGTATCACTTTGTTGACAAATTTATTTTTTTACCATTCAATGAAAAGCACCAATTAAATAAGTGTGACATAATAGATAATGTGTTAAAAAAACTGTAGAATAACAGAAGAAAGAACTGCAAATAATTTATATAAAAAAATATACATTATGCCTTTAATTTATTGTTTTAATAACGGCAAGGTGCCTGGTAAGGATAGAATGACTGCCTCGTTGGTCTAGTGGTTGTAGTAGTGCGACTGCTGATCATGAGGTCCTGAGTTTGAATCCCGGGTCGGGTCAGAAAATAAATTATTGAGTTTTTCCGTCAAGAAATTCTCAGTAGTTGTCTCACCCCCGTGCCGCGGAAAGCACGTAAAACCGTAGGTCCTGTGCCTGATCTCTCTCCGGTCGTGTCGGTTTACCGTCCTATCCGATTATGAGGGTGAGGGAATAAAGATTGCACCTGTGCTTGCGCATACACTTGGCCACTATACTCCTGTCCTGCGCCGATGGCTAGTCTCCGTTGAGGCTGGCTGCCGTGGCCGAAATTCGGTCTGGAGGACATTATGAGGATAGAATTACAACAGAGCTTTTTCAAGTGAACGGAGAATCTATAATTAATGTGTTTTAGGAGCTTTTTAAATATAATTAGAGATGGGCCGAATATGGATTTCACCGAATACGAATATACGCGCGAAAGTTCGGTAAAACTTTTACCGAACCGAATATTCGGCCGAACGTTATTCAGCAGGATCACCTCGGTACCTAACCAATTTATGTCGAAACTTGTTACCGTAAAGCGCGCGAGATTAGCGCCGGAACCTGACCCTTGCCTCCCCTGTCACACCTGACATGTTATTGCATCATGTAGTACTGAGCAAATTGCCGGACCATGCTTATGTTTTGACTATTTTTCGAGAGTAAAAGTATTTCGGTGTGTTATTCTTAGTAAAAATTGATAATTATATGATAAAAATGAGTGGCAGGAGATCTAATATTTGGACTTATTTTAGAGAAACTGACGACTAAGTAAATTAAAGTAAAATACACTAATGTAATTAAATGTTTCTTTGAAAATAAAACAAATATAGAGTACCTCAAAACATAACGCTATACAAGTAGATTTAACCCATAAACTCAATTCGTTACATTTTAATGCAGTGAACACTTTGAGTACCACTTTAACGAATGTTCGGTGATTTAGCCGAATATTCCGCCGAATACGAATAATCGGTAAAGCTGCCGAGTACCGAATATGAAACGAATATTCGGCTTATCTCTTTTTTCTTCTTTTTAAAAACGTTACGTTACACTAGGATTTTCTCTTGTATCGTGGGGGCAGTTTACAAACATAAATTGCACAAGGACAAACATCCAGACCCGGAACAACTATTTGTAGGCCATAATTGTTCCGTGCGGGATTCGAACCCGCGACCCCCAGCGCAGCCACTCGTTGCTAAGCCACTGCGCCACGGAGTCATCATCTAATTATAATATCGTTGATATCTTCACCCATGGGAATAAATACAACAAATATTGTTGATGATACCTTCATCCATGGGAAACCATATGAAAGGGATATGTTTTTTCAGTTATTTCCTATGCCTTTATTATTTTTTAATGATTTTAATATGAGTTCTATTAACATGTAAATCGCACAGTGGTTTCGGTTTCCTGTCAAATTTTACATCTAAAGCTTTCTAACCGGGGAGATGAAATTATCCCGATAGGCAAGTCCAATTTCGACCAAGTGGTCAAAGACGAATCGAACTCGCTCTGGTAGTTTAATAAACCTCAAAACATAAGTGTAATACCGGTGCATGTCGCCAGCGATGATCTATGAAGATGGCATGATCCTTTACATTATGACACAAGAAAAAGCTTTAAGTCGTTCTGCAAGCTATGAAGAGAGTTCTGGGTTGCTTTGCGGAACAGAATTTGTATCGAAGATATCAACAGAACCAGAGTTACCAACATCATCCAATGTATCACAATAAATGCGCAAAGGGCCGGACATAACTCGAAGAACCGACAACCCATCGGGAAGGAAAGTCCTGAGTGGCAGCCTCATGGTAAGCGGAACAAGGTGACCCTACTAAATGGAGGCCGAACGATTAGATAAAACATGCAGGATGTTGATGCATTTGGGTGGCTCAAGACTGTGACAGTCGTTGGGGAGGCTTATGTTTAGCAGTGGACAAGTAATGGGTTATAATAGTATCTAAAAACTATTATTGACGCCAGGGGCCTCGCGAAATTCATCTTGCCACACGTAATTTAGGTCTTGCTCCGCCCCTGCATCCAACTGCAGAGAGGTGTAAGAGTGGGTTACGTAATATCCCCGAAAATTTTCACCGCTACATTGGAAGACGTTTTCCAGCTATCGGAGTGAGGTTACGGTATTAACGTCAATGGCGAGTACATCACTCACCTTCGATATGTAGAAGATATAGTTCTTATGGCAGAATCGCTGGAGAAACTAGGCACTAAGCTCAACGACCTCAGTAGTATGCCTTCCAATGAATAAGTCTTAAGAGCGCATATTCAAATATGTCCAAGTCGAAATCTACGCGATCGCTTTGAATCGGCGAAATATTGACGCACGCTACAATGTTATCTCTGTGTGCGTGTCAGGAGGAGCGTGAGACTACGAGTATTATACTCGTAGTTGCCTTTAGTTGCACGAATCACTTTGATCTTTGATTATATACCTGTCGTTGATACTGTTACGAGCTTAGGGTTCGTGACAATAAAAATTGCCGATAGAATTACCAAAATTAACTCTTTAATTCAATTTACACTGATTAAACTTAAAACACTAATAATTAACCACACTGATTCACTTTATTCCGCTCCGAAGCAAGCGATTGTCTCGCCAAATTCAATACTTCCCCGATCGCATCTTGCAGCGCCTATAAATACACATTATCACCGAAACATCCAGAATATTCAAGTAAATACGCGCACCAATCGACAAGGCATAGAAAGTTCGAGTATCGGCTTCTAGAAGCTTAGTTCTTCGTTTCGACACTAGATGGCGCTGTCGGTTGAAAGATTAGTGATGTCTTTTTCTGGAAAGCTCCCCCCGCTCTCGTCCCTGACACAACATGACGTCAACTTAGGCGCGCAATACCGCCCCCTCTTAAGACATGCTCGTCCCGAGCATTATCGGCCTCATAATAACGCGCCAAGCGATCCACATGGACGATCTTAGGAGTCCCTCTTGCGCCTTTCCGTAACGGTTTCGCAATGTCAAGGGCTGTCCTATCCCATAGTGCACCAACATTGTACAATTTCGATGCTCCTCTACTACGTGTCTGAGGTCCTCACAGCCGCACAAATTGTACATGTACGACACCAATCCTCGACATCGTCACGATAATGGACCCAGTAAAACTGTTCTCGAACCGTCAGTAGAGTTCTTTTAACTCCCAGATGGACTCTTGAACGTCCATTATGGCACAGCTGTAGAACATTCGGCACTTTAGCTTTGGGGACATCCATTTGCAAACGACAGCTGTCTCCTCCACCATTGTCCCATTTACGGCACAGAACTCCATCCTGAATCGGCAAGCTGTCCCTTTGGGCCCAATAGCTTTTCGTGGTTGAACTCATCGCTGAGACGTCGCTCCACTTAGGTTTGGTAGCACGGGCCTTCATCCATTCCAGAATCGGCTTGATGTCCTACGACATGCACAGCAGGAAGATCCTCCTGCTGTGCATGTCGTAGGCTGTCCTTCCACTCGTTGCTGAGGTGGTCTGTCCTGAGCATCCTCACGGATACCACTTCCTTACTCTCTTGCCTAGTACAATGTTTCCAATCTTCAGGACAAGGTCTTCTTGACAATGCATCTGCGTTGCCATGAGATTTACCGCTGCGATGTCTGATAGTAAAGTCGTATCCCAGCTGCTGCTGGGTGGTGATGCTAGCCGCACTTCCCTTCTGAGATCGTTCACCTTCCCTTTCTAGGTTTCGCTTGGGGCAGCTGGATCGAAGATGGCCCCTTTCCCCACAGCCATAGCACCTAGGGCTGTATCCTTTATTGTGGTCGCGAACCGTAACTGCTGCAACCTCCCTAGCGTGAGGGGAACGATGATCCTCCCGTCGCCAGGTGGTGCCGTTAGCTGCACTACCCTCTCAAGATCGATCAACTCCCCTTTCTACAGTTCGCTTAGGGCAGCTGGATCGAAGATGGCCCCTTTCCCCACAGCCATTGCACCTAGGGCTGTATCCATTATTGCGGTTCCGAACTGTAGCTGCTGCAACCTCTCTGACGCGATGGGAACGGTGATCCTGCCGCACGGCTTCAACCTCCAGTGCATGGGCCAAGGCGTCCTTAAGCGTTTCGTGGTGCCTCTGACTTCAAGGTCGCGGATGCCGTCGATGAATGTCTCCACCAGGTTCCCTTCAATGAGCGTAGGTACAGACCGGTATGCTTTTCGCACCAGCTTCTCCACCTCTAGACCCCACTGCTGCAGGTTTTCATTGATGCGCTGCACGCAATCTTTAAACTGCGCACGAAAGACGTGTTCCAGGTGAGCGTCGCCATATCTCGCCTCCAATGCCTCAAGGAGTTGCTCATAAGTCACTTCCTCACTGAGAGCTTCCAGAACTGTTAAGGCCTTGTCACGCAGGCCTAGTGTGAGAGCAGTCATGGCCTGACTTTTATTCCAGCTGTTCGCCTTCATAACAGCCTCAAACTGGATTTTGTAGGCTGACCAGGAAGAAATCCTGTCGAACGGTGGCACTTTGAAGCCACGTAGCGAAGGTATAGTAGCTACTGCGGGGGCTGCAATTCCATCTCCAAGTTTGAGTTCATCCAGCATTTTCTTAACTTCGTTGATTTGGGTCTCAGCTTCCGACAGGCGGTTATCATGTTGAGCAACCTTATCCTTCACCTCCCTTATCTCTTTCTCGAAGGTAGCGTGAAGGACCTTCATGAGAAGCATCTGCTCTTCCTTGTCGCGTTTGATCTGCTCTTCTAAGCGGCGGGCCTGTTCCTTCTGTCGGCGGGCCTGTTCTTCCTGTCCGCCCGGCAGCTGCTCCTCCAACCGATGGACCTGTTCCTCCTGTCGGCGAGCCTGTTCCTCTCGTCCGCGCTGCAGCTGCTCCTGTAGCAATGCCGTCAAAGCACCTAAGTCAGGTGCTGCAAATGTAGGAGAGCCTCCGTGGCTGGCAGTTGGCCCTCCGACGTCTGCGGCGTTGCACCACCAAATCTCCTCTGGTCCTTCTCCTGCTGGCGTTGACTTCGGGTACGGACACCCTCCGATTCCTCCATCAGTAAAATCGGCATGATTTGATCCCACTTCTGACACCAATTGTTACGAGCTTAGGGTTCGTGACAATAAAAATTGCCAATAGAATTACCAAAATTAACTCTTTAATTCACTTTACACTAATTTAAACTTAAAACACTAATAATTAATCACACTGATTCACTTTATTCCGCTCCGAAGCTTCGTTTGTCTCGCCAATTTCAACACTTCCCCATAAACATGCAGAATATTTAAAGTAAATACGCGCACCAATCGACAAGGCATCGCAAGTTCGAGTGTCGGCTTCTAGAAGCTTAGTTCCTCGTTTCGACACTAGATGGCGCTGTCGGTTGAAAGATTAGTGATGTCATTTTCTGGAAAGCTCCCCCCGCTCTCGTTGCTGACACAACATGACGTCAACTTGCCTAAGTTGACGTCATGTTGACGTCACGCAACAATACTATTAACTAAAATAATAAAAAAATAATTTCCGTATAATGGCTTATATAGTGTATAGAAATCGGAGGCTAATATGTGGAAATTGTTTTATTCTTTTAGTAAATTCAAGTCGGCTTTACATTTCACCCTATTGAGTATATTATAATATATGTTCTTTTATCATAAAAAATATACATCATTTGATAAACTTTTATTCTGTTTCATAATGTAAACATAATTCATCAAACTAACAATTTTATTAGTGTCGGCGGGGATTAGTGTCAAGTAAAATTTCGGGACGGAAAGTAAAAATAATCGGGGATTTGGTTTTCATATCCGGACATCTAAAATGACTACAAAATATAGGTTTTTTGTAGCCTTTTTGTGGTAGTAGCTAACAAATGTAATCATTTTTGCTGTCAAATTATGGATTAAAGTATAGAATAAGAAGGTTAGTGAAAATCGGGACACTTGGCGTCCCGATCAAGGGTGAATCGGGACGTGTCACTAGATCCTTTTAATCGGGACATCCCGCGCAAATCGGGACACCTGGAAACACTAGCGGGAATCGAACCCGGATTGTTCGCGTTAACGGCGAGATATCTGCACTACCGTGCCCCCGCCAAGTCGAGCAAAACAGCGGCACGGCCGTATCATCATTGCGAGACTTGGTTATTTTACAAGTTATGTTTTTGATAGCATGTCTTTGTTTAATCATAACGTTATCTCCACACTAGGAATTTTTCCTAAATACATCGTTTAAATACATTAATTTCACAAGGACAAGCATCAGGACCTGAACAATTATTTGTAGGTAATACAAATTTTCGGATTTTTTAGGATTCGAACTCGCGGCGCTCAGCGCTACAACTCATTACCAAGTCACTCCGCCACGGAGCCAAAGGTGAAAGCCAACGATTTTGTATTTTTACTTGATCCGAATTGCTTACGTTCATTACTCATTTCTAAAAAAATATGTATGAAATGAAAATTTGCCACCATTACATCATTTAATATTTAAATATTACTATCATAAACATATTTCAAAATTACTTACTATAAAAATATCGCTTATAAAAGTCTCAATCGTTTAAAATGTTCGACGGTGCTATAGGTATCTAGTTATAGTATAGCCCTATCGGTGTATCAATGCGATCGCGCGGTGTCGGTGAGAAAAAGTAATACGTCCTATGGTTGGGATTATCCGGAGCATACTGAATCGAACGGCGTCTGCGCATGATGATTTATAGTATTTTGAAAATAATTATATAAAATAATTGACAAAATAAAACGAGCTAATTTTTTTTGGATATTTAACATTACATGTATTTGGATAAAATAATTAAAATAGGTATGTTTCTAACCAAATACATGAAAAAAATTACATTGAAGTAGAAAGATTTAGTGATTTTATAATATTAAATCGAAATATTTTCGTAATTTAGGTTTTGCTATACACTAAAAGACCATATATTCCATTATAATAATGCTTAAAATAAAGTATTTTAGCTTATAATAAAGGTTGTATTCAACCTGAAAAATAACTCTGATGCATATTTTCGTAAAACGCTGTGAAGGGATTGTCTTCGCCCTAAAAAAACCGTCATTAAAAACTATGATTTTGCATTGCTATGTACTAAATAAAGACTTCATCTTTCTAAAGCCCTAATTTTCAGCAAATAATCTCCTCACATCGTTACGATATCGCATTTGGAAAAACCATAAAACATGTAGTTTTCGACGCGAAACGCATATGCCCTCTTAAGATGAATATGGACAAAACAAAGATCATGTGTAACTTGCATGTCACACCTATGTCGGTAGATGTTGGGAGCACTAAGTTTGAAGTTGTTGACGAGTATGTTTACCTTGGGCAAATAGTCTGACTAAGTAAGCCCAACTTCGACTGAGAGTGAATTCAACTCGGCTGATCAGAGTTAGGGAAATTACGACACATACACGACACGACACGACACGACACTCGTCAGGTATACCTCAAAACTTTAAAACGAGATTATACGATCAGTGCATGTTGCTAGTGATGACTTATGGATCTGAGACATGGTCCTTCTCTGCTGGCCGTATGAGGAGAGGAAACTCAAGTTCGCTTAGCGAGCTATGAAGAGGGCTATGTTTGGGGTTTCTCTGCAGAGGCGGAGCAAGACCTAAATTAGGTGTCAGGATGAATCGACAAATATTTAGGTCTTATATTTAAAAAAGATAAAGGCGGCTTTATTTATCCTTCACGCGATGTTATAAAGTATATACGTTGGCAGAATATTTAAGATACATTCACATAAAGAAGTATCATTCTTTGCAGAAAAATTATTTTAGTTACCGAAAGTTATTTTAAACGATGCCAGGATATATATATATATATATATATATATATATATATATATATATATATATATATATATATATATATATATATTAAGAGTTTTACTTATTAAGGCAATTTCCATGCACTATTTTGAACTGCGTACATCACGCCACAAAAGCATTTGAACCCAAGGAAAAAATTATGAACCTTCATACGAATTTTGTTTTGTTTAAAGGATTATTGTCCTACTCGATTCCACCGAGTCAGCAATTCATTCTTAGGCCGATATATACGCTTTTAAAACAAATTCCCAGAAAATTTACAAAATTTGACATACACAAAGTTCAAAAACTTTATTGAACTAAGTTTATATAAAAATGGTTTTTATAATATTAAGGAATTTATGGATGACAATAACCCCTGAGAAGGGTGATCGCTACCAAGCTATTTCTAATTGATTTGATTTTTTTTAAAAACGTTACCCATACACTAGGATTTTCTCCTGTATCGTGGGGGCAGTTGCACAAGGACAAACATCCAGACCCGGAACAATTATTTGTAGGCCATACTTACTTATTCCGTGCTTGCATACTTGATCCGTGCGGGATTCGAACCCACGATCCCCAGACCCTCTTGGCGGCTCAGGCCGAGTCTTCTGTGCAAGGTGGTGTTTAGTAGGTAGGCACTTAAGTTTTCATAGTGAGTCTCACATAACCACGCAGCCGGCTGCGTGGTATGCTAAGAGCATTCACCACCTCCCTCCCCCGCTTCCCGGAGGGTAGCCCTTTTTCACATTGCTTCTGGGCGCAAAAAAACCGGCGTCGGCATTCGCGGCAGACTAGTGCTACAGAAAACACGAAGAAAAGAGATCTCTCAAGCTCCCTATTAGACATTAGATTAGACAATAAAATAGTGATAGATTATAATTAAAAACTGCCGCATTTTGTAAATAGTAAATAAATTAATGTTAGTTCATCGCAATGATGTATAAACTTATAGATACGTTGTCCGCACTCTAAAATGGCAATATGAAATGAAGCCAATTGGCCACATCGCGCTTAGTCACGCACCAACATGTCGCGCGACGCTACGTTTGTTTTTAATTCATTATATCGTGATTCGTGTGTGTAAACCTGTACAAAACATAAAGAAAACATGCCGTCGTGTGTTTTCAGATGATGTACAAATTATACCCCAAAAGTTAAAGACAAAAATGTGTCATTTCATGCGTAAGTTCACAAAACTACCTATTTTCGTTTCATTTTATTCGACGACGCCGTCTAATGGTGGCCGGCGCATGCAACTAGTAGTCAAGCAACAGGCATCCCGCCGCACGGTGTCATATTTTCTTTCTCTTTCTTCATGCGTATAAGTAGTTCTAGTATTTTCGCCGTTTTTAAGCGCCGCGATGTTCGTTCATGACGTATCTATATATAATATATATAATATTGGTTCAACGTACTACCTTTTGATTAATACAGTCCTTAGCAATAATAAATAGCAATATGTTACGGACGGCGAGTGAGCAACCGCCCGTCACCCCGCGTACCTCATCCCGCATCGACACGCATCAGAGCGAGGCCCCCGCGACCGCGAGTGGTTACACAAACTCAGCGCCAACGCCCGTCGGTGGGAATGAAAGAAGGGCTCCCGGCCGGCGTACGACATTCGCGACAGGGCAGCGCTCAAGAGAAGAACAACAAACAAGAAGACCCTTCATGCTCCCTATCAGGTCCCATTGAACGTCAGATTAGTGATAGCTTGTAAGACTGCCGCATTGTGTAAATAGTTTAATAAATTTACTTTCGTTTTTTGTACAATCTTTAATTTAACTCCACCCCTAGCATTTTAAAATAGCAATAAATTCTCTCAGTAAATAATTAGTCTTATATATATCGTGCCGTGTAGTGGCGGTTAAGAATATCCACTACCGCATATCTTCCCGTGGGTGCCGTAAAAGGCGAAAGAGGGAAACAGGCAGGAGATGGGCAGTAGCATCTTCCTGATAACAGCAACTGTACGACAAAAAAAAACTGCGGTTGCCAACCCGCTCGCCAAGCGTGGCAACTATGGCAATATACCCCCCATGAACAATTACACAAATAGACGGCCCCCAGTCCCCGGCGGCCCCGCTATTCCTGGCTACGGCGGCGACGGTAACGGTATGGTAATGGCGGGGCAGGGGGTGCTAAGAATCTCCGGTGGAGGTTCGGTTGCCACCTACGACGACTCGACCTGGCAACATTTAACGCACGCACCCTGAGGACTGTCGAGAAGATCCTGGAGCTGGAAGAAGAGATAGACAAGTTGCGCTGGAATATTATAGGATTATCCGAGGTTCGAAGAGAGGGGGAGGACACGGTGATTCTCGAATCCGGCAACTTGTTCTATCACCGGGAGGGCGACCATCTGTCCCAAGGAGGTGTCGGATTTATCGTCCACAAGTCTCTCGTCAACAACGTTGTAAAGATTGGGAGTGTGTCCACGAGGGTCGCGTACCTGATACTCAGAATCACCAAACGGTATTCGCTGAAGGTCATACAGGCTTACGCACCAACCTCGGCACATCCCGATGAGGAGGTGGAGGAAATTTATGAGGATATTTCCAAAGCCATGCATTCCTCCAAAACTCACTACACGGTGTTGATGGGAGACTTCAACGCAAAACAGGCACAAGAGAAAACGGTGAGCTGAAGTTAGGGAAATTTGGAGTAGGGCAACGGAACCGAAGGGGCCAGCAGCTGGCCGACTTTATGGAGAAAGAGGGACTCTTTATGATGAACTCTTTCTTCCAGAAGCGGCCCCACAGGAAGTGGACCTGGTCGAGCCCCGACGGTTCGACAAAAAATGAGATTGACTTCATTATGACGACCAGACGCCAACTGTTCAGTGATGTCTCAGTGATCGCAAGGGTGAAAACTGGCAGCGATCACCGAATGGTTAGAGGCACACTGAACCTAAACGTTAAGTTGGAGAGTCTCGTCTAGTGAAGTCAAAGCTCCATCCTCCTCGTGCTCTAATCCAGAATCCCGAAAACTTTCAGCTCGAGTTACGTAACCGCTTTCAGTGCCTACAAGATTGCAATGCAGTAGACGATATGAATGACAAGCTCGTGGAAACTGTCCATGCGGTCGGACCCGCCGCAGAAGAACACAAAAGCTCTCCGATCACACTCTTAATCTCATGGCTGTTAGACGGGAGATGAGGCTGCAATCGTCAACAGATTTGACAGCGTACAGGCAACTCCGGGGCTGCGGGCTGTTCGAAAGAGATACCGGGGCTCCGGAACGTAAGGGCACTGAAGGAACACGGATGGTTTTTAGTCAGTAAAAGTCTGACACTCCCTTACGCTCCACCCAGAGCGAAAGGGGTCATTAGATGATTTTCCATCCGCAAAAAAAAAAAAAAGCGTACAGGCAACTGAACAGACAGATCTCCAAATGCATGCGGCGAGACTTGCGCAACTTTAATACTGCTCGTATTAAAGAAGCGATCGAGCGGAACCAGGGCTCCAAAGTCTTTGCCAGAGACCTGTCTGCCAGAAAGAGCCAACTGTCAAAGCTGTAGACTGAGTGTGGCAGCATCGTTTCCGGGACACCTGAGATTTTGAGTGAGATTGAGAGGTTCCATGGGCAGCTGTACACATCATCGTTGGAGCCACACGCAAGTGTGAGTAACGATCCAAGAGCAAGTCTTATCCGACACTATTCCGATGATATCCTGGACGTCAGTCTAAGCGAGATTAGAATGGCTCTCCAGCACCTTAAAAACGGCAGGGCCCCAGGCGAGGATGGAATTACATCGGAGCTTCTGAAAGCGGGTGGAACACCGGTACTTGAAGTCCTTCAGAAGCTCTTCAATTCCGTCCTCCATGGTGGCACTACTCCAGAGGCGTGGAGCAGAAGTGCGGTGGTCTTGTTCTTTAAGAAAGGCGACAACGCTCTCTTGAAGAACTACAGACCGATTTTCCTTTTGAGCCGCGTCTACGTGCTGTTTTCGAGGGTCATTACGAATCGTCTCGCACGCAGACTCGACGACTTCCAGCCTCCCGAACAAGCCGGTTTCCGAAAAGGCTTCAGTACCATAGACCACATACATAACCTGCAGATTATACAGAAGACTGAGGAGTACAATCTGCCACTTTGCCAGGCGTATGTGGACTTTGAGAAAGCCTTTTATTCCGTCGAAATTTGGGCGGTGCTACAGTCCCTTCAGCGGTGCCAAGTTGACTGTCGGTATATCGAAGTGCTGAAGTGTTTGTACAGTAGGGCTACGATGGCTATCCGAGTACAGAACCAGAGCTCGAAACCTATCCAACTGCAGAGAGGTGTAAGACATGGTGGCGTTATATCCCCGAAACTCTTCACCGCTGCATTGGAAGACGTTTTGAAGCTACTGGACTGGAAAGGATACGGTATTAACATCAATAGCGAGTACATCACTCACCTTCGATTTGCCGACGATATAGTCCTTATGGCAGAATCGCTGGAAGACACTATGCTCAATGACCTCAATAGTGCCTCCCAACGGATAGGTCTTAAGATGAACATGGACAAAACAAAGATCATGTTTAATATCCATGTCACACCTATGCCAGTAGTTATTGGGAGCACTATGCTCGAAGTTGTTGACGAGTACGTTTACCTGGGACAAATAGTCCGACTAGGTAAGTCCAACTTCGACCGAGAGGTCAATCGACGGATTCAACTCGGCTGGGCAGCTTTCGGGAAATTACGACATATCTTCTCGTCAGGTATACCTCAATCTCTAAAAACTAGATTGTACAACCAGTGCGTGTTGCCAGTGATGACTTACGGATCTGAGCTGAAAAATTACCTAAATTAACACTTTAATTTTCTTTACACAAATTAAAACTTAAAACACTAATAATTAATCACACTAATTCACTTTATTTCACTCCGAAGCTTCGCTTGTCTCGCCGAGTTCAATACTTCCCCGATCGCGTATTGCAGCGCCTTTATATAGGGCTCTTCCACGAAAACATCCAGAATATTCCAGAATATTCGAGTAAATGCGCGCGACAACCGACCAAGCGCAGAAAGATCGAGTGTAGAGCTTCTAGAAAGTTTAGTTCTTCAATTTGATACTAGATGGCGCTGTCGGTTAAAAAATTAGTAATGTCATTTTCTGGAAAGCTCTCTCCTCGCTCTGTTACCCGGCACTAGATGGCGCTAGTGCCATGAGATGAGATGTCAACTTAGCCGCGCAACACTGTCCCCTCCTAAGACATGCTCGTCCCGAGCATTATCGGCCCCATAATAACGCGCCAGGCGATCCACGTGGACGATCTTAGGAGTCCCTCTTGCGCCTTTCTGTATCCGGTAGGTTACATCGTTGATCCTGGTCCCAATCCGATACGGGTCGTCCCATTTAGCTTGAAGCTTAGGAGATTTCCTACGGACTGGATTGTGCAGCCACACTAGTGAACCTTCGCCGAACCCTTTGTTGTTCATTTTGCGGTCGTACCGGGTTTTCATCTTTTCAGGCATTTGCTGGCCCGATTGTCTGACGTGCTCATAAACGTCATTCATTTTGTTCCGCAAGTCATTTGCATAATCGGTTATACTGCGTGGAGCATCAGGTGGTATCCCGGTGATCAGGTCCGCAGGCAGCCGTAGTTCTCTCCTAAAGTTTGCGAAAGCTGGTGTCACTGATGTACTTTCGTGAACAGCGCTTCGATATGACAACAAAAACGGTTGTATGTGCTTGTCCCAATCTCGTTGCCGATTGTCTACAACTTTTGCTAGGTACCTCTCCAATGTCTGATTAAATCGTTCTACCATTCCATCAGATTGTGGGTGATAAGAAGTCGTTCTTGTTTTATGAGTACCCATAACTCAATTAAGTTTCCTGGAATATTTGAGACTCAAAATTCCTTCCTTGATCGCTACGAATCTCTAAAGGTACTCCAAAACGACAGAAGACTTCATGAACTAGTTTATCTGCAACGGTTGAAGCTTCTTGATTTGGAATGGCGAAGACTTCTGGCCACTTAGTGAAGTAATCCATCACAACCATAATATACTTGTTACCGCTTTCACTCTCCGGAAACGGCCCCGCCACGTCAATGGCTATTCTCTCCCATGGTGCACCAACATTGTACAACTTCAATGCACCTCTACTACGAGTCTGAGGTCCCTTTACAGCCGCACAACTTGTACATTTGCGACACCAGTCCTCGATATCGTTTCGACAGTGGACCCAGTAAAACCGTTCTCGGATCTTCAGTAGAGTTCGTTTAACTCCCAGATGGCCTCCTGAATAATCATTATGGTACAGCTGTAGAACATCCGGTACTTTAGCTTTAGGGACAACCATTTGCAAATGACAGCTGTCTCCCCGAACACTTTCCCATTTACGGCACAGAACTCCATCCTGAAGCAACAAGCTGTCCCACTGGGCCCAATAGCTTTTAGTGGTCGAACTCATCGCTGAGACGTCGCTCCACTTGGGCTTGGGAGCACTGGCCTTCATCCATTCCAGAATCGGCTTGATATCCGGATCTTCCTGCTGTGCACGTTGTAAGCTGTCCTTCCACTCGTTGCTGAGGTGGTCTGCCCTAAGCATCCTCACGGATACCACTTCCTTACTCTCTTGCCTAGTACAATGTTTGCAATCTTCAGGACAAGGTCTTCTTGACAATGCATCTGCGTTGACATGAGATTTCCCGCTGCGATGTTTGATCTCAAAGTCATATTCCTGCAGTAGTTCAATCCACCTCGCAACTTGTCCTTCTGGATTTTTAAAATGCAATAGCCATTTTAGTGCAGCATGGTCAGTTCGTAAGTGAAATTTCCGCCCCAGATAATATTTGCTAAAATGCTGCAACGACTTTACCACAGCTAGCAATTCGCGTCTTGTGACACAATAGTTCCTTTCCGGTTTTGACAATGACTTGCTGAAGTACGCTATCACGACCTCTTGGTCACCATTCCGTTGAGACAACACACCGCCAAGTCCTATATCACTTGCGTCTGTGTCAACTATAAATTCTTTGCTTGCATCAGGGTATCCCGAGATAGGTGTTTTGCACAGACGGTCCTTGAGCTCCTGGAATGCGATATTGCAACTTTCATCCCAGCAGAAATGTCGCTTCTCCTCGGTTAGCTTGTGCCGAGGTTTGGCTATATCTGCAAAGTTCTTCACAAATCGCCGATAATAGGAGTCCAAACCCAAAAATGCTCTAACCTGCGTCTTGTCTTTTGGAACCGGCCAATCCTTGACAGCGGCGATTTTCTAAGGATCCATACGGATACCTTCTTCCGACACTACATACCCCAAAAAGTTGACTTGCCGTTTGAATAGTGAATATTTCTTCGGACTCAACTTGAGGTTGGCAGTCTGAATCTTCATGAGCACGCGTTCCAGGTTCTGAAGGTGTTCCTCAAACGTTTACGGCCTACGATGATGATGTCATCCAAGTAGACCAGACAGGCACGCCAATTAGCCCAGTAAGTACAAGCTCCATCAGCCTTTCAAACGTTGCTGGAGCATTGCACAACCCAAACGGCATTACTTTGAATTGCCCCAGACCCTTTCCTGTCGAGAACGCAGTTTTCTCCTTGTCCTTAGGGTCAATTCCAACTTGCCAGTAGCCACTTTTTAGATCCAGCGTGCTAAACCACTTTACTCCTGTAAGCATGTCCATCAATCCTTGGCAAGGGATAGCTGTCCTTCTTTGTAACGTCGTTCAGACGGCGGTAATCAACACAGAACCGCATGCTTCCATCCTTCTTCTTTACCAGCACCACGGGTGAACAACATGGACTAGATGAAGGTTCAATAACACCATGCTTCACCATTCCCTCAATCATGGTTTCCACTTCTTTTTCACGTGCTACCGGCAATCTTCTTGGCCGCTGACGGATAGGCAATTCTTCTCCTGTGTTTATTTTGTGTTGAACTAAGCCAGTCTTTCCCATGTCAGCATCGTTTGATGAGAATACATCTGCGTACTTGAGTAACAACTTCTTCGCCTTGACCATTTCGTTCGGGGAGAGAACACTGCGACAGTCTTCCAAAAGTGTGATCACTCTCGTTTCTGAATCCTTGCTGGGGGTCCCACTCGATATATATTGGCACCGACGTAACCAATCCACTTCCTTACAGGTACCATCCAGTGTGTCTTTTTCTATAATCTGTTCCCGGTCACAAAGGTTCAGCACACGTACTCCTGAGATGTCAGTGGTCCTGATCAAGGTTCGAGCTACTTTCCATGGAAGGTCATTTTTTACCCTTTCCACAAGTACACAACGGTGAGGTTGCCCAGCGTTTCGAGGAAGACTAACCGGAACAATCGTTTCTGATCTCGGCGGAAGAACAATCTTCTTAATGCTGTACACGTTCCCTGGTAACGCACCTTCCATAAAAAGTTCCTCCTGTCCACATTTCAAAACACCTTGCTTAACGTCGATCTCACAATAATTATTCCTCATAAATCTAGGCCTAGGATGCAGTCGTCCATTATATCAGCCAAGATGACATTATGCAGATAGATCACGTTGCCTAGCTTCAACTCCATCTCCTTCTCTCCACGGATGGGTATACGCTGACCGGTGGCTGTTACCAAATTAATGCGTTCTCGGTTGTATGCGGAGTCCCCAAGGAACTGACTTATAAGTTGGGAACTAACAACCGTACGAGAGGCTCCAGTGTCTATGGTCAGTTTACACGGCATTCCGTTGACCTCACTGTTCCCATCATGGGTTTGTGAGATCGAGATCCTTGGGGCTCTTTTAACATCAGCCAGCACCCGCCCCGCAGTTCTGGCTTTTACTCGTTTCCCTGCTGCTGCTGGGCGGTGCTGTTGGCCGCACTACCCTCCTGAGGTCGTTCACCTTCCCTTTCTAGGGTTCGCTTAGGGCAGCTGGATCGAAGATGGCCCTTTTCCCAACAGCCATAGCACCTAGGGCTGTATCATTTGTTGCGGTCGTGTACTGTAGCTGTTCCAGCCTCCCTGATGCGATGGGAACGATGATCCTGCCGCACGGCTTCCACCTCCAGTGCATGGGCCAAGGCGTCTTTAAGCGTCTCGTGGTGCCCGAGCCTTACAGCAGCTCTGACTTCCAGGTCGCGGATACCGTCGATGAACGTCTGCACCAGGTTCCCTTCAATGAGCGCAGGTACAGACTGGTATGCTTTTCGCACCAGCTTCTCCACCTCTAGAGCCCACTGCTGCAGGTTTTCATTGCTGCGTTGCACGCGATCTCTAAGCTGCGCTCGAAAGACGTGTTCCAGGTGAGCGTCGCCATATCCAGCCTCCAATGCCTCAACGAGCTGCTCGTAAGTCACTTCTTTACCGAGCGCTTCTAGAACAGTTAAGGCCCGGTCGCGCAAACCTAGTGTGAGAGCAGTCATGGCCTGACTTTTATTCCAGCCGTTTGCCTTCATAACAGCCTCGAACTGGATTTTGTAGGCCGCCCAGGAAGAAGTCCCGTCGAACGGCGGCACTTTGAATCCACGTACTGAAGGTATTGTAGCTACTACGGGAGATGTAGTTCCATCCCCCAGTTTGAGATCGTCCAGCGTTTTCTTCACATCAGCCACCACGTTGTCTACCCGATTGTTCACTTGGTCGATTTGGGTTTTGTCTTCCTTGATTTGGGTTTCAGCCTTTGCGATTTGGGTTTCAGCTTCCGACAGGCGGTTGTCATGCTGAGCAACCCTATCCTTAAGCTCCTTTATCTCCTTCCCGAAGGTAGCGTGATGATCCTTCATGAGGAGCATTTGCTCTTCCAACCGACGGGCCTGTTCCTCTTGTCCGCCCCGCAGCTGATCTTCCAAACGACGGACCTGTTCTTCTTGTCCGCCCCGCAGCTGCTCTTCCAAACGACGGAGCTGTTCTTCCTGTCGGCGGGTCTGTTCATCCTGTCCGCCCCGCGGCTGCTCTTCCAACCGACGAACCTGTTCCTCCTGTCGGCGAGCCTGTTCCTCCTGCTGCTCTTTCAACCAACGGGCCTGTTCCTCCTGTCGGCGAGCCTGCTCCTGCAGTATCACCATCAGAGCACCTAAGTCAGTTGCTGCAGATGTAGGGGCTACTGACGGGCCTGCAGCCGGTGGTTGGCCCTCCGACGTCTGCGGTGTTGCACCACCAAATCTTCTTTGGTCCGTCTCCTGCTGGCGTTGACTTCGGGTACGGACACCCTCCGTTTCCTCCTTAGGTAAAATCGGCATGATTTTATCCCACTTCTGACACCAATTGTTACGAGCTTGAGGTTCGTGACAATAAAAATTGCCGATAAAATTACCTAAATTAACACTTTAATTTTCTTTACACAAATTAAAACTTAAAACACTAATAATTAATCACACTAATTCACTTTATTTCACTCCGAAGCTTCGCTTGTCTCGCCGAATTCAATACTTCCCCGATCGCGTATTGCAGCGATGCAATTTTCGTGAAAGAGCCCTATATAAAGGATATAGGGCTCTTTCACGAAAACATCCAGAATATTCCAGAATATTCGAGTAAATACGCGCCAACCGACCAAGCGCAGAAAGATCGAGTGTAGAGTTTCTAGAAAGTTTAGTTCTTCAATTTAATACTCAGTCATTTTCTGAAAAGCTCTCTCCTCGCTCTGTTACCCGACACTAGATGGCGCTAGTGCCATGAGATGAGATGTCAACTTAGCCACGCAACAATATATATCACAGTAACAGCGCAGAATAAATAATTTTGTTGCACTCCTTTGATGTCGACTGCTTGCCGACGTTTAATAAGCCTACAACCTACATAGTTATTATTAATCAAATAAATCGCGCATGCAAGCTAAATAAAATTTTATCGCTGCGCACGAGCGTCCATATTACTTCCCATCTTTCCCCATTTCTACGCCATGGCGGACTTTTCGTGGTTATTAAGGGCTATAAAGAAAGAGTTAAAAAATACATTGCGAAATATTAATTAAGTTACTTAGGTGAAGTACCTATTCTAACTACGATCGATTGACAATATTTTCGCACCTATGTGATTTCTACGATGCTCAACGCATGCAACTAGACGTGGGCGTTATTTCACGTCACTAGATACAGTAACTGGCTACGCGGCATGTAACCGAATCACTAGTTTCGAGTCATGTTACAAGTAGTGATTTTTGTAAATGCGTGATTATGATTACTGTTACCCGTGATTATTGCGGGAGTCGACTGTCGGTCGCTCGAGCGCAAAGCGCACATGTGGCATACAACAATAAACAAACCATCGTAAGTAACAGTTTTATTGTACGTTTAATTTTCATACGTAAGACTATAGACATAAACAATAAAATAGAGTAATCTCTGTTTGTAGATATTTAACGGTTTGTGATTCCGGGAAGCGAGTCACATTGAATTTAACTAAAATAATTTTTAAAACATTTTTGACGGAGCCATGAACTCGTTTATTCATAAAATTAAAATATAACTAAAAAATGAGTA
Source organism: Parnassius smintheus behrii (assembly GCA_036936625.1). Taxonomy (NCBI): domain Eukaryota; kingdom Metazoa; phylum Arthropoda; class Insecta; order Lepidoptera; family Papilionidae; genus Parnassius; species Parnassius smintheus. The sequence continues at coordinate 43,478,042 of JAUPFT010000004.1, forward strand.
TAAAAAATTTAAAAATTTAAATGTTTATAATATTATAAAACTTAAAAACTGTGTGTAAATAGCCAAACAAACAAACAAATTAATTGTACAGTGTAAATAAAAGTGCAAAAACAAATGACAGTGAAAACGTTGAAAAAGTGTAAATAAACTGTAAATATCAATAATCATTGTATATACAATCAAATTGACTTGTAAATATGCATGCATTAATAATTTTATGAAAATATTAGTGTCATAGTAAACGCAAATCAATCATAAATACATTTAATGCAGTCTGTCCTAAACCTGAATAAAGTATGAAGGGAAGTTAATTTATTGATTTAACAGAAAACAGTTACTGTATAGCTACAAACACGGATTGTGATTTTCGTTTCGTGTGTAACTGTATAGTTGGTGGTGATATTTATGCAAACAATCACAGTAGCCGAATAAAAGTAGCCAGTTACAAAAATCACTAGTTTCGAAACAGGTGACGCCGATGAAGTCACTGGTTTCGTTACGTTTCTTGAAAATGACGTAACGACCCACGTCTACATGCAACTAGCAAGGCCATAACAAATAAACCTGAGATACGATTGCTAACAGAAATGTGATCGTATTCTACTCAGTTAAAATTCTTGTTAGAAAACAAAGTTTTAATTTCAGTGTTTTGTGTTATTATAACTTAAAATATTTTAATTACAAAAGACATATATAGGTATGTAAGTATGTAGATACTTGGATAGTGAAGTAAATTTCAACTAAGTTTTGTAATAAAGTACGTATTACTTGTGTAGATTCTAATCTAACAAAAAATGGAATAAATTCACCTTTCATAACTTCCTTCTAAAATCCTTCGGTAATTTTAAGGAATGATATATCTGAACCTTTTTTTTTCTTGGGCATTTAGCATCTATCCACGCAACAATTGTAGTAGGAACGACGTTTTACCACTACAATTTATCAAATAGGTAAAATAATATATATAACACTAAACAAAGGCTATTTCAACGAGTATTTACAAAAAACTATTAACGTAAACAGCGTTGAAAAATCCTCAAAACAAACATTCAATCGCCTACAACGCGCTAGCCCCGACTGCGTATGTTACCCTGGGCACAGAATAAATAATAGTACTACGTACAGAAATTTCACCCTTTTGATGTTGACTGCTTACCGACGGTTAATAGCCCACATCACGGCTGTTTTTCGAGGTTACTTTGGGCTGTCAAGAAAGGGTAAAAATACAGTATGTATAACATTATTAAATTATTTATATATATATATATATATATATATATATATATATATATATATATATATATATATATATTACTTTAAATCTTATATATATTTTTAGTAAATAATAAAAAGTAAAACATGGACATGGAGTGTCGGAAGAGTCATCTATTTATTTTTGTTAAAAAATATGAAAAGATATTCATTCAGTATACTAACTAGGAATAATAAAAATAGTATTATTAATCTACACTAATATATTTTTACCAATAGAAAGCTAAATTATAGGGGGGGGGGGGGAGGGCGAGTGAATAAAATTTAAATTTTCTGTATAACGTGTATATGCCGATAGATAAAAGTACTCCATTAATTTTGCTAATTTTTTAGCTAAACTGATTGAACTAAATGAGCGAGGTGTCATATCATGTCGCGCGGCAGAGACGCGTGATATACGCGGGTGAAACCGCGGGGTACAGCTAGTTTTAATTATAAATATTGTTGTATTAATATTTTTTTGTTTTATATTTCTTTATTTTACCTAAGATTTTTAATATATATCTTCGCTCCCTTTGTCAGCAAAGGTAAGCAAAAATTTAAAGCCCCGAGCCTGCTTACATAATACTAAAACGCTCCCTTTCTTTTAAACTTTGTCGTCAAATTGAAAAGGATTTAGCGCATCGAAGCCATTGATTTGTTTATCAGCGCAGTGGTGGAATCCGGGAAATCCCGGGTTCGATTTCTGACAGCGACAATTTAGAAGTTTATAATTTCTTGAAAACTATTTGTGTTTGTGTTTTTATTTATACGGTTTAAGCCCGCTTTCCATTTACCAGGCGCAATCGCAGTGAATACCATACATTTCAAGAACAACTCAATACACAAGGACAATTTGTATGCAATATAGGTATGAATAAGAATCACAAACCTCTCCAATTCCACGCTAATTTCCAAAGGTGATTTGATTCCACATTTAATTAAGTGGAATATAGGAACAGGTAATAATATCCGCACAGAAAAATTGTATACTTAGTGATATTGCACCATATTAAAAGCACATGTAAGTAGATACTTATTAAGCTTATAATATGTATTAATATATGCTCATTTATCTACTATTTATGCAAACTTCTATTTACGGATCTCCTTCACCAAGGCATAGATATAATAAATAATATGTAGTGCTACTCGTACGTTACCGAGGTTTGCCTGGAAGAGATCACCGAACCCATAAACCAAGCCATGCTCACTTTGGATCGCGCAATACCAACCGTCCGTCCGCCAAACCGTGATCTAATTCGATCAGAATTATGTAAACATGTCTACCTATGAAAAAACTATTTTTACGTTTTAAACAAAACCAAAGACACTATGCAATAGATATTAGTATCAAAGACAAAGATATGCTCTTTTATTTTAAACCATAACCTGGCAATGTTTCTTAGAAAAAAAAAAGAAATCACTCTGAACTTCCGGCGTTCCACGTGTCACTTTGATGAAGGTGCCCTGTCTTTTTTATAGAATTTTATATTTGTGTCTGGACTAAAAACGAAAGTATTATACTTTTTACATTTCTTGTAATATAGTAAACACGTAGATATATAATTTGTGGCATAAAAAGTGAAAAGTAAATTGCCAAGAGTACTTCAAACTTCGGAAGGTCTAGTTTGGAGGTTGGTTCATAAATGTGTTATTTATCAAATTCTCATTTATTTTTAGTGTAAAATGTAAGTAAAAGTAGTTTTCGTATATATTTCAAATAACATGACGTTGTATTTATTTCAAATTCACACGAACATATTTTAGAAATATTGTTCGAAATGTCACAGATAAAATATTATTTTATTTATTTTTTTAATTTTTTAATATTTTAATATTTTGGTATGAGTAACGAATGGAAACACATAAAACATAAAAATATACATATTTCCAAACAATTTGATATTAATTTCTCCAAAAACAAAAGTGTAGAATTCAAATTAGTAGTAATTTTGTCACTAAAATTGAAGTATATACTACTACTATGTTATACAGGGTAATTTACGTATTTTATTACAATTTCTAGCAACCAAAAATAATTTTATTCGATAGTTTATACATTCAACAAGAATTCCTGTAAGTTTTATCAATAAATATTGTCTCAAAGTGAAAATATAGCAAAATTTGCAATATAGCAAAAAATTTTCTATATACAAATTTTCCCGCCAAAAAGGTCCCGAGTGAACGGGAGTATAACATGTCGCGCGCTGTCAGAGCGAAGAGGTCACCTAACTGTATATAAATTTATATTTTGTGTGCAATAAAGAGATTCATTCATACGTTGCGAAATTGTAAGTAAAATAGGTAAGGTATTCTGAACGATCGAATGAACATATTTTTGCTACTATGCGAATTCTGTGCCTAACGCATGCAACGTGCAAGGTCACTCGTCGCGAATCGCGATTTAATAAATCGCTCGAATGAAATAGGTAGGTAGTGTAAACAACAAATGAACCTGAAATGCGATTCCTAAATGAAATGTGATTGTATTCTAATTAGTTAAAAATCTTGTAAATAAAGTTTTAATTTCAGTGCTTTGTGATAACTTAAAATATTTTAATTACAAAAGTAATGTAAGTTACCTACTTCAATTTACCTAAGTAAATTTCATACGTTACCTACTTAAATTTCAACTAAGTTTTGTAATAAAGTACTTAGGTATTACTTCTGTATTTAAATTATTACTTATTTATTTTTTGCTATAATTATTTATTTGACAAAAAATGAAATTAATATACCTTTCATTATCCTTAGGTACCTAACATAAAAAATGACATTATCTGAATCCTTTTGTTTGCTCATTATGCATTGAGTTATACAAGACATGTATAACTCAATGCATAATGGGTAACATATAAATCAATGTCATTATGCATCCATCTACGCAACAATTTTAGTAGGTTCGAAGTTTTGCCATTATAATTTATCAAATAGATAGGTTACTACGCTAGTAATATATAAGTAAATGTAACATATACACACATATATTGTTTTTAAAACACATTAATTTTTTGAACTGTTTTATTCTAAATTTAAATAGTAAACACTAAAAAAAATATAACAAGTGTTTACAAAAAACTATTTACGTAAACAGCGTTAAAATACATCAATCGCCTACAACGCGCTAGCCATATACTAAGGTACTCTGTGGCGCTAGCCCCGACTGCGTAATGCGTATTACACCCAAATTCACCCAAATCGCGATTTTTGGTAATTATTTCACACAGGTAGCAAGATTGACAAAGGGCTGGTAACAGTTAGTTCAGTATTTTTTCTTCAAGATTTAAACACAACCTAAATAAATACAGTCTACTTAGCTCTCATTCATTTACACAATAGTTTTTTTTAAGTTTATTAGTCGGATAGATATCACAATTTTTTAGTTTCTTCTTTCTTAACCAAAGTAAATTATAATAATTAATAATTAGTCAAATACTGTCCACATAGCTCTCCATCAACTACAATACATATCAATGATAATCGTTAAGAGCAGTGTTCAATTTCAGGCTTACTTCACGTACTAATTTCTAATTTTATAGCTAGTTGTGGGGTAAATTTTTCCTCACACTTATAAACCTAAATATAGTGACGTATTTTTTTGTCTCTTTCTGCGACACGCTTTGAGTATTAAACCAAAGGAGACGGCATCGCAAGGCAGACCCCTCTGTAAAAGGTACGAGAGTCCGACTCATACTCGTTAATAAAACTAGTTGCTCCGCGTCACAGAGTACCTTTGCTCCGCGTCGTGCGTCATTTCGAAGTGATCGTGCCAGTAAGCCGAGCTCCGACAAAATACCGAATTGCAGTGTATTTACATGAAAAAAAAAAACAATAAAAAACGTCAAGTATACAAAAGGACAATGTGAATTTTTATCTGTGAGTATTTTCAACATAATATTAAAGTAATTTTATCATTAAAACTCGTACTTTGTGAATATTATCGTACAATACCGAGTGTGGCCATCATAGTTCATAAAGTGAAAAATAATCTATTTTAAAAAAAATATAATTTACTACACAAGTTATATATATATATATATATATATATATATATATATATATATATATATATATATATATATATATATATATATATTAACGAAAATATATTTCCTAACAACTAAATCAGTTTGTGATAAATAATAATCATTACATATAGATGTGTAGTGGATTTTGTTAAATGATTTTTATATTCAGCTCAATTTTAACACGATACTGAATATTATATAGTTGAATATATAATCGATAACTAGTATTTATTAAAATATTATACAAAATACAGGCCAAATAAGTCAAATCGAAACCTGCTACCTCGCAGCAAAAGGGTGCAATTTTTATAAAAATAAACTGGTATCACTGCAACCGAAGGTATTGCACTATAGTGATGAACGCCGCAACTTTAGCTAAGTTAATTAACCATGCGGGTTTGTCTGCCGAACTGGTTTGTAGTTTTTATTTAGATTTTACAATAAAGTATTACAAAAAGTAGTAATTTTTTCTATTATTGGTATGTTATTACAGATTTCCAAGAAATATATATATATAGCTTGAATATTCTTACTAAAATAAAATTATTTATTTTAGGGTGAGCGTGGTGATTGCCATTATCGTCTACATCGAAAAAAGAAAGCTGGATGTTCCGGCAAAATTCCATAAGTTATCTCGAAAGTCACAATTCGAAAAAAATCCTTATATAGCCCGAACTAGTCCTACTCCCACTGCGAGTACGAGCCAACACTTAGGCCAAGGAAAATTAGAATGAAAAAATGTCTTGACATAAAAAACAATACCATAAACAGGCTTCACAAGTTTGCAATACTATGACCTAACACTTAACTATTACTCACCAAAAGCCTATCGCTATGTACGTTACAAAGTTAAAGCAAAACATCTTTCTGGGGAATACTTAGCCCTAGGTAGATGTCACGTTTTATTTTTAAGCAGCTGTCTGCTTAAAGTTCACTTTCTTAAACTATTATATAATGTAAAACTTTTTTGTTTTCCTAATTTATTAAATATTTTCCAGACAGTTCGTTTAATAACTCTTGAAAATCAACAACTATTTTTAATTAGCGGTTTTGTGATTGAGCTTTATAATAAAAACAAAAACTTGTTTAACACCATCTAAGACGATAAACTGATTGGACTTTTCTTTTCAAACAATCTGATTTTTAAAATAAGTTAACTAAACCTATTTCGATTCGTTAAATGTTTGAAATTTTTTCCTGCATAATGTAAAATAAACCTGTAGCAAAATAATAAACTTATTTTCAAAAATTTCTAAGTGTTTTTCCGAAGAACATTTCTAAATACTTTAACAAAAGAATTTCAAATAACACCTTGGTATTATTTATCTATGTATTCCTCACAATCAAATAAAAACTTATGCGGACTATGGTGATTTGTTTATCGATAAAAAAACATCGCCGTAGTCCACGCCTTACGTTGCCTACGCATTTAGAAAGCGCCATCAGTGTATCGACACGTGTACAATTTGATGGTGTGCGTAAACGCGATGAACACAAAGACAAATGTTGTAGTGTGCGTTTATAATAATAATAATAAATTCTTTATTTCAGATAATTAAAATCCATATGTGGGTTAGTAACACAATAATAATAACAACAATTATAATTACAAGGGTTAGTAAAAAAAAAAACAAAAAAAACAGTGGTTGGCTTACAATCTAGGGAAATAAAATAAATACACTGTGCCGAGACAGATAATCATGGGGGTGGATAGGGCCCAGTTATCAGTCTCTGCACAAGACATTTCCACAGCGGCGATGTATATCTGTCCGCTACGGTCTTATAGTGACACGATTTAATTTTGCATTTGTAGTTAAGTTTACAGTTGTGTGTTTTCTTGCGCCCCCTGACGTTGACAGAATTTTTGTTTAGGAATTGGGCCATTCTCAGGCGGGTTGCTCATTGCAAAAATGACGTGTCCAACTACTTTTGATAATTAAATTAGAGTAACTAATAATCATTTCATAGGAAATCCTTGTTATTTTGATAAAAGTAATGTTATTATGTTGTAGAAAAAAAACTTACTATTAGCTTACGTTAGAACTAAAAATATGAATTAATTGAAACTTTGCGCCTCGTCTTTTCTGTATGTCACAATCATGTTCTGACATGATCAAAGCTAATATTAATGTTCCTTATTTTTGTAAAATCTGTTGTGGTATTTTTCTAATTTACTATACTAAACTCTTTTATAATACATATTTTTAATTACATAGTTTCAATCATTAATAAACTAAATTAGGTTTTTTCATTTGTCCACCAAAATCTTGAACTCCCATAGGCGTCACGGGCATTTACAACATTTTGCAAGAAACGTTTCCTTAATGTAGATTTTTAATCTAAACTAGCAACACTTACAAGGTATATGTCAGCTGTCATATTTAGTCTATGTTCATCAGTTCCACAGAGTACATTATATATACCTGGAAATCAGTTCGCGTGAAAAATTAATTCCGAGTGGTCGCGTCACGGTGTTTGAAATAAAAGTCTTCAGCTAGCGTTTCGGATTTAGCAAGATAAGATTTGTTAATTGTTCTATAGATGTTTGTAATGAGAATCCTGTGGTAACACAAATAAAGAATATATGCACATTATTTACAAATAATTGATAGATATGTAGAAATCTGTTTCAACATTAATTAAAGTGTGAAAGCGTCACGTCTTTAGCGTCACGTTATCAAAATAGTGACGCTAAGGACTAGGAAAGTGACACTTTGGAACACCAAAGGTCACATGGTACTAGTTACCAGATATTTTTATTTCAAAAATCGTGTGAGCTGATTTATGTTAATGTTTATAATTATACTCACTGCAAAAATTACTGAACGCATTTTGATGCTTCTTTTTTATTAGTTTTGATGTGTCTTAACTTAGAGACTGTCTCCACGAGCGAGAGAACCGCGGCGATTTTATCGTCGGGACAAGTTTTTCTATACACTCGCTGCATGTGTTACATACGGCGAAGTTATCGCGGCGGGAGAGTGTATAGAAAAAAGCGATATGACGATAACATTGTCGCGATTCTTTCGCTCGTGGAGATGGTCCATCAGTGAACAGGGTTTTTATCAAAATTGGTTACGTAAATTTACAGACTGTAATATGAATTAAAAAAGCTAAAAGATTGAAAATAAAATTTAACCTTATAAATGTCAAAGCTGGCGCCAATCTCAAAAAATATATTTTTAATTTCATCGCTTTGAATTAATATTTATATTATATGATGAAAAGGTACGACTTTCCATTGACGTCCGTCGAATTGGAGGTGGGAGGGGGTGGGGGGAGTGCGGGGGGAGGTGTACTACTCCCCCTTAGAAGGAAAAGTTGTGGAGCCCCCCCCCTTTTGAGTTTTTTCAGTTTTAATTCTGAGGAAATTTTATTTTTTATAGATCTCCAAAAGGCTATATAGGCTCTATAAAAACACTTTAGAGGTAGGACTGACTCGTACCACGTGGAGTCGGGGTCTATTGATTCGGTTCCTTGAGATAAGTTGAACCTAACCTATTTTATTTGTTATCTGTCCTAATAGGTGGGTGCCGTTTTATACACATGTTTTATACAATTTTATACACATATTGCTTTAATTAATTCTTAGAAATCGTTAGTTTTACGTTACGTCCCACAAGCCGGCAAAAAACGGTAAACACTACACATTTTAATTTTAATAGCTCATAATGATAATAATTCTGTAATTTAAATATAAACTGTTAAATATATGTGTATGCACGGAAACTATTTAAATGAGTACAAAATATAATTATTTACGTAAAATGTACAATAAAATGCTACCGAACGTATGACGACTTAACCGTACGGAAAACGAACGTTCAATGGCGAGAATTCGATGTAATCTGTGGTAAGGATTGACGTAAATATTATAAAAGTAATTGATTTTCAATAATTTTTTTCTCAAAAAGTACGCGTTTCCGCATGTTGAAATTTTGCGTGTATATTTATAATAGTGTAACCCTTCTGTAAAAAAAAATCATATAATCTGAGACAGAGATTGACATAAATATTGCAAAAATAATTGATTTTCAATAATTTTTTTCTCAAAAAGTACGCTTTTCCGCATGTTGAAACTTTACGTGTGTGCTTATATTAATGTAACCTTTCTGTAAAAAAAATATCAACCCCAACTCGACGGACGTCAATGGAAAGCTTAGCCGATGAAAATATTAGTTTTTTTTTATATTTTGCGGGTAATGATACTATTATTAAGTTTTTTTCTTAATTTCTTTTTGATCAAGTTATTCAATTAATCATAGTCCTTGGTAACTAAAAATGATTTAAAACATTCAGTAAGATCCTTTTTTTAGCTTAAGAAGGCTGATTCCGTCCAGTGGCACTTCCATGTGAATTTTCGATAGTTAATTATCATTTTGCTGTTTTAATCACAATAATAACTTTTGATGAACTGTTCATCAGTTAAACATATAAAAAATGAATTCTATCTAAATAGCTTTCACATCGATGAATTCAAATATTTTTTTATTAAAAACTTAAGTGGCCGTTTTTCGCAATAAAGAAAAACTTTTTTAATCTTATGTTAAATATTAAAAGGTATTAAATATTATAAATATTTTGTTTTTTCAATTTATAAACTTATGAAAAAAAAATTCTTATGTATTTATCTAGTGTACTATTTGAGCGTTTTAAATCAAAGTAGTAATTAAGAAGAAATATCAATAATTCAAAAGGAGGCACCACTGGACGGAATCAATCCTAAATACATATTATATTTATACCAGTTACACTTTGAACTGCGATCAAAGGATCGTCGTTTATTAACCATATTTGCATCTTACTTCAAGAAACTCTCAATTCAACAACTCGTTATTCATTTTAGATACTACCATGGCACTTACTCCTGCTGAAAGAGCTAAGCGATACCGTGACAAAATTAAAAAAGATCAAGAAAAACTAAAAATACACAGAGAAAAAAAATCTCACCGCATGAAATCATATTATAATAAAAAAATTAAAGATCTTACAGAAGAACAGAAAGAAGAGCAAAGAAAGAAGTGGAGAGAACAAAAGAAAAAAACAGTCACAGAGAAAAAAAGCTGAAAATAAACCAAACCATAATATTGACGAGCCTTCAACATCATCAACTTCAAAGACTGCATCAACACCTAATAGTTCCAGAAATACTGGTAATACTGTGATAGTTAGGTACAAGAAATTAATGACGGTACACAAAAGAACTTTAGAAGCAGTAGACCAGTATAAAAAGACTATTAACAGACTACGAAAGACATTGAGTCGTCAAATGCAGTACTCGAAAAACACGATCAAACAGTTACAAACTGAAAATGATGTAGTAACAGCTAGACAGGAATTTATGGAACAGACTTATATAAAAACTTATATAAAAATGTTAATCGGCTAGAAGAAAAACAGAAAATTAAAGTAGCTATCCAAACACAGCCAAAGAAATTGAGCAGGAAATCTGAAGCAGAAATTCTCGGCCTTAAATATCCCATTAGAATAAGACAAAAGAATAATAGAAGTGTCAGAAAAGAAATTCTAGAAGATTTAGATTGTTTTTTTAATCGAGAGAATAAGTAGAATGACCGCAGGAAAACGAGAAACAAGGACAAAAGGAAAAAATAAGACACAAATCCGTTACTTAGTAGATACTTTGCAAAATCTATATCGAGTTTATAAAAACGAAGGAAGGAAAATTAGCTTTTCGACATTTTGTAGATACAGACCGTATTATGTACTATCTCCAACTGCACAAAGAAGGGAAACATGCCTTTGTATTAAACATAGCAACATAGAGTTCATGTTCATAGCTCTTAAACACAAAGGTGTCATAACACACAAGAACCTTGAAGAGCTCTTAGCCGCTTCTACATGTGACACCAAATCTTATGCATGCATGTAAAGTGCAAAAATATATCTATTCAACATTGCGACAACATCAAATCAGAAGAGATAGCATGGAGCAGATGGACCAGAATCAGCCACACTTATCAGAAAGCTGGAAAACAGTTAACCACAAAAAAGACAGTTAAACAGCAGATGAAAGGAAGTATCCATGAGCTACTAACAAAATTAGAAAAAGAAATGCTACCTTTTAAAACCCATTACTATAATTGGAAAGAACAGCAAAGACAGTACAGAAGTTGTATAAATAACTTGAAAGACGATGAGATCGTTATTATATGTGATTTCTCTGAAAATTACGAGGGCAAATATGAACAAGAAATTCAATGCTGAGTGCATTGAATTTCTTGTCCATATTTTTATTATACATATTTTATTATATTTTGGAGCATCAAAAACCTCAATTACGTTACACACTGGCATGATAGTTTCAAAAAACAGTTCACAGTCATTTGCTACGGTGTCGATAACAGTTGCCACGAACCGCATGCAATTTGGGCACATCTAATGCCAGTTTTAAGACATTCCAAAAATATGGTAACACAGTTCAACAAAATACACTTTTTTTCAGATGGGCCTAGTAGTCAGTATAGGCAAAAAAAAACTTTTATTTGCTGACTTTGTTTTCGGCTAAGTTACATGTGTCCTCGATATGGTCCTTTTCAGAAGCGGGTCATGGAAAAAGCATAGCCGATGGTATAGGTGGCTCAATAAAGAGAACATTAGACAAAAGAGTCTCATATGGAGAAGACATAACGAATGCTAATGATGCGTACAACATTTTACAAAAGAGCGGTACATTAGTAAAATGTTTTTTTATACCTGAACAAGACATTGAGAATTTCAAAAGACTTGTTCCAGATAATTTAGTAGTGGTACCTGGGACAATGCAGTTGCACCAAATTACCACTAATCAAAAAAACCAGATCCTATACAGGCAACTAAGTTGTTTTTGTAGAGAAACACGTGGTTTTTGTAATTGCTATACTCCTAAATCACACAATTTTATTCGAGAGAGTATTTCAGTTAATTCTGCTGCACCTGTAGTGACAGAAACTGGTTCTACGAGCGAAATTCCTATGGTGAGTGATGTTGGTGACGATTTCATCGAACCTGATTTGCTGCGCTCATTTAATTTAAATAGCCTGGTGGACGATTTTCAGCAGGATTCTGTGTCAATCAATTGTGAAGGGCCACAGTTTTGTAACGAGTATCGTAATCACGACGATTTCAACCATGCTATTGAATTTTCAGAATTCAATAATCCCCCTACATTAAGTGATGATCTCCTTGAGTCCTCAGAAATTTCTTTAATGACAGGTTTATTGCAGAACCAAGAAATACTAGACAAACAATTCCCGATTGCTGAAAAAGTATCATCTGCAATAAATGCAGATAATGTGATGTCAAAGAAAAAAGTGAGAATACTTAAACCAATCAGCAGATACAATGAGCATTTATCATCAGCCAAAAGACTTCCTATAAAAGCTGAACTAGTACAAAAACTTTCAAACAAAGAAAACAATTTACGAAAAATGTCGTTAAGGTCATTTCTTTGTTTTATCTGTAAAAATCGTAAAGATTTCAACTTGGGAGAAATGGTAAAATGCATGGTGTATAACAATTGGGTCTGTTTAAGCTGCAGTGGAACAACATTTTTGATTACATTTGTACAAATTGTCTGGACAAATAAGTAATTATTTTAAGGGTAAAGAGAAAATTATTACTCACAATAAGTATATTTATTTAATGTTAAACTAATTAGTTTAACGTTGCGACGGGTCGACTTTTTCAAATAATTCGTTTTCAATAATAAAAATTGCATTGTGAATGCAAAAAATTTAATAAGAATAATTTAAGTAGGAAATATTGAAACAAACTTTTGAATAAAGACTTTAGTGAATAAAAATAAATAGTTCCTTACATTGTTAATATCTACCAAAGAACGTGTGTTCGGTGCTTAGCACCAAATTATTTGTTTTATAAGATTTGTTATTGTGACGGCACAATATTTGTTACGAGCTAACTAAGATTAAGTGTTTAAAATATTTTTCAATTAATCTGAAATGTAAGCCTAGCTTTACTTTTCTTTAGCGTCACTTCAAGTTCCAATAGCCTCACTGTCCCATTTTTAAAGAAGGATAAATACTTTAATCATTTAAAGAAGAACAATGATACAAACATATTAAATTATTCACATCTAAAACAGTAAAATTTTACTTATTTTTTCATACGAAGATTCTTTATTACTATGTATAGATTCGTAAATACTGAAATAAAAACACGTGAAATGAACAAGAAGTGACGCTTAGGATATATTTTACTGAAATTATCTTAGTTTTTGTGCACTGATTTTTATTGTTTTATTTTTTAATAATTTAAAAAAAATGATTATGCCATTGATTGTTTTTTTTAAAATCACAAGTGAAGTTCGTAACGCTAAGGAAAAAAAATGTACGTTTGTCCTGTTAAAAATCTTATTTACATGATTCATTACGCCATAAACAACTAAGTAATTGTATTTTCTGTAAGGTTTATTAAATACTCTATTAATGCTGTGAATTTGAAGAGGGTATCACTTTAAAATAAATAGTGGAACTCCGTCGCGTCACGAACAAGCCACCTGAGAACGGCTCAATTAACGCGCATGGCCTCTCCAGTTGGTTGAATACTCAAAGGCGACACGCTATGGCGGTGTCTATAGGATTCTCTGTCTCCGGTATATATCTATTTAATATTTATCTATGGTTCGTGTTTGTATGGGTATGTTCCGAAATACAACGCAGTGTACTGTCCAATGCAAATGACGTCATGAATCGACGCTATACTGGTGATTCGTTCCAAAACATTGGACTATATTATGATGTCATACTTTTGCGCCATTTGGAAAAGTGTTGGCGATTATTTTGTCATTTTGTGCTCCAAAAATCATTATATCCTCCTAATGGATATACCATCAATTATTCTATAATTTTTTATATTAGAATAAATAGAAACAAATTCTGGCATGCTTCATTCGGCAAACTCACAATTAAAAATTGTTTTATTATGGCCGGATATCCGACACAATATGGCGGCGGCACGCTAGTACAATAAAGTGTCAAATGATACGTCATTTGCATTGGACAGTAACAGTACACTGCGTTGTATTTCGGAACATACCCTGTGTTGCTCTTGTGATGCAGATGCTTGATATTGATTTTATCAAAGATAATATGAATTTATTTAAATTTAGGTATATTGTATTAGTATATGGTTGAGATTTGAGACCCAATAATGCAATTATAACAATTACATCAGTATTAGAGATACGTTGTGCATTAAAAGCCATGACAGCAAATGGAAACGGCGCTAATTATGCACCGCTGAAACAAACATTTTCAGATTCTGAATCCGAAGACGATCATAAACTAGAAAATGCTGTCCATATTCGAGCTACAGATAGTTGTAATAATTTGGATTACAATAGTGGACTGCAATCTACAAAGAATTATAGCAGTGACATGGACGACTTAAATACTAATGTTAATACACTAGAAAGTACGATGGACAATGTAAGTTTTCTGCAATCTGATGCTTCAAATAAAATGTCTTTACCTCGTCGTTGCGCTTTTGTCGCATCTATATTTATGTGCGTTTTTACAGTAGTAATATTTCTATGGGGTATACCATGCTCAGATGTAGGAAGTTGTCCTAATAATGAGTGGCATGACAAGACAACCAGCTGGGAATTACCATATTATGACTTGGAGCTTTCTGGTGCAATTCAAGTGGTGAATGGTGCTATACCTAACACCAAAAACTTAATATTTATTTATAGAGGTAATCACATGAAGCATGAGGGTTCAAGTAACAGTGACAATGTAAATGGGGTACTGCTTATTGTTGGTAATACTGGAGAAGTAGGATGGTTCACTAGGGAGAAGAGAATACCTACAGAAATTAATTGCAATGTTGTTGATGTAAATAAAGATAAGCAAAAGGATTGTATAGTTGCTGGGTCTGAGGGATTGTTAGCTGCTTTGAATGCTTTATCAGGTACCCATTTTTGGCATGTTAATAAAAATGGAAATGTTTCTAGTGATATTGCTGCAATAGACTTCCCAATAGTAGTGAATGATACCAATAAGGATGGTGTAGTGGATCTCCTCACAATAGCTACAGTCTATCCAAGTACAAATCACAATACACTACTGCTTATCTCAGGTGCAACTGGAAACATTATTGGTGGTCCATTGTTAATTCCAGATTGTATGTCAGTAAAATTGCTAGTGGAATCTGTTTCTATAACATATCTTTGCAAAAATGGACCAGCCGAAGCTGTGAGACATATTCTGTATCCTCAACTACTCAAAAAATTATCCATGTACCATGCAGATAGAACTTCGGCAGCTCCAAAAAAACCAAATTTAAGTTTAAAAAAGAAAATAGGCAATACAAGAAAAGTATTTAATAATGGACCAGGAAAACTTATTGTAGAAAATTCAGGTGAATGTCCAAACTCTTGCAGGGTAAACTTGACACTGTTATTAGAACAAAATGGAACTACAAATGTAAGTTGGGAATATGCGGCAAATCATGTGTTTGCTATGAATCCAAGCTCGTTTGCATTCACAAATTCTATACGTGGTTTTGTATTGAAGTTATGACAGTGGAATAGTGCCCATTTAGCAAATGGTGCACAGAAAATTGATGAAGTAAGATATAATGTACAAAATCAAAGTCCAAAGAATATGTTTTATTACCGACCAATGATAAATGTGGCTTCCCTTTCATCATTCATAAAGTATACTAATTTCACTGCGCATGATATATCTGAAAGGATTGTGTTGGTGTCATTTGATAAAAAACAAACACATCATGTAAATGTAAGTCAGACTGATATAATTCAGGTTTGTGTGCGTGAATCTATGAAAAATCTACCATTGCCTAGCTGTCAGCCAGATCTTGAATATCAAGAGCAATCTTTGAAGATTGCTGACCTAGATGGTGACCGTTCCCATGAGTTAATTTCTTATTACAGTACTTTCATAGCACCTGAATCTTATACACCAAAGAATTCCAATCCATTTGATAACTGGCGTTTAACTTCAATTGTAAGAGTTATCCGTTTAGAATCTGAATTGCCAAAGTTATTTATATCAGAACTTTAAATAATTCTAAAGGTATAATTATTTGAAGACTATTATATTATATAGCTATGTGTGAAAAAGTGTTTACTTTATTCCAACACATGGTTAAGTCTTATTCTTGCCTTGAGTTGTTAATAAACACATGCCAAAGTTTGCTATGCTTGGTGTATATCATATATAAGATAGCTTTAGATTAGCTAGTGGTAAAATGGCATGTAAAATGTCACTAGTCAATAACTATTCAGATTTTAAACAATACACACTATTATGTATTAAATAAAGTAATCAATTTAAGAATGGATTTGAGTTATATAAACAATAACACTAGTTTACACGGTTTTCATATCCCAACTGAAAGTTGTTATTCGTTTAGGTAGAATTATCTAGAAAAAATAATAAAAAAATTATGTCACATCTGGTTTAGGTAATGTTTATTAACTTAACTGAAATACATAATTTTGGTATTAATACTAAAAAAAAGACAAATTTTTGCCTTTTTATACCTATTTGAATTAGTTTCTGACCAACCAACGACCTGAGACCAACAGTAATCCCCTAACATATTTTTGTCCCAAAACCCTTGATGTCGTTCTTCAAAAACCTTTAAATCTTGGTGAAAACATTCCCCTTGTTTCTTACTCATACTTCCTAAGTTTTTAGGGAAAAAAACTCAGATGCGAGTGCAGAAAAGGAATCTTTAATGACATGTTTACTCCCATCTTTTGAAAATTTTCCAATGAATCGGTAACAATTTCTTTGTAATTTGCACTTTGTTTTATTTCCCAAAATATTTTCCACAACCATTTTGAATGACTTCCAAGCAGATTTTTCATTAACAAATAAAAGGTTTTCAAACTGAGAATTTTTCATAATTTTACGGATTTGTGGGTCAACAAATATGCCCTCTTTCAGTTTTCCCTCTGTAATGTTTGGAAGGATTTTTTTTAAATACCCGAAAGCATCACTGTTGTGTAATGAGCCCCAATTTGATGTGTAAATGGAGTAGAGTGATGTTATTGGGATCTACCTACAGCTTGTGCTTAATGTTCATTTTGCCCAGAGTATACTCATTCCAAATAGGCCATTCTCTTCTCACATAGTGATGTTGTTTCGATCTACTGTCCCTCAAACAAAAAAACAGTATTTTGTGTAACCAGCCTGCAATCGCAATAACATACCATAGCATTGATGAACCAAATGGAAGGTGAACATTTTCTCTTGATGACTACTGGAATAAGATGTTTCTACAGCTTTCGCAAAACACATGAATCACCCACTTTTTATCTTGATTTGCAACAGAAAATCCAAAATAATGAAGATATGCACTATTTAACAAATCTGCAATGGGGCTTCTCTTTTTTTTAAACAAACTGTCCACTAACATAAGAAAAACGATCAGAACTTTTAAATCAATGGAAACAACATAATTGTCGTTTAAAGCGAACACCATGTTAGGTAGTTAAAAAAAGTGATTGCAGGAAGAAATTGTGACGTAATAAAATATTTCTGCTAACACTTTTAGGTTTAAGGAAGGTAGATTAACATATTTATATACATTTATTTTGGGGTATAAAAATCAAAGTGAAATTTTGTAAACTAGTGTAATTAAAAACCAATAAATTTAAACAAAATTATGTTAGTAATACTTAAAACAGTGTTGAATATGAATGTGGAGGGACACACGGGCAGAGGAAAGCCGAATAAAAGATGGATCGATTGTGTGAAGAGTGATATGAGAATGAAAGGAGTAAGTATGGAAATGACGGCTGATAGAGAGGAATGGAACAAGAAGATTTACTGCGCCGACCCCAGATAATGGGAAATGGTTTAGAGAATGAATGAGTAATACTTAAAACTTCTGGGATAATATACTTGAACATTTATAAATAAAATTACAAAGCTTTTTGTATTGTTGATCATATCATTACGAATGTAATTATAATTATCATATTATGCTGTGTGGTTTTAGTATTATGATTCATTAATAAAATTGTAATCATCACTTAGGCTAAGCATCATGTATTAGATATGTACTTCAAATTAAAATATCTGTGATGTTGTAGAATCTGAATAAAGTAATCACTATGGTGTAATACAATTTCAAAATCAAATGTTTAGATAATTGTTTATGTAAATGAAAGGGTTATATAGAATAGGTTTTTGTGCTGCAATTTAAATTTCTGTAGTCTCTGATATTGCAGTATATAAATCTCCCTGTTATGTTTCTTGTGTATACAGAGTTGTGAACAATACATATTTCATTAATATATCTGATTCAAAAAAGATCTTTTTATTTTAATATCTCTTATTCCCATACCATAAACATAAATTAATTTAATAAAAATATATACAAGATTTTATTTTAATCAGCCTAAAATATTGTGTTTTATTGATATTGCATAATTCTATTTTCTTATGGACCCCACACACGGTCTGTTCAAGTTCAAACTGATCAGTTCACACTAAAACTGTTGATTTTTTTTAAATTAGTGGATTTTCGATATATATCGATCATTACAAATATATTAATATCGGAGTTTTACATATAAGTTTATTTATGGCTATATCGAAAATCCGATATTTTAAAAAATATCAACAATTTTTTTGTTTTAGTTTAAAATGATCAGTTGGAATGATCAGTTTAACTGACCGTGGGTGGCCACCATTAGGCTCAATTTACACTGCTGCGGAACGGAATGGAAGCGAATTTTTGTAACGAAATTTTACATAGTACGAGTAAAATCAGCCTTATGTTAAAATGTGCGATGATAGAAGTGGCGCTAAGGACGTGGAATCTAGACTAACTTTTCTACAGCCCCAAAGCGATTGTCGTATAGACCCAAGGCGAAGTCGCGGGAATGCTCGTTCGCGCACCTTCCGCGTCGCGGCGAAATTGACGCTTCCGTTCCATTCCATTCCGCCCAATGTAAATTGAACCTAATTCTTATGTTTTATTTGAATAGAATAAATAAGAAATGAATCTGAGCTCTAGGTTGACGAATTGGTTTTAAGAAATCAAGGTTACCAAAGAGCCTCTTAGCACATCTCTTCACTGAGTCCAACGCTGCTAGGTGGCATTTTGCAGCACCAGCCCATTTGTGACAGCAGTACTCCACGCTCGGCCGGGCTTGTGCTTTATACAGGATGTTTGCAAGGTTAATGCAACTCTGCCTAAAACAGGAAGCACGGGCAACTAACTTTGTCAATGCTTTTTGTTGCGGCCGGTCCCAAGCCCGGAAAAGAGGACGGTTCCGCCGGAGAGAGTGGGTGTATTCGGTGGACTAACACACCCACCTGCGCTAGGACTTGCGCTGTTGAGCGCCGTATGCGGGGATGAAGGAGTCCTGGAGGGTTGAGCCGATCGTCACTGGGGTATATAGTGTCGAGAGGCAACACGCCCTCTTTGGTCCGGATTTCAAGCTAAACGGTGGCCTTATCTGCTAGCCACAGATAAGGAAATGGCCAAGCGTCCCGTCAGAGGGTCGCAAGCGAGGGATGTGGGGGCTGCCTAGTCTCCCTGAAAAGGGCGGTAGGTGGTGGTAAAGGCCACGCTGACGGGGCAAGTGAAAGTCAACTCGGGCAGTGGGGATGGGCCTTTTCAGCCCTATCTGCCAGCTGGATCGAGCTCCCGATGTCGCGCTGTGAGCCAACTCTGCGTCCCTATATTCCCCCGGTAATCCTAACGCCTGAAATTCTTTTAATAAAGTAGGGCGTTTCCAAAGGTGCGGGCTCCATGAAGGGTGGGAAGCCGGGGGGACGAATTATTACACATGTCAAAAACTATGGACAACACAAGGCCCATTAGTAGAGAAGGAGAAGTGTCAGAGGTGTTTACATTAGACTCTGATAAACCAGAAGGAACCGCCGTTAAACCGGCCGTTCCACTGACTGTACCACCCAGCGTAGGTGGCCCCACTAAGGAGGCAATTTCCGTGATGGATGTCTCTAAATCCAGTTCCAAATCCAAGGAGCTGGACGAGAAAAATGAGCAAGGGGCCGCGAGTAGCAAAACTCCTGCGGGGAGCCCCAAAGGACCGAAGACCTTTTCTCCGCTGCCTGGCAAGTGGTGAGCCGTAAGGGGAAGCGCAAGGCACCCAAAATGGTGACTTGCCGACCCGACGCACCATGAGGTGGGTCTATCCCAGCAGGCAGTAGCGCAAAGGTCAAAAAGAAGAATAAGAAGCTGAAGCCACCACTATACAAAAGCTTCAGTGTTACCAGAGATTAGCTTGTATGGCTGCCACGGGCTGCATAAGGCCAACACCAACAGCAGCTTTGGAGGCTATGCTGGAGCCAACACCGCTTCATCTACATATACAACAAGAAGCAACTTTAGCTGCCATTGGACTCACGACCCTAAATCTTTTAAGTAAGAGTAGAGTCCCCCATACAGATATAATCGATAGAATTTACTCAAAAATTCCTATCTTACAAGCCAAGTATGATAGGATCCCAAAAAAATTTGTATTCGATAAGAAGTACAGGATACAAATGAAGGAAACTGACCATCTGAAAGGATTGGGTCCAAGAGACCTCAAAGTTTTCACGGATGGCTCTAAGACAAATGAAGGTGTGGGGTCTGGGGCTTTCTCTGAAGACCTTAATATCCACATATGCACACCGCTGGGTACCCATAACACAGTCTTCCAGGCTGAATGCATGGGTATCATCCAAGCGGCCATAGCAATAGATGCTAGAAAGGTGAAAGACTTCTCCATCAGAATACTGACCGACAGTATGGCGGTACTACAAGCTCTGAGTTGCAATGTGACGAACTCGGGACTGATATACGAGTGCCATCAACGATTGAATGAGGTATGTAAGCACAACAATGTGACTCTGCAATGGATCAAGGGACACAGTGGATCTAGAGGCGACGATGCAGCAGATGAACTGGCCAGAAGGGGATCGGCCCTAGCAACTATAGGGCCGGAACCAATCCCCTTTGGCTACGTTCGTTCACTGGTACGTAGATAGTTCAATAATTTACACGCTCAGCTTTGGAAAAATTTAGTAGACTGTAGACAAGCTAGGGGGGCCCTACCTGAAATAAACAGTCGTCTAACCAAGGTTATAATGAGACTGAACAAGCCACAGATCAGGATAGTAACAAGTGCTATCACAGGACATGGCTCTTTTAACAAACATTTGTTCACCATAGGTGTTACTGACGGCCCCCTGTGCAGGGCATGCATGGGAGAGGAAGAAACGGCGGCTCACGTGTTGCTGACATGTCCAGAAGTCGCTTCATACAGAGCTAAACATCTCGGCACGCCGGGATCGCTCCCCGAAGTTGCTTGCAACATCAAGGGACTGCTGAGCTTCTTCGGGGAGATATCATGGCTCGAATAAGCATATTATTCCTGCCCACACGCAAAATACGCGCTTAGACGTGGAGTTGCGGAAAACAACCCGTCGTAAACTAAACTAAACTAAGGTCGATGCAAAGCCGTAAAGCGGAGCTAGTATAGACTATTTAGAACTATTTGAAGCCAACTTGTCTAAGACGAAGTATGACCATTTTATTTTTATCAAGCTTTAATGATTTTTGAAGACAAAACCCAAATGGAGTTAGTTGTAAATTGTGGCCAGTTTGAAAGACAAAACATTTACTTTTTATTTTATTTTATTAAAGTAATGTGTAAACAGTCTAATGTTACATGATTCAGGCATCTGTGTCATGAGATAAGTTTTTTCACAGATATTTGAAGTCAATGATTTATTTAAAGATTGAGGAAAGCTGTTATTTGACGGCATTAAAAAAATGCGGATGGTGTTGTTTTCGTTCAAACATTTTTAAAACATGCCTGGTTATTGTTCTTTCTTTTGAGGCAGGCACAAACCAAATAGAGGGTGAAAATTATAATTTATTGGCGAAATAATTAAAACAAAATTTTGTTTAAAATCATTTATTATTCGTGTTTAAAATTTTCGCCTCGGTTCCTAACACAAGCACGAGCCCGTCTTCTCACTTCTGTTGTTATTTTTAACTTCATCTCCAGCTTAACAAAAAAATAATTAAAGCTTGATAAAAAAATAATAGTCGCACTTTGTCTGAGACAAGTTGGGTTCAAATGGTTCTGAATAGTCTATATTAGCTCCGCTTTACGGCTTTGCATCGACCTTCCAAACAACCTGTATAAGGTAAGAAGTTGCCCCGGTGTGAAGTACCGCCGCATCCTTGCAAGGTCACCTAATTTTCTTGCGGCTGCTTTGACCCTGTACGCAATGAATCGTCCATATTTGAGGTTCAGAGAAATTTCAACCTCTAATAATTGAAGGTCAGTGTACTCCAATGATACATTCCGGAAAGTATGAGCCAGGATGAGATTGTGTTTTGTTGTGTTTTGCGTGAATCTTTCGAGATTGCCATCGCTCCATTCGGAGACTATCTGCAGTGTGAGATTCGCATGCTCAGCCATAGCTTCACTTTCGGACTGGATTTGATACCGACTGGCCCAAGCATTTGACAGGTACCTCTCCATAACTGTGTGGTCGTCCGTATACGGGAATAAGCAGATCTTTAATGTGCATCGGGAAGAAAGTTGCGGAGAGAACACACCCCTGAGGAACTTCGGCGATGGTTGCGATAGGATTGGATGAACAGCCATCGACGACAACACTGAAAGATCGTTCTCTCAGAAAGACCTTCTCCCAGTCAACCAGACTAGGGGATAAGCCATACGCTGGAAGTTTGCCCAAAAGGCTAGCCTGCCAAACCATGTCAAAGACCTTCGAGGCATCGAGAGAAACAGCAAGTGTTTCCCCAGTGTTCTCGAGGGCTTCGCCCCATATGACAGTGGCGTATGGCAGGTCCCCAGTTGATCAATTTCGACGAAACCGTAATGCCGGATACTCGGGAGATCATTCTGCTCTAGGTATGCCATGAGGTGGCCGTTCAATATAAGCTCCATAAGTTGACAGGGCCGGTACGGCTACCTGCACATTGGCTAGCTTCCAAGATTTCGGCACTATTCCAGTCCTGAATGAGGTGGAACAAGCGCGTCAACACAGAAGACGATTCAGGCGCACATACCTTTAGAAAATTAGCTGGTATACCGTCACGTCCACTAGCTTTGTTCACATCTAGACTTCGCAAGGTTTTAAAGAACCTCCTTGTTAGTGATACGGATCTGACATAGAGGCACCGCAGTAAGGTAATTGAACTGCTACTCTGTTGCTACTGTTTTGCTAACTTTAATTGGTCAGACGCAAGCAAGCAAATAAGTCCGCTTTGTCCTTAGCCGTATACGCCAGTGAGACATCTGGTTTACCCGTGGAGACAGTGTAGACCGGCAGAAGTTTGTCTAAATGCTATCAAGGAGGATTATAAAACCAAAAGTCTGTTGTAGGAATAGAATGTTGCAGATTTTGGAATTACTTTTTGTTCTTCAGAAATCATTCGCAGTTGGAAATTAACCCCTGAAGAAAAGCCCCTAAAAAGTCCCTCTGAATCATTAATTTGGCCACTTAGTGTTTGGATAATTTTTGCACAACCCAGTCCAGTTATAAATACATCTTTCTCACCTAAGAAGGTTTTCATCGAAGCGGCTCGGGTTCGATTTCCTGCATAGAAACTAACGTAGTGTAGTGGTGACGTAAAATAATTTTTTTTCACATCTCGTCTCGTGGGTGTTGTTAGAGTATGGAGAGAGTAGATGGGTATTTGCCATGTAAATTACCCGAGCCTTCAAACCTGCCAAGTGTGGTGATATGTCCAGTGAATAAAATGCACACATAACCCATATC
Source organism: Parnassius smintheus behrii (assembly GCA_036936625.1). Classification (NCBI taxonomy): domain Eukaryota; kingdom Metazoa; phylum Arthropoda; class Insecta; order Lepidoptera; family Papilionidae; genus Parnassius; species Parnassius smintheus. Next base: position 43,502,097 of record JAUPFT010000004.1, read on the forward strand.
ATCCAGTGGTTGTCGCAAGAGGCGACAGAGGTGAACTAATCAAGAGATGGGCAGCAGCTGTTTCGCGCACGGTCCCCAAAAGTAAAAACAAAAACTGCGATTGCCAACCGTGGCAACTATTCACTTATGAGGCAATTAGACATGTGTCAATCAATCATGAATGATTCGTTCGTTTGAGCTAGTACACTAGAAGTATTAATGGTTCATTCATCTGTTTTTGAATGTTCCGGTAGAACCAATCACAAACCTTTTTAACTCTTGATTGGTGTGAATGAGTCGAGAACCGACCGAATCCCGAATGATCTGAATGAATTGTTTTTAGTGTAGGGTACTGGAGCCCGAAATGATCCATTTGAATGATCGATCCGAATGTGTGAATGATTGACACATGTCTAGAGGCAATCTATGATGGAGGCCTATGTTCAGCAGTGAACTTAATAGGTGAGTAGTATATAAATCAAGCAGTAATAATTATGTGAACAGAATTGTCGATCATGTTGTATTAAATCATCAATCATTGGAGAAAACAGTTCGAGTGGCAGTTCGAACAAGAAAGCGTTACATTAGTAACTCGCAGTCTGAACTGTGGGGCCCGGCACACGACAGGGGTGGAGCAAGATAAATTTAGTGTGGGAAGATGAATTTTATCTAATTTTGTTCAGCAATACTCGCAAATATCTAAATAAATAGCTATTTCAACAAGCATAGAACTTGAGATGTGGCCCCCCCCCCACCCGTTGTTAAACTAAAGCCTATATACATTCTACCACCGCTCATAGGCCAAGGCCGAACATAGCAATTAAGAAGAGTCCGTCACGCTGCCCCTGTTGTGTTTGTCGGCATACTTCACCTCGAAATGTTATAAGTTTTTAGACTTGCAGGTTCCTCCATGTTATTTTTCTTCTCGGAAAACACGTGGTAATTCAGCAATTAAAAATTTCTACAGTGCGTTTTTAAGTCGATTATTCGCGTCTGACGACTATTATCGCGACGATTATTCGTCGCTTATTGATTAAAATTAACAAAGGCTTGAAAAAGACTGGGAAGGACCACTGGTCGCAGAAGCAGATTAGCCAAAATTAGAAATACCTCAATTACTTATTGCAACCTCAAATTTCTTTTAGAAACAGGTCGATGTCACCTCGCATTCATTTTGATCAGATCAAACTAGCAATACTTAGTTATTCAAATTCTAATTAACGATTGCGGCTAAAGAAAGAGTAGTATCGTAACTGCTAAGTCTTCTTAGGCAATGCTTTTGGTTTTGACATATCAGTATTTTTTTATGTATTATAAAGAATAAGAGTGGTAAAAGAGCAAAGAGTCTACCTGATGGTAAGTGGATGCTGTGACTCTAGACTAAGGATGGAATGCCTTGTAAAAAGGGTTTCCGATCCTCTACATTCACCAAACGAATCGAAGCAGCATTATGCTTGCTGATTTTTTACATTGGTATTCTTTGCTACAACTTTATATAAGTGGCTCTATCATGTATGAATGACAATGAATACTAAATATGTAGGTAAGGTGTTTAGTAAAAAAGGTTGTTATAAAAATTAAGATATATTTTGTTCAAGCACGTAAATTTTAACTTGTGGTCATTAATATGCTTAGATGTTTGTTACATTACACAGATTAACTAAGTAACACGTAACTTAATTAAAACAAAAACATAACTGAAAAATCAATAACTGTTGCAAAGTTAAATTAAAAAAAAAAACAAGTTTCTTTACGAATTAAGAATCACTTATTATTTCAATAAACGCCTATAATTCGGAAAGCGAATCTATAATTTCAAAAATTATAGGATCTATCTTTAAAGAAACTAATTCCGTGATTGTGATCTAGAGATCTAGATCACCGTGTGGTGGAAGAGTAAGAGACCCTTTCATCCCATTTCGGCCCCTGACTTTCGTAAGAGGCGGCTATGGGTCGTGCCAAAAATTTCAGTCACATCATGAACATAAGAAAGATTTCGTCGCTTGAATGATCTTATTTTGTCCGACTTATAATGTGTGAAAGGATCATATCTTCCGATAGGTAGTTTTATAAACATATCATGTCATATCATAAACGCATATTTTAGTATGTACGAGTACCTACTAAAATATGCCTATATTCAAATCTAGGCGTGAGATTATTATCATATACTCTGTGTGTTAAATGTTGCCATAACCCAGACAATACCTACGGATGGATAAGTAAAGATTTTTAGTAATAATTTTGCTTGTATCTGCCATCAATGTTGGATAGTCTGAATAATATACTATTATCAAAAAATCCCAATAAATCACTCAAACAAAATACAATATTTCAATACGAAATAAAGCTACACTACACTAGTCGAAATTAGGATTGTCTAGTTATAGATATGGGCTACGAAACTAAAAAGTCTTGGGTCCGAATCCTCCATTCGGTTACTACACGCCAGGATATATTTTAAAGTAAAAAGATAAATTCTTAGGCCCTAACAATGATTTACGATACGAGATTCGATTAATGTTTCATCATTCACAAATGTTTCTCACCACGTTACAAGCAAAAATAACCATCGTAATATTTATTATACAAGGTTATTTTTAAAAAAGTAGCCAAATTTTAAACTCAAGTTCAAATATATAAATAAGGCCTCAACTTTTCCGCTCAACCCTTACGAATGTGTGAGTGCACAATAAAATCAGTTAAAATAAAGCATTACCACTATCTCAGAATTACATATCTCATATAAATCACATAATCGTCATATTCTTCATTCAATTTCTCTTTGCTACCTAGCTTGTGTTTTTATTTTCATTCGTATTTTATTACAACGATAATAAAATAGTATTCTATTTTATTCTTAAAATAGAAAACATTTATTTAACAACACAGTACAAAATAAAAGTAAAATAATATTTGTGCCTCCAGCTGTACCGACACTATCTTAGTGAACAGACTATATTTTGTACCTTATTAACTATTTAAATCTACTAAGTAAACTTTACATCACTTGTGCTAAATGTTTGTTTAGTAAATTTTATTTCTATTTCTTTTGTGCCATAAGAGCTATTAGCAGTATGGAACGTAACGAGGCTTAATAATATATTATTTTGAAACATGGGTACTATGGTCCTTTCATTAATTAGGGGGAATACGCAATGAAACGGACGCGTTATGAAACGGACACTTACGATATCTCGAAAATTTTTAACGAAAATATTCATTTCATTTGTTTGTTGGCAGCACTGATGACCATAGACAAACCCACAATAATGACAGCTACCGGCGGCCATTATTTTGTTTACTTTTTCGCGTGTTCTTCAACACTTGAGTTTTGTAAAAAATAACGTATATTTGCCAAATGGTTTAAAATTCGATAATAACTTGGGTCACTATTGTGATAATCGTATTTGTTGTGATATATTCTCAAAAATACATGGAACGGTGAGTTATAATCTTATTAATACTTATTTTATGGAATTTGGTTATATATGTATTTAAGGTTAGATTTGCAATGAATTGGACAGGTACAGTCGTGTTGAAACGGACGTCCAATTCAATGCGTCAGTGCCTGTCCGATTCATTACTCCTGTATAAAGTCTCTTAAATTGGTTTTCTTTGTTCATAAGATGCCACCAAAGAAGAGAGTTCGTCCAGAGAAAGCGGCAATAGAGTCTGCTGTGAAAGAAGTATTAAATAAAGGCCAATCCATTCGCTCAGTAGCTTCAGCATATAAGATATCGAAGTCTTATTTGGCGGATATCGTTAAAAAAGCTAAAGAGTCTTCAACTACGTTCACTCATAATCCCAATATTGGAAATAGAAGAATTTTTTCTCAGGAACAAGAAGAACTATTAGCCGATTATTTAAAAAGATCTTCAAAGATGTGCTATGGGCTCACTACAATCCAGGTGAAGGAGCTTGCTTATCAATTTGCAGTTGCAAATAATATAGCGCCCGAAAAGTGGATTGAGCGACAAAAGGCTACGAAGGATTGGTTTCGTGGTTTCATGAAAAGGAATCCATCTTTATCAGTACGTAAACCAGAAAATACTTCTCTGTCCAGGGCTACATCTTTTAACCAAGAAAACGTTGGTAAGTTTTACGAAAATCTTGCAAATATATTGAATAAGAAGAAAATTGAACCTCATATGATATGGAACCTTGACGAAACTGGATGTTCGACAGTGACTAACCCACCAAAAGTAGTTGCAACGCGAGGCTGTAAACAAGTTGGACAGGTGACATCGGCAGAGAGAGGACAGTTAATCACAATGCTTGGATTCATTAATGCTTCAGGTGGCACCGTACCTCCGGTATTTGTGTTTCCTAGAGTCCATTTCAAGGAATTCATGTTACAAGGCGGTCCAAAAGGGTCACTCGGCTTAGCCAACCCAAGTGGTTGGATAACAGAAGAGAGTTTCTACAAAGCCATGATACACTTCATCAAATTCGTAAAGCCGTCTGAGGAAAACCCCTGTTTGATACTATGTGACAATCACTCTAGCCACATAACAATCGACGTTGTCACATTGGCTAGAGATAATTATATAACAATCTTAACGTTTCCACCTCACTGTAGCCATCGCCTCCAACCGCTTGATGTTTCTGTTTATGGACCATTTAAAGCTCGGTATAGGGAGGCCATGAATGCATGGATGTTATCTAATCCCGGAAAGACAGTATCGATTTACGAAGTGGCTCAATTTGCCAATACAGCGTATACTGCCGCATTTTCTATGGAAAATGCTATCGCAGGATTTCAAAAAACTGGTATTCATCCATTTAATAGAAATACGTTTACTGAGGATGATTTTTTGACATCTTTTGTCACTGACAGACCTGCAGCTGAGCTCCCTAATGCTGAAGTATCAACTGATAATGCTCCTGGAACTTCTGCTGAAATACTATCTACTGTCGATGCTCCCGATACCTCTGCTGCTATCTCTTCTAGCTTCACTCCACAAATAACATACTCAGAATCGAATCCATCAACCATGGTTTTATCTCCTGAATGTATCCGACCTTATCCAAAGGCATTGCCTAGAAAGAAAACTCAGAACCAACCTAGGAAGATGAAAAGCACGGTTATAACTGACACGCCTGAGAAGGACGCATTAATTGAAAAACATTTTGCTAAAAAAAAAATTCAAAAAAGGAAGCAAAAGATGAAAACTTCCAAAAACATGAAAAAGCTAATACAGACATTTTCAGAGTCGTCAGATTCCGATTTTTCACTCCGAGAATCAGATGATTCCGATATTACGTCTGATGGCTCTACATATAATCTATCATCTTCATCTACATCTAAGGCTAAGAGAAAATGCAAGGCGAAAAGCACCGCAAAAAAAAGCAACAAAAATGATGACTATTGCACTGTTTGTAATGGGGCTTATTTATGCAGCAGTGTCGACTGGTTAATGTGTACTATTTGTAAGAAATGGGCACACGAGACATGTGGTCTGAAGGGTATGAACAATTATTTTTGTAATAATTGCAATTAATACTCCAACTTGGTAACGGGAAGACTGATTACTTTTAATGTATGGGTATAAAATTATAGGATATAAGTAAACAGTTTATGATTTTTAGTTAGTCCTAATATTATTAAGGAATATTTTTGATACCTACTTATATTGTTTTACCATAATGAAGCCAGGATCTCATTTTTGTTAGAAGATTAAGAAGAGTCTAATTATTTAATGTCGTTTTTTTTGTAATTGTTAAATTTTTTGATCTCATTTTGTTTTGTACCAAAGTGTTTGATTTGTTTAAATAAGGGTTATAATGTAAAATAAAATAATTTGTGAAACCTTGCGTATTTATATAGCAAAAAGTATAACATTGGTTCCTAGTCCGTTTCAAGACACCCTTTGTCCTGTTCAATGCTTCTGTGTCATGAAACGGACAATTAGCGAGTTAAAAAAAAACCTAAAATATTTCTTAAAATAAATTTCATTTTCATAAAAGATGTTGTATTACTAATACTATAATACCTCCGAATTTTTTAAGGACAGATAACGAGTTTCTAAGATTTTAATTACAGTATCTAATAATACTCCAAAGTTAAACGTCCGTTTCATTGCGTATCTCCCCTACGTTACGCGTTTAGAGGAAACAAGAAGTACACAGCAGTGGACTTTTATGGGCTCTAATTGATGGATAGATGGGACATTAATATTGAATGAACTATTGCTTACTTTACCCATATGTTTAAAAGTATATTGTTAAGCCCAATGGCTAAACAGCTTCGTCACATTGAAGGGTCCGATTGTTCATTAACATTTTTACTTCTATAAAAGTAATTATTTACAATTATTACAATAATAAAAAAATTATTGTAACTATACTAAGTATATCACATAAAATATAAAAGTGATCACATTTCGCAACGAATCATAAGACAAAATTTATTAATTTCTTCTGCTGAACAAAATTGTGACATATTACAAATACTTAAGGTGCTACTACTTTTTGTTTCACAGTGGTGTCGTCTTCTATAGTATATTCCTTCAATTCTACCAATTTGCTGGCTGCCATCTGTTCCGCTATGCTGAGTTCATTCTCGTCATAAAGTTCAACTATAATTTCGTCGTAGTCGCGTGCTCTATAAAGGAAACATAAATTAAATTAGATGTAATATATAACATAAACACTCACGCCTCTCACCCAGAGGGGTAGGCAGAGACTACGGACTTCCGGCATTTGGCACGATCTTGTCACACCTCTCTCGGCTCCTTTACATCCATATATATACGCATGCACGCTCGTTTGTTTAGGGTACTCATAATCTGGCCCATTTTTAATATATCGCCAATTTGGTCGACATGCTTTCTTCAAGGGCATCCCTTCCCGACTCTACCGTCAAATCAACAATATAAATTTTCTTTGTCACTCTTTCCGCATTCATTTTTTCTACATGACCAAACCATTGAAGCGTTCCTTCCTTAACAGCACACTTTTCTCTTATTACACAATTTCTTACCATGTCATTCAGATTCAGCCAGATTCAGTGAAAAAGTCCTCTTCCGAAGAGGGGCTGCCGCAGGGCGGTTGCCGCTGGAGGGGCCGCGAAAGTGCAAAAACGTTCCCGCGGCCCTGCTAAAATGCAGCGAAGACGAACACTTTGGAGTTTTCAACAAGGAGTACTCACAAGACGGGCGCGTGCAGCGTGCGCTCGTGCGCGAGGTTGTGCAGCAGCACGCTCGCGACGACCCACTGCTGGCTGCAGGACGAGCGGCGAGCGGCACGCTCGTGTGTGTACTCACACGACGGACGCGTGCAGCGTGCGCTCGTGCGCGAGGTTGTGCAGCAGCACGCACGCGACGACCCACTGCTGGCTGCAGGACGAGCGGCGAGCGGCACGCTCGTGTGTGTACTCACACGACGGGCGCGTGCAGCGTGCGCTCGTGCGCGAGGTTGTGCAGCAGCACGCACGCGACGACCCACTGCCGGCTGCAGGACGAGCGGCGAGCGGCGCACTCGTGCGTGTACTCACACGACGGGCGCGTGCAGCGTGCGCTCGTGCGCGAGGTTGTGCAGCAGCACGCACGCGACGACCCACTGCCGGCTGCAGGACGAGCGGCGAGCGCCGCACTCGTGCGTGTACTCACACGACAGGCGCGTGCAGCGTGCGCTCGTGCGCGAGGTTGTGCAGCAGCACGCACGCGACGACCCACTGCTGGCTGCAGGACGAGCGGCGAGCGGCACGCTCGTGTGTGTACTCACACGACGGGCGCGTGCAGCGTGCGCTCGTGCGCGAGGTTGTGCAGCAGCACGCACGCGACGACTCACTGCTGGCTGCAGGACGAGCGGCGAGCGGCACGCTCGTGTGTGTACTCACACGACGGGCGCGTGCAGCGTGCGCTCGTGCGCGAGGTTGTGCAGCAGCACGCACGCGACGACCCACTGCCGGCTGCAGGACGAGCGGCGAGCGGCGCACTCGTGCGTGTACTCACACGACGGGCGCGTGCAGCGTGCGCTCGTGCGCGAGGTTGTGCAGCAGCACGCACGCGACGACCCACTGCTGTCTGCAGGACAAGCGGCGAGCGGCACGCTCGTGTGTGTATTCACACGACGGGCGCGTGCAGCGTGCGCGAGGTTGTGCAGCAGTACGCACGCGACGACCCACTGCTGGCTGCAGGACGAGCGGCGAGCGGCACGCTCGTGTGTGTACTCACACGACGGGCGCGTGCAGCGTGCGCTCGTGCGCGAGGTTGTGCAGCAGCACGCACGCGACGACCCACTGCTGTCTGCAGGACAAGCGGCGAGCGGCACGCTCGTGTGTGTATTCACACGACGGGCGCGTGCAGCGTGCGCGAGGTTGTGCAGCAGTACGCACGCGACGACCCACTGCTGGCTGCAGGACGAGCGGCGAGCGGCACGCTCGTGTGTGTACTCACACGACGGGCGCGTGCAGCGTGCGCTCGTGCGCGAGGTTGTGCAGCAGCACGCACGCGACGACTCACTGCTGGCTGCAGGACGAGCGGCGAGCGGCGCGCTCGTGTGTGTACTCACACGAAGGGCGCGTGCAGCGTGCGCTCGTGCGCGAGGTTGTGCAGCAGCACGCACGCGACGACCCACTGCCGGCTGCAGGACGAGCGGCGAGCGGCGCACTCGTGCGTGTACTCACACGACGGGCGCGTGCAGCGTGCGCTCGTGCACGAGACTATGCAGCAGCGCGCGCGCGGCGACCCACTGCCGGCTGCAGGACGAGCGGCGAGCGGCGCGCTCGTGTGTGTACTCACACGACGGGCGCGTGCAGCGTGCGCTCGTGCACGAGACTGTGCAGCAGCGCGCGCGCGGCGACCCACTGCCGGCTGCAGGACGAGGGGCGAGCGGCGCGCTCGTGTGTACTCACACGACGGGCGCGTGCAGCGTGCGCTCGTGCACGAGACTGTGCAGCAGCGCGCGCGCGGCGACCCACTGCCGGCTGCAGGACGAGCGGCGAGCGGCACGCTCGTGCGTGTTCTCACAAGACGTGCGCGTGCAGCGACCCACTGCCGGCTGCAGGAGGAGCGGCGAGCGGCACACTCGTGCATGTACTCACACGACACGCGCGTGCAGCGTGCGCTCGTGCACGAGGTTGTGCAGCAGCGCGCGCGCGGCGGCCCACTGCCGACTGCAGGACGAGCGCGCGCGTACGCCAGCCAGCGAGCAGCACACCGCCTGCGCTTCCAGCGCCCAGTAGCGCGCATCCAGCTCCCGCACGCCGTCCTCTTTCACCCACACCACATTGCCGTAGTCGATGTACATCACCTGCAGACCGTCACCACACCACTTCACACTGTCTCTTTAATGATCTGTGGGCGTGCATTAGTTCAAACACACGCCAAAGTTGTAGAATTGTATACTGACGTAAAGAAGCTGCGCTTCACCACTTTCCTCCTTCCCTGCACCAATATATCGTTTTCTACAATGTAAAGTTTCTACAGAAGTATACCTAGTAATAATCATTGTTCTCATTACTTTGAGTAATGAGAACAATGATTATTACTTCATTTATTAAACCAATGAAGACGGCATCGCAAGGCATACCCCTCTGTAAAAGGTACGAGGGTCCGACTCATACCCGTTATATAAAACTAGTTGTTATGCGTCGTGCGCCATTACGCAAGTGATCGTGCCAATCAATTGAGCTCCAACAAAAATGCCGAACTGCAGTGTATTTTCATGCAATAAACAATCGAAACCGTCAAACGTACAAAAGGACAACGTAAGTTTTTATATTTGAATACTTTTAACATATAAGACCGCCCTTGTATTCTTATATATCAATAAGGAATGCAGTAAAGAATAAATAAATAAAAATAAATAAATACTTTTAACATAATACTATCGTAAAATTTTTTGTTTCGTGTTCAGTTCATTAAAAATCGTATTTTCTATTTTCGTAAAATACCAAGTGTTGGCAACATAGTATTACGAAGTGAAAAATAAGCTATTTTAAAATATTATACAAAATATAAGCCAAAGAAACTTGCCACTTTGTAGCAAATGTACGTAATTTTTGTAAAATTAACTGGTATCACTGAAACCGAAAGAACTGCAATGTAGTGATGTACGCCACAACTTTAAATATCGATAAGTTAATGAACCCATTCGGGTTTGTCTGCCGAACATGTTTTTATTTTTTGTTTAGATTTTATAATAAAGTATTATTACGAGCTTAGGGTTCGTGACAATAAAAACCGCGGATTGAATTACCGAAATTAACACTTTAATTCACTTTACACCAATTAAAACTTAAAAGACACTAATAATTAATCACACTGATTCACTTTATTTCGCTCCGAAGCTTCGCTTGAATCGCCAATTCAATACTGCAACCGGTCGCGGCTCTCAGCGGCCTTAAATACGCCTTTTGCACCGAAACATACAGAATGTTCCAGCAAATACCGGTCCCGACCGACTAAGTTCAGAAAGTTCGAGAGTGGACCCTTCCAGACAGCTTAATTCTTCTGTTCGATACTAGATGGCGCTGTTGGTGGAAAGTTCAAGATTGGCATTTTCTAGGAAGCCCTCCTCGCTCTGTTTCCCGACACTAGATGGCGCTAGCGCCAGACATCAATTTAGGCACGCAACACTGCCCCCTCCTAAGACATGCTCGTCCCGAGCCTTATCGGCCCCATAATAACGCGCCAGTCGATCCACATGGACGATCTTAGGAGCACCTCTTGCACCTTTCTGAAACAGCTCCGCAACGTCAAGAAATGTCCTCTCCAATGGTGCACCAACATTGTACAATTTCAATGTACCTCTACTACGAGTCTGAGGTCCCTTCATAGCCGCACAACTTGGACATGTGCGACACCAATCCTCGACATCGTCACGATAATGGACCCAGTAAAACCGTTCTCGGATCTTCAGTAGAGTTCGTTTAACTTTAGCTTTAGGGACAACCATTTGCAAACGACAGCTGTATCCTCGACCATTTTCCCATTTACGGCACAGGACTCCATCCTGAAGCAGCAAGCGGATAGCCATTGGGCGCAAAAGCTTTTAGTGGTCGAATTCATCGCTGAGACGTCGCTCCACTTGGGCTTGGGAGCACGGGCCTTCATCCATTCCAGAATCGGCTTGATGTCCGGATCTTCCTGCTGTGCATGTTGTAAGCTGTCCTTCTACTCGTTGCTGAGGTGGTCTATCCTGAGCATCCTCACGGATACCACTTCCTTACCCTCTTGCCTAGTACTTTTCTCGCAACCATCAGGATAAGGTCTTCTTGACAATGCATCTGTGTTGCCACGCCATTTCCCGCTGCAGTGTCCGATAGTAAAGTCGTATTCCTGCTGCTGCTGGGCGGTTCTGTTAGCCGCACTACCTTTTCAAGATCGATCACCTTCCCTTTTTACAGACCGCGCACAGACGTGGCACCTTTGGGCTGTAACTTTTATTGTGGTCGCGAACTGTAGGTGCTGCAATCTCACTAACGTGAGGAGAACGATGATCCTGCCGCTGCTGGGCGGTGCCGTTAGCCGCACTACCCCCACGAGATCAAGCACCTTCCCTTTCTACAGTTCGCTTAGGGCAGCTGGATCGAAGATGGTCCCTTTCCCCACAGCCATAGCACCTAGGGCTGTATCCATTATTGCGGTCGTGAACTGTAGCTGCTGAAACCTCCATGATGCGATGGGAACGATGATCCTGCCGCAGGGCTTCAACCTCAAGTGCATGGGGCAAGGCTTCCTTAAGCGTCACGTGGTGCCTGAGCCTCACAGCAGCTCCGAATTCAGGGTTGCGGATGCCGTCGATGAATGTTTGCACCAGGTACACTTCAATGAGCGCAGGTACAGACTGGTATGCTTTTCGAACCAGCTTCTCCACCTCAAAGGCCCACTGCTGCAGGTTTTCGTTGCTGCGTTGCACGCGATCTTTAGGCTGCGCACGAAAGACGTGTTCCAGGTGAGCTTCGCCATATCTAGCCTCCAATGCCTCAGGGAGCTGCTCGAATGTCACTTCTTTACCGAGGGCTTCCAGAACAGTTAAGGGCTGGTCGCGCAGGCCTAGCGTGAGAGCAGTCATGGCCTGACTTTTATTCCAGCCGTTCGCTTTCATGACAGCCTCGAACTGGATTTTGTAGGCCGACCTGGAAGAAGTCCCGTCAAACGGCGGCACTTTGAACCCACGTAGCGAAGGTGTAGTAGCTACTACGGGAGCAGTATTTCCATCCCCAAGTTTCAGTTCGTCCAGCGTTTTCTTCACTTGATTGATTTGGGTTTCAGCTTCCGACACGCGGTTGTCATGTTGAGCATCTGATCTTCCTTATCGCGTTGGAGCTGCTCTTCTAAACGACGGGCCTGTTCCTCCTGCCGGCGGGTCTGTTCCCCCTGCCGGCGGGCCTGTTTCTACTGCCGGCGGGACTGTTCCTCCTGTCCGCCGCGTAGCTGCTCTTCCAACCGACGGACCTGTTCCTCCTGTCGACGGGCCTGTTCCTCCGGTCGGCAGGCTGGCTCCTGCAGTACCACCATCAGAGCATCTAAGTCAGGTGCTGCAGGTGTAGGAGCTGCTGACGGGCCAGCCTAAGTGGCTGGCAGTTGGCCCTCTGACGTCTGCGGCGTTGCACCACCAAATCGTCTCTGGTCCGTCTCCTGCTGGCGTTGACTTCGGGTACGAACACCCTCCATTTCGTCCTTAGGTAAAATCGGCATGATTATATCCCACTTCTGACACCAATTGTTACGAGCTTAGGGTTCGTGACAGTAAACACTGCCGATTGAATTACCAAAATTAACACTTTAATTCACTTTACACCAATTAAAACTTAAAAGACACTAATAACTAATCACAATGATTTACTTTATTTCGCTCCGAAGCTTCACTTGAATCGCCAAATTCAATACTGCCCCCGTTCGCGGCTCTCAGCGGCCTTAAATAGGCCTTTTTCACCGAAACATCCAGAATGTTCCAGCAAATACCGGTCCCGACCGACTAAGTTCAGAAAGTTCGAGAGTGGACCCTTCTAGAAAGCTTAATTCTTCTGTTCGATACTAGATGGCGCTGTTGGTGGAAAGTTCAAGATTGGAAGTTCTAGGAAGCCCTCCTCGCTACCAGACATCAACTTAGGCGCGCAACAGTATTACAAAACGTAGTAAATTTTTCAATAATAATTTAATAATAATGATAAATAAAAATAGTTTCATCAGTAAATGATCATACATAAATTATAACCGGAGATGACGTCTGTAAGTATAACTTCCTGTGTTAGGAGACTCCACTCTTCCATAGCACTTATATTACATTTGCATGATCTTGACATGATAATTAACTATAAAAATAAAAAAGGTGTATATATATATTGAATTTGGTTTTTGTAGCTCCACCTCATAGAGGAATACAATATACTAAGATAGATTGAGCCAAAGCAATATATATTTGGTAAAGTAACTTTTTCGTCTTAGTGTTTTAAATGTCTATGTGAGTTTTTTTAAGTCTATTCATGATTAATTCAATGTGTCTATGCTATGACAAATGTTGGTCAACTATGACTCCTAAATACTTGGTCTCAGAGACCTTACTAATTAATGAACAGCGGCATATAGTACTTAAGGGATCATAGCATGTGTGAAGTTTAATTCAGAAATTAGTATTTGTCTGAAATCGAATATAATTTGTAAAACATATATAACTAGTTTTCAAAGTATTTAAAATTAGTAGGTTAGTGTTTTGCCACTTAGCGATCCTAGCAAGGCCTTCTTCAGCAGATCTACGACCAAAATCCCAGGAGTCATCAGTAAATATTACTGCAGTATCATCCGCATAGGAGATTACGTTGCCCTTGTTAATGTTGGTTAAATTATGTAGATTAAAAACTAAATAGGACCGAGGACACTGCCCTGTAAAATTCCGAATGTTATAACTGATTCATCGCTTAAGTACTCACCAATCTTTACTTTCTGCTTGCGATTCTTAAGATAGTCTTTAAATAAATCTAAGTGAGTACCCCTGATACCTATACCCTCAAGTCTGTGCACAAGGATTAATTTCACATATTTCCAAGAGACTCTCTTAAGCGGCAGACTTGGATTGCAGCTCGTAGAAATCAAGAATCTTGGATACCTAAACGGACTAGCACCATTTGCTCCGAACATTTTGATTAATCATATTTCATACCCCAAGTTATCAATAAAAGAAGGTTAGTCGATACCGCTGTACCAACCTTAAACCTGTGGGAGATAATATCTAGCTGTAATTATATCAATAGATTAAATAGTTTAAAAAATTGTTAAATATATTTTGGCAGTGACAACCGATGGGGGAAAAAGTTCTCGAGTGGCAGCCTCGTACCAGTTTATGTAATGCTTACTCGGTTACTGAAAATTCAAGCTTCTAGTTTTATGGACCACGAAGTTATAAGGGGTCTAAAATGGCCTGAATTGCTTCGAGAAAAGATGGTACGGCCGTGTCGCTTTTTTGCTCGACTTGGCGGGGGCACTGCCGTGCCCCCAGATAATACGTCTAGTGGTCTTTGCTGTAGGTTTATTACTCACTCTCTCTTATTCTATCCTACATATATATAAGCACACGCTACAACGATCTGGTAAGAGATGTCGGATTAAGATAAATGTAGGTGGCTCATAGTGTTTTGTGGAAAATATATAAATTTATTTTATTTTAATGAGACTGAGTATTCAACCAACTGGAGAGGCCATGCGCGTTAATTCCTAAACAAAAAGTCTGTCGATATCAGGAGGGCGCAAGAAAAACACACTACTCATTATACACGCACACTACAGCATTTGTGTTTGTGTTCATTGCTTTTACGCATACCATCAAATTGTACACGTGTTGATACACTGGTGCCGCTGTCTACATGCGTAAGCAACGTAAGGCAAGGTATATCGATATTTTTATCGATAAACAAATCATCATAGTCCGCTTATGTTCAGCGTTGGTAAAAGAGATTTTTAGTATTTTTTCATTCATTACCTACAGCCCTTCACCAGTCCGCTACTGAACATAGGCTTCGCCCAAGGGGTGCCTCAAAGCACGGTTCTGATCCACCTGTGTCCATCGCCTTACCAGGTCGTTACTTCATCTAGTGGGGGGTCGCCCTACATACATTAATTTCATTCAATTTGAACCATTAGTTTAAGAATTGTAACCAGTCAAAGTTTCTTAATTTTGTCACTCACTGACTGACCGATCATCAAAACTCTAAGGCACTTCAGCAGACATAGAAGCTTCAAATTTAGAATACAATTAGTGTTTAGCGTATAAATCAAGGAAAAACTAAAATATTTGTTAATTTCTGTCCAGTTTTTTAGATACACTAACTGCAAAAATAACTGTGTAATCCCATATAAATATATAGAATTACAAAGTTACATTTGCAGTGAATGAATCAGTGTACTCGTATATGTATTACAGGTGTTGTTATATATATGCAAGTACACTGGTACTATAGGTAGTAGTAACATAGTAGTAACATAGGTACGTTGTTGGTATTCAAGAATTAGAAGGTACCGGAAAGGTAAAAAACTAGGACTATCTTATATACAAAAAGAAATGAGATACCATTAAAAACATAACTTGTAAAAAAACCAAGTCTCGCAACTCAGTTCTTCTACCGTAAAAAGTTGTGAGATCCAATACCAAGTCGGTTAATTTATTCAGTTCCTACTTAAGGGTCCTTCTGTTTTAAGTTATTACGTAATTAGCTAACCTAACAACATTTTATAGGACCATATCAATTTTAAAAGTCTTTTATGTTTTAAATATATAGATTGACTTGGCAATCGCATTAAGCAACCTAATTAATATAATACGTATTACTTGTGAGATACATTGTGGTTTCATGCGTCATAACATATATGTACATAATACAGCATATCCTTAGTAGGGTACACATCGTAATTAAAACGGATAGGAAAAGTGACTAGAAAAATGCTATTCTATTATAAAGTATGTACGTCGCCGGCCTAAGAGAGATTTAATACTAATGTTTCTTAACTGAGTTAAACGTTGACTGAAAAAAAATTCCATTTTATACAAAAATTAGCAATGATGTGTTTAAAAGGTGTGAGGAATGAAAAAAAGAAATGCTTAAAAGTGGAATACGAATGATTGAGTGGTTAAGTTTCGTCAATATTGGACTGATCACCCAAATATTTGATGATGCTTAAACTAGTAGTATTGAAGCCGTTAGGAGCAAGAATTATGCATGGAAAGAATAGATATAAAAGACAATAATTGACTTTAATAAATAGGTAATGGAGAGATACGGGAACGTCCATCACTGGTATAACATATAGTCCTCGAGCGGGGTATGTTTCCACGATTGGATGATAAAATCGGGCGTAGCGGGTACTAGGGAACAGTACCTTCAGTACAAGTGATGTACACGAGTTTACTCATATTAGTACTGTTAGGGACCAGAGAAGTCTTAAATTTGTTACCCTTAATAATGGTACATGGAGGTCATATCCTTCATTGGATCACAGTGTGAACTTAATTTTCCTCCGTGACAATTGTTGGAGTCCTTTGAAAATGACTTAAACGTAGACCTCAAGATTGTGCGCACAACCCAAGGTACATTTTACCTTGATATAGAAAAAAAAGTTTATGTACCAATAAAATGAAATGAATGTTACGAAAATGTAATATAATACCCAAATAAATGGGGGCCCATATTTATAAAGTACCCGCGTGATAAAAATCACGAAATAAAATATAAATTAAATGAATTAATACTCCGATTCCTGGTATCTAATAAATAAATAAATATATAAGTGAATAGAGAGAAAGAGAGTTAGCTAAAGGTCAAAAATATTAAGAAGAAAGAAAAGAAAGTACGTACAATAATTATGGAAAAAAGGCCTATTAATCGACAAAAATACAGGATAATAAGGGGATCGCCGAGCAAATCAAAAAGTGTGTAGTTATTTTGCATTTCTGTATTAGGACTATTAATGCTACCCAAAATACGACTTACAAGTTACAAATGTAATAACTATAGGGATCGATTTACACAACTACGCAAAAATGTGTTGTGCGCGTAATTGTTTAGCCAGATTTGTATATGAATTTACGAGATATTTTTTCATATTTAAACACATTAATTTTATGTACAATAAATCTAGTTGATATTTTTTGTCATATGTTTTTATGTATGATTTGTACATTTTAAACTATATTTGGTTTACATTTTGCTTAAAAAATAAAGTCGAAAGTGTATCGATACACTATTATTATAAATTTATTAATGTAATAGTATTCTTTTTACGTTTTTTCTTTATAAAAGACAACGAAACCTAAAATTATGTTATCTGTTTGAAATAAAATTGCCTTTTTCAATGTTAATAAACATTTCGTAAAACAAACTTGAGCCGTGTACCTAGTAGGTAGTGTTTTCTTTTTTTTATATAAATTTCATGTCATGAAAAAATAAGAGAGTCGAAATTATAAATAACTTAATTAACGATTTTTTGTTAATGTACCTATGTAAAAGTATAATACTTTTACAAAATGAATTTAAAATTGAATTTAACAATCTATATTTAGAGGTACAAACTGGGAAAGTTAAATTCATTTTATTTATAATATCATTTTCATGCATGGTTAAAACTAGGTACCATTATACAACGTAATCGAAAAAACGTTCCCATGAACATACTTAGAAATTAAAACAAAGGTGTCACAAAGCGCTTACGCGGCTGAGCTTGTAAGTTGTATTTGATCCCTGTAATGATTATGATTATGTTGCACTAGGACCACCGTGAGACAAAACGTGTAATATTAAACGTTGCCAACATCATTTTTGCCAACTAACGGTCTATATGTAATGCAAAGAAAAGATTCTTTTGACCAGAGTTAGATACTACATACATAATTAGTAACATCCTACTAATTATGCAAATCGATGCGACAAGTGTTGCGACATAAAAAATTATAAAAATATATGTGCCAATGGTTATAACCGATTTATAAGATATTCCACTTTTCATAGAATTTATTTAGATTTAGTAGGGCCCTAATGTAAGAATAGTTTTAATAATGTTTATATACTCACACTACAGCGTGGTTTAAATAAGTATGCTAAAGTGTATCCGCTTAAAAGTAAGGATACTATTTCAACGGCATTAGCTTCTTTTAAATTTGTTATGATTTAAAATGAATAATATAGTTTAAGTTTAAGAATAAAAAAAATGTAAACACCTTATAATATTTTTGATAACTATTTTGTTTTAAAAACTGTATTTTCAGTCTAGTGAATTAATAGTTATATATGAAAATTTTAAAAGTTATGCAGTAATGATAGACGAACCAAAATTATTTCACAACAAAAACTTAAAGATTCAATACAATTACGTAAGGAATTTGATGATTGTTTAATAAATTTAAATACAGAGATAGAAAGTTATTTTTTTTTAAATTACGGTGTTTATGATATTTTATTTTTATTTTATTATGTTATAAATATGATATAGTAGGTATAAGAATTTAAATATTTAAAATAATGCTTTTTTTATACACCAAGTTATGTTACATTTAAAAAAAATATTTTTGTGAATGATTTTTTTTTCTTTTTGCCGATGGGCGTGAAGTGTGTGCTTATATATATGTAGGATAGAATAAGAGAGAGTTAGTAATAAACCTACAGCAAAGACCACTAGACGTATTATTATTTATTCCCCGAATCTCCCCACATTACATCGTCATTCCAATTAGTGGAGGAAGAGCGCACGCGTATCGATACTATGTTGTCACTCGAGCACATTTCTTTCACATCACTTGTCAGTTCTTCGAGCTTATGGCTAACCTATTGTCCCTTTTGCGTGCTGATCTGTTAAGCTATGACAATTTGAGAGAAAAGAAATGAGATTCTAATCACTTACTCTTTTAGTCAATTTACCTCAACATTCTGATCCACTCTCGTGGCAGACAACACACGCGCGCGATACCATTGGTCGTCCATCGGGTACAACGCTGCCACCAACTCGCCAGGAGCAGGAGTCATCTGCGAATCAAGTTATATTATATTGTATGTATTGTTACGAGCTTGAGGTTCGTGACAATAAAAATTGCCGATAGAATTACTTAAATTAACACTTTAATTCACTTTACACTAATTAAAGTAAAAAAACACTACTAATTAATCACACTGATTCACTTTATTCCGCTCCGAAGCTTCGCTTGTCTCGCCAACTTCAATACTTCCCCCGTCGCACCTTGCAGCGCCTATAAATATAAATTAGCACCGAAATATCCAGAATATTCAAGTAAACACGCGCAAGGTACCGAGAGTTCGAGTTTCAACTTCAAGAAGTTTAGTTCTTCGGTTCGAGACTAGATGGCGCTAGTGCCGTCGACTTAGGCGCGTAACACTGCCCCCTCCTAAGACATGCTCGTCCCGAGCATTATCGGCCCCATAACGCGGCAGGCGATCCACATGGACGATCTTAGGAGTCCCTCTTGCGCCTTTCTGTAACGGCTCCGCATTGTCAAGGGCTGTCCCATCCCATGGTGCACCAACATTGTACAATTTCGGTGCTCCTCTACTACGAGTCTGAGGTCCCCTCACGGCCGCACAACTTGTACATGTACGACACCAAGCCTCGACATCGTTACGATAATGGACCCGGTAAAACTGTTCTTGTACCTTCAGCAGAGTTCGTTTAACTCCCAGATGGACTCTTGAACGACCATTATGACACAACTGTAAAACATTCGGCACTTTAGCTTTAGGGACAACCATTTGCAAACGACAGCTGTCTCCTCGACAATTGTCCCATTTACGGCACAGGACTCCATCCTGAATCAGCAAGCTGTCCCATTGGGCCCAATAGCTTTTCGTGGTTGAACTCATCGCTGAGACGTCGCTCCAATTAGGCCTTCATCCATTCCAGAATCGGCTTGATGTCCGGATCTTCCTGCTGTGCATGTCGTAGGCTGTCCTTCCACTCGTTGCTGAGGTGGTCTGTCCTGACCATCCTCACGGATACCACTTCCTTACTCTCTTGCCTAGTACAATGTTTCCGATCTTCAGGACAAGGTCTTCTTGACAATGTATCTGCGTTGCCATGAAATTTCCCGCTGCGATGTCCGATAGTAAACTCGTATCCCGGCTGCTGCTGGGCGGTGATGTTAGCCGCACTTCTCTTCTGAGATCGTTCACCTTCCCTTTCTAGGGTTCGCTTAGGGCAGCTGGATCGAAGATGGCCCCTTTCCCCACAGCCATAGCACCTAGGGCTGTATCCTTTATTGCAGTCGCGAACTGTGGCTGCTGCAACCTCCCTGACGCGATGGGAACGATGGTCCTGGCGCACGGCTTCCACCTCAAGTGCATGGGCCAAGGCGTCCTTAAGCGTCTCGTGGTGCCCGAGCCCCACAGCAGCTCTGACTTCCAGGTCGCGGATGCCATCGATGAATGTCTGCACCAGGTTCGCTTCAATGAGCGCAGGTACAGACCGGTATGCTTTTCGCACCAGCTTCTCCACCTCTAGAGCCCATTGCTGCAGGTTTTCATTGCTGCGTTGCACGCGATCTCTAAGCTGCGCTCGAAAGACGTGTTCCAGGTGAGCGTCGCCATATCTAGCCTCCAATGCCTCAAGGAGCTGCTCGTAAGTCACTTCTTTACCGAGAGCCTCTAGAACAGTTAAGGCCCGGTCGCGCAGGCCTATTGTGAGAGCAGTATGGCCTGACTTTTATTCCAGCCGTTTGCCTTCATAACAGCCTCGAACTGGATTTTGTAGGCCGCCCAGGAAGAAGTCCCGTCGAACGGCGGCACTTTGAATCCACGTACTGAAGGTGTTGTAGCTACTACGGGAGGTGTAGTTCCATCCCCCAGTTTGAGATCGTCCAGCGTTTTCTTCACATCAGCCAACACGTTGTATACCCGATTGTTCACTTGGTCGATTTGAGTTTTAGCTTCCTTGATTTGGGTTTCAGCCTTCGCGATTTGAGTTTCAGCTTCCGACAGGCGGTTGTCATGCTGAGCAACCATATCCTTAACCTCCTTTATCTCCTTACCGAAGGTAGCGTGAAGATCATTCATGAGGAGCATTTGCTCTTCCGACCGATGGGCCTGTTCCTCTTGTCCGCCCCGCAGCTGATCTTCCAAACGGCGGACCTGTTCTTCTTGTCCGCCCCGCAGCTGCTCTTCCAAACGACGGACCTGTTCCTCCTGTCGTCGAGCCCGCTCCTGCAGCATCACCATTAGAGCATCTAAGTCAGGTGCTGCAGATGTAGGAGCCGACGTCTGCGGCGTTGCACCACCAAATCTTCTTTGGTCCGTCTCCTGCTGGCGTTGACTTCGGGTACGGACACCCTCCGTTTCCTCCTTAGGTAAAATCGGCATGATTTTATCCCACTTCTGACACCATATGTTACGAGCTTGAGGTTCGTGACAATAAAAATTGCCGATAGAATTACCTAAATTAACACTTTAATTCACTTTACACTAATTAAAGTAAAAAAACACTAATAATTAATCACACTGATTCACTATTCCGCTCCGAAGCTTCGCTTGTCTCGCCAACTTCAATACTTCCCCGATCGCACCTTGCAGCGCCTATAAATATAAATTAGCACCGAAATATCCAGAATATTCAAGTAAACACGCGCAAGGTACCGAGAGTTCGAGGTTCAACTTCAAGAAGTTTAGTTCTTCGGTTCGAGACTAGATGGCGCTAGTGCCATCGACTAAGGCGCGTAACAGTATTTTACTTTAAAAAAGGGGGCAAAATATACAATTTAATAACAAGTGTGCGGTAATGTCAATAATGACCAAATAATAAGAAAGGATGTGCTATAAGGATCTATATAAAATTTATAATTATATATTATAATCTATATAAATATTATAGGAACATCATACGATTCTATACAGAAATAAAAACAGTATATATATTTCTTTCAAACGTATGTGATTCTGTTAGTGTAAAAAGAGAAAGCCTTATTTTGTCAGTTTTCTAAATTTGCAATACTGAAATATGATGTCGAATAATGCCGGCCCACCAGCCAGTTCGACGATTATGTTTTTTTTTCCATTTTGGGAACAACTTAACACAGACTCACAGTTAAGTTAACCAGTCTTGCAGTATCAATGTCCGTCAACTGTCAAATTTTTCTTATAGCGAAAGTCGCTGAACACAGTCTTTTGTTAAGCGAAGCTATGTGATAATTCCAATGCAGTTTCTTATTTAGAGTAATTCCTAAAAATTTTGTGGACTGGACCATATCCAATTTAATGTTGTTTAACATTATATTATAGTCAACGCATATCAAACTTGGCAATCCATCAATCATTCATTCAGTTTTTTGAGGTTTAAGTGTAAAATTATTTTTTGCGAACCAATCTGATACTCGGCCCGTCAGAGTATTGTTTAAGTCGTCCAAATTATGTTCTTTACTGTCAATCTTAAAACCTAGAGATGTGTCGTCAGCAAGCAATACAATACACTGCAATGTCACATAGGTTATTCATTACATATGGGAGGTCATTAAGAGGTCAGAAATAAAAATGGCCCTAAGATTGAGCCTTGCGGAATGCCTTACTTTACTTTAGAATGTTGTAACTTAATACCATGGACTTCTACTATTTGATTTAAGATATAACGCGATTAATTTAAGAGCCATATCCTCAACACCATAGTGATTTAATTTCATAATTAAGGTAGCGTTGTCAACACAATCGAATACTTTGGATACATCTCAAAAAACGCCTACTGCGTTGTATGAATTCTTCCATGCGTCGAAGGTATGTTGGATAAGCGAAGAACCAACGTCAGTTGTCGATCTGCCTTTTACAAAACCATATCGATTTTAATATTGTTAATGCTTTGAATAAAAGTAATATTTTGCCACATTTAATTAAATCAGGGAAAACTCCATATTCTATACATTTATTGAAGGTAAAAGCAAGAACAGGGGCAACATCTTCAATTACAGAACTAAATATCTTCACTGAAAAACCCGTTTTCGTCATATTTAAAGATTCAAAAATTTTTGTTATAATTTTGTCATCCAATTCCTATGGAATTGCAGTACTTGTATAGCAAATGAACAAGATTATTTTAGTTATTCTGTTGTGATGTTGTGGTAAGAGCGAAGAAAGATAAATTTCATATATAATATTATGTAGTAGCTGAACCTGGCAGACATTGTCCTGCCAGTTAATATCATAGGTTGTATTCAGCAACCTTTATAATTTTAGCGAATGCAATTTAATTTATATAGCCGGGCTTGATTGAAAAAGTTTTGAAAAACTAGGGTGTAACACGTGAACGGAGTTGAAGCCTATGGCACTGATATTTTACAAAAAAAAGAAACAAAAATTTTAAATTAAATAAATTAATTAAAATCTCTAAATTCAAATCATATCCCCACTACTTTACGAACGGCAATTAAACAATAAAGGCATCTTTGACCATGTCACTTCGCAGATTTAATTAATAAACTACCTAAAACCTTGAAGGAAAATATCAATCCCAAAAATATTAAATACAAATTAAAACATACTTTTTGAATCAACTAACATGATATAACTAAAAACGAACATACTTACTATATGTAATATAATTATCATATGTATATTCCAAAAATATAAAATAATATTTTCTCCAAACATCCTGTATACTACTCTAACTAAATAGCCGCTACAACTCATCCTCAAGTTATTTGTATAGAAATGAGCGAACTACCTTCTTACTCTAAATAATATTAAAAAGTTTGCGCTGGAAAGACGGCGAACTGCAGTGTGCAGAAAAATCTTATATAGGTTTGTGTTGCACTGTATTTATGAACTTTGATTAGTATGTATTTTAGTTGTTGTAAAATAAAAAATAAAATAAAAAATAAAATAAAGAAAGGTTCACAGGCTAGGGCAATATGCAATAAAAAATAACTATAAATCTTATTGTATTTTTTATTTATAAATTTAAAAATTACAAGAAATTTAAATGTAAGTGACATCTAATTTTTAAAGATAATGTTATTAAGGTGACCGCCATCAGCTTTTTGACATTTTTGTAGTCGCACTCACAGATATTGAAAAACATGTTGACAAGTTGCTTGTATATTTTTTTAATGGAATAGTGTTAATTTCCTGCACAATTTTTTGCTTTAACTCTTTAACTGTTGTTGGATTATTTTCGTAGACTTGCTTTTAGGTAGCCCCCACAAAAAATAATCATTAAGAGAAAGATCTGGACTCCTTGAAGGCCACTTAATGTGCGAGACATTGCGATATGAGTTTTCCTGGTGTTTGACTAAATAATGTATTTTGTTTATTACGCTCACATTCCTTGTATGCATTTAGTGTCCAATAGATCGTTGAACAGAGCATACGTGTTTAGTTTTATTTCACTATACCCAACCAAGTGACGACCTTATTCAAAGCAACATATGGTCCAAATTCGAGCCGGATCCAGCGACGTTTACCTGCTCCTTTAGGGGCTGCCCAAGAACAAAGATTTGAAAAAAAAAGGGTCGACTTGTTAACAAGTGTTGGAGTTTAAATTCATTAGCAAGAGTTTGAGTTTAAATTCATTTCATTTTACTTTGTTAAGATTAAAGATTTTATATCTACTTTGTATAAATAATGGCTACGGAAGTGGAAAAAGCTTTGATTAAAGTGGAAAACATTGCACGCACTATGAAGAAAACACAAATTAACCTGAAAAAGTGCCCAAAAGCAAGATTAACACGAAATTACGTCGAATCACGCCTTAAATGTTTAGAAGATTATTGGTGCGAATATAAAGAAGCTTACGACCAAATTATTTGCAACATATCGAGGGAAAAAAGAGAGCAAATACCGTACATTGCGCAGGAGGAGTTTTATGACCATGAAGAAATATACATTACTTTGAAAACTGAGCTCAAAGATTTGTTAGTATCCCAACAAGTTAGTGACAGTGCTCCGTTATTAATATCAAGTGAATCTCAATCTCAACAAACTCGTGTAGTGCTACCCAAAATACAGTTACCAACCTATAGTGGGCATTATGAAGAGTGGTTATCGTTTCATGACTTGTTTAATACACTTGTTCACACTAACGAAACGCTTAATAATGTACAGAAATTGCATTATTTAAAAACTAGTCTTACTGGTGAAGCTGCGTCTATATTAAAACATGTACAGGTAACAGATTCGAACTATGAACAAGCATGGGACATATTAAAAAGACGATATGGTAATAAACGAATAACTATCAACGCCGTCATGAAAAAACTTTTTTCACAAAAGAAGATGACCGTAAATTCTTCAAATCATATTTGCTAGCTTGCAAGATACTACGTTCGAATGTTTGCATCAGCTTAAAAACATGAAGGTAAATATTGAGAACTGGGATCCTATGATAATATTTGTGACTGTGCAGAAACTAGACTCTGAGACGCATAAAGACTGGGAAGAACACGTTAGCAACAATTGCCAAGATCCTGATAGTCTTCCATCACTCGATATTTTTCGTAAATTTTTAGAAAGCCGTTTTCGCACGTTGGAGCTCACAGAACCGACGAAACAAAGATTGAATAATAATGTCATCCAACGAGAGAAGTCGTATCACATTACAACCAACGTAGAAACATGCAAAAAATGTCAAATGTGCAATGAAAATCATACACTTAGCCATTGTAAAGTGTTCGGAAAACATTCACCACTACAACGAAGTGAATTCATTAAAACTAATAACTTGTGCTTCAATTGCCTTTCACCTGGACACTCTGTAAGGCAATGTCGTATTCCAACATGTTGTCGGTTATGCAAAAGGCGCCACCATTCTCTTCTTCACGAAAATAAGGAAAGCAACGTAAGTGAAAGCACAACAGGCAATTCTGATAAAGTACGTACAAAACAACCTGAAGTGGCTTTACATACAAACGTGGAGAAGAATGAAGGAGAGAAAGAAAGCATTACAGTGGTTGCACACAGTTCTAGCAAAGAAAGTACAGCATTACTTGCAACAGCAATTGTAATAGTAAGAAGTGAAGACAATTATATGACCACGCTGCGAGCATTAATTGACCAAGGCTCCCAAGCTAGCTTCATAAGTGAACGTGCTGCACAACTACTCAAGGCTAGGAGATATCCAATTAGGGGTGCGGTCATTGGTGTTGGATCAACTAGAGAAGATTTAAAACAAGTCGTTCAAATCAACGTACAGTCGAGATGCGCAGCTTACAACCTAGAAGTCAGAACTTATGTTATGTCAAAACAACTTACAACTAAAATACCTTCGCATATAATCAAAAAGGGCAATTGGCCTCATTTAGATGGGTTAGAACTAGCTGACCCAAACTACTACAAACCAGGTTCTATTGACCTGCTTTTGGGTGTTGACGTATACGCACGTATAGTGGAAAATGAATTAATCAAGGGTCCACCAGTGTCTCCGTGCGCTCATAAAACAAACCTTGGCTGGATTTTATTCGGAAATATAGATGATAGACCACAACAAGCAGAGTCAGTACTGGTTATGCATCATCAGATCATAGCAGAAGATTTCTTAAAGGCAATTTGGGAAATAGATCAAGATTCAAAAAGAAAGCACACCAAAGAAGAAAAACGATGTGAAAAATTCTATGAAGAGAATCATAAAAGAAACAGCGAGGGAAGATACATTGTGGGACTTCCATTTCGTTCCAATGACATTGTTACACCGGACGGAAATACGAGAGAAATTGCAATGAAGCGCTTGATTCAGCAAGAAAAAAGACTATATAAAACACCGGATTTAAAAGAAGAGTACGACAAGGTATTAGAAGAATACTTAGCAATGGGACATATGGAAGAAGTTCCGAAAGATGAAATAAACAATCGTTCTGTTTATTTACCACATCATGCCGTTATTCGAAGAGATAAGGAGACAACTAAAATCAGAGTTGTATTTGACGCTTCGTGCAAAGCTAATAATGGCATATCTTTGAATGATGAGCTCATGACTGGACCGGTACTCCAAGATATGCGAAGCATAATAATGAGATGGCGCATGCATAGGGTATGCTTTGCAAGTGACATAATGAAAATGTACAGAATGATTCTCTTGGAGAAGAAGGATACAGACTACCACAGAATACTCTGGCGTCGTAACACCACAGGCAGAGCTGGTGACCAGCTAGCGGATGTTAAAGATTACAGATTGAAAACTGTCACATTTGGTACAGCATGTGCACCTTACCTAGCTGTCAAAACTTTGATGAAACTCGCAGATGATGAGGGTGAAGAATATTTTGAAGCTGCTAGAATTATTCGTGAAGACTTTTACGTCGATGACTTGACTTCAGGCTGTGACACAACAGAACAAGCAACTCGTATCAGCAAAGAAATCATGACAATTCTTGAACGAGGTGGATTTGAACTTCAGAAATGGGCCTCAAATGATCCTGAGTTTTTAAAATCGATAGAACCAGACCGAATCACCACAAAGGCTAGTCTTAATTTGAAACTAGATGGCACCATTAAAGCCCTTGGCCTAACATGGAATCTTGGAGAAGATAATTTTTGTTACCAACTGCAACTGGAACCTATATCAACCAATATTACAAAAAGACTCATACTGTCAGATTTACAAAGACTCTTTGATCCACTTGGATGGATAGCACCAGTAATTGTTAGAGCAAAGATACTTGTGCAAAGATTGTGGCTAGAAGGAGTTGGTTGGGACGAAGACATAAATAAAGAACTGAAAAGAGAATGGGAAATCATAAAAGAAGATTTAAAAAATGTCAATAAAATAAGAGTTCAACGATGGGTGAACATTTTAAGCAATGAAAAGGATCGAGTAACATTACATGGATTCTGCGATGCTTCTGAGAGGGCATACGCAGCTGTAGTATATTGCCAAGTACTAACGAAAGATGGTGATATAAAAACACACATCATCGCCGCGAGGACGAGAGTCGCTCCTGTTAAGACCATTTCTTTACCGCGACTTGAACTAAGTGGAGCAACCCTGCTAGCCAAATTATTATACAAAGTAAGCAACGCTATGAGAATTCCATCACAAAATGTATTTGCATGGACTGGCTCTACAATTGTATTATCATGGCTTTTTGGGGAACCAAATCGGTGGAAGCCATTTGTTGCAAACCGAGTAGTGGAAATACTGGAGCAAACAAGCGTCTCCCAGTGGTATCATGTGAAGTCGTCAGACAATCCAGCTGATATAGCTTCAAGAGGTGCTTTGACATTAGAGCTACAGCAGAAAACGTTATGGTGGAAGGGACCAACTTGGCTCGGCGAAAAACACATTGAGTATACTAGACCTTCAATACCACCTACACAAATGGAAAGGAAAAAGGCCATACAGTCCTATGTTAATGTTACGGATTGTGAAAGAAAAATAATTAAATTTGAAGAATATGATACACTTACGGAGCTGTTAAGAGTAATAGTAATATGTAAAAGATTTCTAAATATGAAAAGGGATCAAAAGATTCCTAACTATGAATTGACTGTAGTAAAAATGCACAATGCTTTAGATATTTGTATAAGACAAGTACAACAAGAAGAATTTTCAGACGAGATAAGAAGATTAAAAGACCACAAGCCTGTGAAGGCCACGAGCATATTGAAGACGCTAAGCCCATACATTGATGAACGAAATATCCTCAGGGTGGGCGGCAGATTAAGAAATGCACACGTCGATGAAGACATAAAACACCCTATAATCATAGGTAAGAGAAACACCTTCGTAACACTGGTTCTTGCTGACGCACACCAGAAAACAATGCATGGTGGAATTAAACTTATGATTGCATACCTCATGAGTAAATACTGGATCATTGGCTGCAAGAGTTTGGTGAAAAGGTACATACAAAGATGTCTTACTTGTGCACGGCAACGAGCTACTTTCAGACAACAAGTGATGGGTGATTTACCTGAGCCTCGTGTGACCCCAACGCGTCCATTCTCTCGAAGTGGAGTAGACTTTGCTGGTCCAGTTTACCTGCTAAATTCTAAAGGAAGAGGTGCTAAAAGCAGGAAGGCTTACATTTGCATATTTATTTGCATGGCTGTAAAGGCGATACATTTAGAGATGGTGAGCGATTTAACATCTGATGCATTTATAGCAGCATTCAAACGTTTTGTTGCCAGAAGAGGAAGATGTAATGAAATCTGGAGCGATAACGGAACGAACTTTGTTGCAGCCAATAAGGAATTAGTTAAAATGTGGAGAGAGGCAGGACTGGAAATGCCTGGACACATAGCAGATCAATTGGCAAGTGATGGCACGCAATGGCATTTTACACCACCATACACACCACACTTTGGAGGACTCTGGGAGGCTGGTGTCAAATCAGTCAAACAGCACTTACGAAAGACACTGAAGGTAAACTTAACATTTGAAGAATTCATGACAGTGCTCACACAAATCGAAGCATGTCTGAACTCTCGGCCTTTAACACCGTTATCCACAGATGTGGACACGATTGATGACATTCAAGTACTCACGCCCGGACATTTCTTAATTGGAGAAGCACCAATCACGATACCAGACCGCGATTATACAATTGAGAACTACAGTCAGTTATCCAGATGGCAACACACTCAAAGACTGGTTCAAGCGTTTTGGAAACGCTGGCAGACTGAATATTTGTCCCGACTTAATCAGCGACCTAAGTGGTTAAAGAGAACACCTGAGTTTGAAGTTGGTGATATAGTATCGCTAAAAGATGAAAATTTACCGCCTAGCAAGTGGGCTCTGGCACGGATAACTGAAAAACATCCCGGACAAGACAATATAACACGCGTGTATACCGTCCGTTATAATGGTAAATTAACTCGGAGATCCATCTCAAATTTGTGTGCATTACCGATTTCTAATAAAGATTAATATTTTAATTTAATTCAATAACTTTCAATTGTATTCTTTGCATTATATTCAGTAGTTAAGTATCAAATTAGTATTATATTTGTGAAGTTTTCTTTATTTGTTTGTTCTAAGTTTTATAGCTAATAATAGCTATTTATCAACTTGCATTATTTAAATTGTAATGTTAAATTGTAAGGTTTTAAGGTAAAGTTTATTTTAAAGTAAAGCAATGAATAATTTCAAGTACAAACATTGTTAGTAGCATTTATTGTTTCAGTTACTAGTTAAGTTCAAATGTTTTATTAATTTGTTTATTTCGAAAAGGTCTTAAGTACCTTTTGGTGGGCGGTATGTTTGACTAAATAATGTATTTTGTTTATTACGCTCACATTCCTTGTATGCATTTAGTGTCCAATAGATCGTTGAACAGAGCATACGTGTTTAGTTTTATTTCACTATACCCAACCAAGTGACGACCTTATTCAAAACAACACCTGGTAACATTTCTTTAAGCACGTCTATTGAGACTGTAGAAGTGTGACACATGGCTCCATCCTGTTGATAACAATACGTGGTAGAGCCATGCTGCAGTTATATAAATAGTATAGTTGTCGCACGAATGGAACGGCTCGACCGGGGAAGCTTTCACTGAATACCAGCGTAAAATAGTAGCTTAATGCTGTTGTGTTTCGTATAGTGAGTGTAGAGAACCGTAGACCCTTTTTACAGGAAACGAGGCATTCCATCTTAGTCATCACGGGTGACAACGCATCTGCATTTTGATTTGTAATCGAGGATAGATGTAGATGTCTATGGGTCGCAACAACCACTTACCATCAGGTGGACTGTATGCTCGCTTGTCAACCTATCCTATAAAAAAAAACACGTTTTAGAATAGTAACCTTGAAATTCTTGAAGAGCTGGAACCAGAAACTCTTGCAACATTTGACAGTAATTCTGAGATCTCACTGTCACAGCAACTCCTTTTTGGTTTTCAAAGAAATTTGGCCCAATTATTCTACTAGATTCCAGCCCACACAATGACCTTAGGGCTCTCAAGAGATCTTTGATGCATCTTGCGGGCATTAGATTCGGACCAAAACTGGCAATTTTGCTTATTAACATGTCCGTTGACATGAAAGTTTGCGCCATCACTGAAGATTATGTTGGAAAAATTGTTAAAACGTTCCAGCATACCATAAGAAACTCTTATGTCAACTCAATTTTATACGCTTTTAATTGCAAATCACGCTGCAAAATCCTGCGCAAAGTGGTCCTCTTGATGTTCAAGATTTGGCTTCTTTTGCGAGTCGATTGTCGAGGATTTGTTGAATAATCTCGAGCATCCGTATTGACTTTGGGCGGCCCGCATTATTTATTCTTACTGTAGACCCGGTTTCTTCGAACATCTTACTTACTTCGAACCCATATCCGAATAGAATTTGTGCATGGTGCCTCCCTCATGTCAGCCGAAGTGAACGCGGTATATTCGCCTAGCAACAGTCACATAATTGTTGTTGATATAATACGCGCGAACACAACACGTGCGTTGTGCTCCCGAGAACGCGTCCATGGCGATTAAAAATTCCACGAAATGGCGCGTCTACTGTCACCCTCTGCGCCCCCGTACCTCTAAAGGTTTTGAATTATAGACAAAATAAAACGCTAATACAGTTAAGGCCCACCTTGTACATACATATATTATACCGAGAGTTGAAAGTGAAATACAGCTTACTTACTCAATATACAAACTTTATGACCAGCATTCATAAAATTTTTAATAAATGATGCCATTAACATAAAATAGATGATTTTTCCTTTCAAATTAATACATAGTATATGTAAATATAACGTCATAAACTGTATGTACTGTATGTGCTATATGTACTGTAACTATAATAAAAATATAGGACCTAGATGACCGTATTTTTTTGGAAATAATATTTAGGTAAAAATTACATACTGATGAAATATGAATAATATTTTTCGATCTTACCAACATAATAAAAGGAACTGAACTGGTTATTTAAATAAAAAATCGTGAGAGCAATTAGTTTAATTTAATTATTTGTGTTTTTAAAAAAATACTAAAAAGGGTTTGAAATAAAAAGGGAAAGGGAACTTGAAAAAAAAAGGAAAAACAAGTCATACTGATGAAATCTTGACTCGAACCACGATTTCAGGACCGCTCGATATCCCATTTGAGCTATTATTACCTGTTAGGTACTGGCAAAATTTACCTTCGTATGCTAATGATGCAGTTTTTTTATTGCCAGAAAACACGGATAAAGCGACATTCTCTAAAAAAGAATCCTAGCTAGATCGATTTATTGCCCCCGAAACTCCCTGCACACTAATTTTCATGAAAATCGTTGGAGCCGTTCCCGAGATTCCAATTATATATATACACAATAATTGCTCGTTTAAAGGTATTATATATGCGTTGTAATTTATAAAGAAGTATATGTTCACGTTTTTATTTTATATTTCTCGATAGCTAATCGATAATTTTTTTGTATTGCTTTGTGTATCGTTAATCGCCTTTTTTAAATGGATTTAATATTGTTCCATCTCTAGACACTGTTAAACCGAGCGCTGTCACCCGCACTATGCTACAACGCAAAGATTTTATTCATCATCATCATCATCATCATTACAGCCCTTCACAAGTCCACTGCTGAACATAGGCCTCCCCCAAGCAATGCCACAAAGCACGGTCCTGAGCCACCTGCATCCATCGACTTCCTGCATATCTTACCAGGTCGTCACTCCATCTAGTGGGGGGTCGCCCTATACTACGCCTACCGGTACGAGGCTGCCACTCGAGAACCTTTCTTCCCCATCGGTTATAGGTTCTTCGAGCTATATGGCCGGCCCATTGCCACTTCAGTTTACTAATCTGTTGGGCTATGTCGGTCACTCTGGTTTTACTGCGGATATCCTCATTTCTGAGTCTATCACGCAGAGAAGCTCCGAGCATAGCCCTCTCCATAGCTCGCTGAGCGACCTTGAGTGTCCTCATACGGCCAGCAGTGAAGGACCACGTCTCTGATCCGTAAGTCATCACTGGCAACACGCACTGGTTGTACACTTTAGTTTTCAGAGATTGAGGTATACCTGACGAGAAGACGTGTCGTAATTTCCCGAACGCTGCCCAGCCGAGTTGAATCCGTCGATTGACCTCTCGGTCTAAGTTGGACTTACCTAGTCGGACTATTTGTCCCAGGTAAACGTACTCGTCAACAACTTCGAGCATAGTGCTCCCAACAACTACCGGCATAGGTGTGACATGGACATTAAGGCCGAATACGACGCGAATGACTTGCTCGTTTCGCAGCAAACCACGCGCCGCCAGTACCTACGCTTTGTTTATATAGACATGTATAATACCTATAATCAAAGCCGTACGGGCTTTGATTATATTTGACGGAGCTATCTCAGATGCAGAGTAATGAACAACACAGAGAGCATTGCTTACTTCTTAAATAAATTTTTCTTATTTATAACGTTAGTTCCTATAGATTATAAATTCTGTACTTTATTCGTTATAAAATATTGTTCGAAAAGTTATTGAATTGATAATGATTTTTTCTTAATTGGAGCATCGTACGTAAAGAACCTCATATAACTGAAAATGTTTGTTCTTGTGAGTCTTACAAGATGCCGTAATGCAAATTGCATAAATAATAAATAAAAAAAAAACTAAAAAGTCGGTGATTGCCCCATAGTGGGGATAGGTACTGTATATGTAAATTCTCACAAGACTACTCCGACTGGTCAATCACTTCACATCCGAAGTATTTCGGTTTTTCTTAATTATGTACTTACCCCATGCTTTCGGACAATACATAGACTATGACATTATTCGCGGTCTCTGTGTTTGCACTACTCTGTACATTCTTTTCCGACTAGGTCTTGATATTTACATTTTTAGTGTTTCTCGCTTGAAACTAGAAAAATATAAATGACACACAACAGTTTGGCTAATGTAAATGAGTAAAAATGCAACCTATTAGGCAGCCTCAAACAAAAAATTACTTTACAAAAATATAAGTATTAACCTCAAAATACAACATTCGAGCAGCGTTCATGCGATAAACTCTCTTTGTTTTACCACTTAGGTAACATTTATTTCTTTTCCTACCCATATTTACAGTTATAGACACTTAAACGCGTATAAAACACTAAATTAACGATTTTCGTTACAGACACATCGACTGTTGTTACCTTCGTCACACGTCGAAGCGCCTGGTAATTTATCACGGCAAACTTTTATCTGGCAATATACGATATTAATATTAGGTGTTTTTAATTAAAACGAATTATGTTAATAAATAATATTTTGTATCGAAAATAAAGATAGCAGGTACCTTCGGAATCACAATACAAACATTTTTACGTAAGAGAATTTTTCCTAAACTAAAATTCACAGAGTTTTGAAAGAACAATAATTTTATATATCATTTCTTAACATTTTTTTTATTTGTTGGTATATTCATTTATTTTAAAATTTTAAGGACCCGAACAAACCTACAAAAATGTTTTAAAGCTTAGAATTACTTCAGGTCAAAGTTCTAGTCAAGAGAAATACATTAATTTTCGCCAGTTCTCTTCGTATTCGGCCTTAAACATGATCTTTGTTTTGTCTATGTTCATCTTAAGACCTATCCGTTGGGAGACACCATTGAGGTCATTGAGCATAATGCTAAGGTCCTCCAGCGATTCTGCCATAAGGACTATATCGTCGGCAAATCGAAGGTGAGTGATGTACTCGTCATTGATGTTAATACTGTTACGAGCTTGAGGTTCGTGACAATAAAAATTGCCGATAAAATTACCTAAATTAACACTTTAATTTACTTTATACAAATTAAAGTTAAAAAACACTAATAATTAAACACACTAAATCACTTAATTTCGCTCCGAAGCTTCGCTTGTGTCGCCGAGTTAAACTCTGTCCCGATCGCATCTTACGCCACCTATTTATTCGAATCAGCAAAACATCCGGAATGTTCAAGTAAACACGCGTAATGTAACGAGAGCTCGAGTATAGATTTTCTAGAAACTTAGTTCCTCGGGTGGCGCTGTTGGTCGAGAGATCGGCGATGTCATTCTCTGCAAAGCCCCCCCCCCCGCTCTCGCTCCTGACACTAGATGGCGCTAGTTGACTTATTCACATAACACTGCCCCCTCCTAAGACATGCTCGTCCCGAGCATTATCGGTCCCATAATAACGCGCCAAGCGATCCACATGGACGATCTTAGGAGTCCCTCTTGCGCCTTTCTGTATCCGGTAGGTCACATCGTTGATCCTGGTTACAATCCGGTACGGGCCGTCCCATTTAGCTTGAAGCTTAGGAGATTTCCCTTTGCTGCGGACTGGATTGTGCAACCACACTAATGAACCTTCGTTGACCCCTTTATTGTTCATTTTGCGGTCATACCGGGTTTTCATTTTCTCAGACATTTGCTGGCCCGATTGTCTGACGTGCTCATAAATGTCATTCATTTTGTTCCGCAAGTCATATGCATAATCGGTTATACTGCGTGGGGCATCAGGTGGTATCCCAGTGATCAGGTCTGCAGGCAGCCGTAATTCTCTTCCAAAGTTTGCGAAAGCTGGTGTCACTGCCGTACTTTCGTGAACAGAACTTCGATATGACAACAAAAACGGTTGTATGTGCTTGTCCCAATCTCGTTGCCGATTGTCCACAACTTTTGCTAGGTACCTCTCCAATGTCTGATTAAATCGTTCCACCATTCCATCAGATTGCGGGTGATAAGAAGTCGTTCTTGTTTTATGAGTACCCATAACTCGGCAAGTTTCCTGGAATATTTGAGACTCAAAATTCCTTCCTTGATCGCTGTGAATCTCTAAAGGTACTCCAAAACGACAGAAGACTTCATGAACTAGTTTATCTGCAACTGTTGAAGCTTCTTGATTTGGAATGGCGAAAACTTCTGGCCACTTAGTGAAGTAATCCATTACAACCATGAAATACTTGTTACCGCTTTCACTCTCCGGAAACGGCCCCGCCACGTCAATGGCTATTCTCTCCCATGGTGCACCAACATTGTACAACTTCAATGCACCTCTACTACGAGTCTGAGGTCCCTTTACAGCCGCACAACTTGTACATTTGCGACACCAGTCCTCGACATCGTTTCGACAGTGGACCCAGTAAAACCGTTCTCGGATCTTCAGTAGAGTTCGTTTAACTCCCAGATGGCCTCCTGAATAATCATTATGGTACAGCTGTAGAACATCCGGTACTTTAGCTTTAGGGACAACCATTTGTAAATGACAGCTGTCTCCCCGAACATTTTCCCATTTACGGCACAGAACTCCATCCTGAAGCAGCAAGCTATCCCACTGGGCCCAATAGCTTTTAGTGATCGAACTCATCGCTGAGACGTCGCTCCACTTGGGCTTGGGAGCACTGGCCTTCATCCATTCCAGGATCGGCTTGATGTCCGGATCTTCCTGCTGTGCACGTTGTAAGCTGTCCTTCCACTCGTTGCTGAGGTGGTCTGCCCTGAGCATCCTCACGGATACCACTCCCTTACTCTCTTGCCTAGTACAATGTTTGCAATCTTCAGGACAAGGTCTTCGTGATAATGCATCTGCGTTGCCATGAGATTTCCCGCTGCGATGTTCGATCTCAAAGTCGTATTCCTGCAGTAGTTCAATCCACCTCGCAACTTGTCCTTCTGGATTTTTAAACTGCAATAGCCATTTTAGTGCAGCATGGTCAGTTCGTAAGTGAAATTTTCGCCCCAGAAGATATTTGCTAAAATGCTGCAACGACTTTACCACAGCTAGCAATTCGCGTCTTGTGACACAATAGTTCCTTTCCGGTTTTGACAACGACTTGCTGAAGTACGCTATCACGACCTCTTGGTCACCATTCCGTTGAGACAACACACCGCCAAGTCCTATATCACTTGCGTCTGTGTCAACTACAAATTCTTTGCTTGCATCAGGGTATCCCAAAATAGGTGTTTTGCACAGACGGTCCTTGAGCTCCTGGAATGCGATATTACAACTTTCATCCCAGCAGAAATGTCGCTTCTCCTCGGTTAGCTTATGCAGAGGTTTGGCTATATCTGAAAAGTTCTTCACAAATCGCCGGTAATAGGAGCACAAACCCAAAAATGCTCTAACCTGCGTCTTGTCTTTTGGAACCGGCCAATCCTTTACAGCTGCAATTTTCTCTGGATCCGTGCGGATACCTTCTTCCGACACTACATACCCCAAAAACTTGACTTGCCGTTTGAACAGTGAACATTTCTTCGGACTCAGCTTGAGATTGGCACTCTGAATCTTCATGAGCACGCGTCCCAGGTTTTCAAGGTGTTCCTCAAACGTACGGCCCACGATGATGATGTCATCCAAGTAGACCAGACAGGCATCGCCAATTAGCCCGGTAAGTACAAGTTCCATCAGCCTTTCAAACGTTGCTGGAGCATTGCACAACCCAAACGGCATTACTTTGAATTGCCACAGACCCTTTCCCGTCGAGAACGCAGTTTTCTCCTTGTCCTTAGGGTCAATTTCAACTTGCCAGTAGCCACTTTTTAGATCCAGCGTGCTAAACCATTTTACTCCTGTAAGCATGTCCAGCGTGTCATCAAGTCTTGGCAAGGGATAGCTGTCCTTCTTTGTAACGTCGTTCAGACGGCGGTAATCAACACAGAACCGCATGCTGCCATCCTTCTTTTTCACCAGCACCACTGGCGAACACCATGGACTAGAGGAAGGTTCAATAACACCATCCTTCACCATTCCTTCAATCATGGTTTCCACTTCCTTTTCACGTGCTACCGGCAATCGTCTTGGCCGCTGACGGATAGGCAACTCTTCACCTGTGTTTATTTTGTGTTGAACTAAACCAGTCTTTCCTATGTCAGCATCGTTTGACGAGAATACATCGGCGTACTCGAGTAACAACTTCTTCGCCTTGACCAATTCGTTCGGGGACAGAACACTGCGACAGTCTTCCAAAAGTGTGGTCACTCTCGTTTCTGCATCCTTGCTGGGGGTCCCACTCGATATATATTGGCACCGACGTAACCAATCCACTTCCTCACAAGTACCAATTAATGTGCCTTTTTCTATAATCTGGTCCCGGTCGCAAAGGTTCAGCACACGTACTCCTGAGATGTCCGTGGTCCTGACCAAGGTTCGAGCTACTTTCCATGGAAGGTCATTGTTTACCCCTTCCACAAGTACACAACGGTGAGCTTGCCCAGCGTTTCGGGGAAGACTAATCGGAACAATCGTTTCCGATCTCGGCGGAAGAACAATCTTCTTAATGCTGTACACGTTCCCTGGTAACGCACCTTCCATAAAAAGTTCCTCCTGTCCACATTTCAAAACACCTTGCTTAACGTCGATCTCACAACAATTATTCCTCATAAAGTCTAGGCCTAGGATGCAGTCGTCCATTATATCAGCCACGATGACATTATGCAGGTAGATCACGTTGCCAAGCTTCAACTCCATCTCCTTCTCTCCACGGACGGGTATACGCTGACCGGTGGCTGTTACCAAATTAATGCGTTCTCGGTTGTATGTGGAGTCCCCAAGGAACTGACTTATAAGTTGGGAACTAACAACCGTACGAGAGGCTCCAGTGTCTATGGTCAGTTTACACGGCATTCCGTTGACCTCGCCCTTGATGATTAGACTGTTCCCATCATGGGTTTGTGAGATCGAGATCCTTGGGGCTCTTTTAACGTCAGCCAGCACCCGCCCCGCGGTTCTGGCTTTTACTCGTTTCCCTGCTGCTGCTGGGCGGTGCTGTTGGCCGCACTACCCTCCTGGGATCGTTCACCTTCCCTTTCTAGGTTTCGCTTAGGGCAGCTGGATCGAAGATGGCCCTTTTCCCCACAGCCATAGCACCTAGGGCTGTATCCTTTGTTGCGGTCGCGAACTGTAGCTGCTGCAACCTCCCTGACGCGATGGGAACGATGATCCTGCCGCACGGCTTCTACCTCCAGTGCATGGGCCAAGGCGTCTTTAAGCGTCTCGTGGTGCCCGAGCCTCACAGCAGCTCTGACTTCCAGGTCGCGGATGCCGTCGATGAATGTCTGCACCAGGTTCCCTTCAATGAGCGCAGGTACAGACCGGTATGCTTTTCGCACCAGCTTCTCCACTTCTAGAGCCCACTGCTGCAGGTTTTCGTTGATGCGCTGCACACGATCTTTAAGCTGCGCACGAAAGACGTGTTCCAGGTGAGCGTCGCCGTATCTCGCCTCCAATGCCTCAAGGAGTTGCTCATAAGTCACTTCCTCACCGAGAGCTTCCAGAACTGTCAAGGCCTGGTCGCGCAGGCCTAGTGTGAGAGCAGTCATGGCCTGATTTTTATTCCAGCCGTTCGCCTTCATAACAGCTTCGAACTGAATTTTGTAGGCTGACCAGGAAGAGGTACCGTCGAACGGTGGCACCTTGAACCCACGTAGCGAAGGTGTTGTAGCTACTGCGGGAGCTGTAGCTCCATCTCCAAGTTTGAGTTCGTCCAGTGATTTCTTCATGTCGGCCATCACGTTGTCAACCCGATGGTTCACATGGTTGATTCGGGTTTCATGTTCTTCGATTCGGGTTTCAGCTTCCGACAGACGGTTGTCGTGTTGAGCAACCCTATCCTTCACCTGCCTTATCTCTTTCCCAAAGGTAGCGTGAAGGTCCTTCATGAGGAGCATCTGTTCTTCCGACCGACGAGCCTGTTCCGCCTGCTGACGGGCCTGTTCCTCCTGTCCGCTTTGCAGCTGCTCTTTCAACTGACGGACCTGTTCCGCCTGCTGGCGAGCCTGCTCCTCCCGTCCGTTCTGCAGCTGCTCTTCCAATCGGCGGGCCTGTTCCTCCTGTCCGCTCTGCAGCTGCTCTTTCAACTGACGGACCTCCTCCTCCTGCCGGCGAGCCTGCTCCTGCAGCATCACCATCAGAGCACCTAAGTCAGGTGCCACAGACGTAGAAGCTGCTGACGGACCGGCTTCCGTGGCCGGCGGCTGGCCCTCAGACATCTGCGGCGTTGCACCACCAAATCTCCTCTGGTCCGTCTCCTGCTGGCGTTGACTTCGGGTACGGACACCCTCCGTTTCCTCCTTAGGTAAAATCGGCATTATTTTATCCCACTTCTGACACCAATTGTTACGAGCTTGAGGTTCGTGACAATAAAAATTGCCGATAAAATTACCTAAATTAACACTTTAATTTACTTTATACAAATTAAAGTTAAAAAACACTAATAATTAAACACACTAAATCACTTAATTTCGCTCCGAAGCTTCGCTTGTGTCGCCGAGTTAAACTCTGTCCCGATCGCATCTTACGCCACCTATTTATTCGAATCAGCAAAACATCCGGAATGTTCAAGTAAACACGCGTAATGTAACGAGAGCTCGAGTATAGATTTTCTAGAAACTTAGTTCCTCGGGTGGCGCTGTTGGTCGAGAGATCGGCGATGTCATTCTCTGCAAAGCCCCCCCCCGCTCTCGCTCCTGACACTAGATGGCGCTAGTTGACTTATTCACATAACAATACCGTATCCTTTCCAGTCCAGTAGCTTGAAAACGTCTTCCAACGCAGCGGTGAAGAGTTTCGGGGATATAGTCACCCTGTCTTACACCTCTCTGCAGTTGGATAGGTTTCGAACTTTGGTTCTGTACTCGGATAGCCATCGTAGCCCTACTGTACAAACACTTCAGCACTTCGATATACCGACAGTCAACTTGGCACCGCTGAAGGGACTGTAGCACCGCCCAAATTTCGACGGAATCAAAGGCTTTCTCATAGTCCACATATGCCAGGCAAAGTGGCAGATTGTACTCTTCGGTCTTCTGTACAATCCGCCGCAGGGTATGTATGTGGTCTATGGTACTGAAGCCTTTTCGGAAACCGGCTTGTTCGGGAGGCTGGAAGTCGTCGAGTCTGTGTGCGAGACGATTCGTAATGACTCTCGAAAACAGCACGTAGACGCGGCTCAGAAGGGAAATCAGTCAGTAGTTCTTCAAGAGAGCGTTGTCGCCTTTCTTAAAGAACAAGACCACCGCACTTCTGCTCCACGCCTCCGGAGTAGTGCCACCATGGAGGACGGAATTGAAGAGCTTCTGAAGGACTTCAAGTACCAGTGTTCCACCCGCTTTCAGAAGCTCCGCTGTAATTCCATCCTCGCCTGGAGCCCTGCCGTTTTTAAGGTGCTGGAGAGCCATTCTGATCTCGCTCAGACATTAAAAATACTAAGATTAAGATTTTATTACAGCAAACATATAAAATACTTTTTAAGAGTAGTGCATACGGCTTAGTGAGTAAGAGTTTATATCGGGCTGAAAAATCCATTGCTGCACATAAATAAACCTCTGCGTTGTTAGGGAAGATATCAATACAAAAAATATATCATGTATATTGCCATTAAGCCAGGTAAAATTAAGTAAACATATTAAAGTTGTTCA
Source organism: Parnassius smintheus behrii (assembly GCA_036936625.1). Taxonomy (NCBI): domain Eukaryota; kingdom Metazoa; phylum Arthropoda; class Insecta; order Lepidoptera; family Papilionidae; genus Parnassius; species Parnassius smintheus. The sequence continues at coordinate 43,543,289 of JAUPFT010000004.1, forward strand.
AAACGACTATAAATCAATAGCACGCTATAGACTATACACTATAAATTTTTAGCGCGATATTAAATACGCTATGTTATAGCGCGCTATTTATAAGAAAGCGTGTAGGAGCGCGTTAAGTTTTGCAGCACGCTACATTACATGTCGTTTATTAGATAAACCGCGTGCTGTGTAAGAACATTATTTCGTAATAAGTCGCATTTTAGACTAAAATAAAATAAAGCGGTAGAGAAAAACCAATGAACATTCTTTCCTACTTTTCAGGCTTACGACTATCTATAATCGATGTAAACGTTATTTTAACATTAATGTAAATTATAAATCAATTAAAGGCGTACTTGAAGTTTATTGATTGTATATACAAAAATAAATTATTTACATACACTATTATATACAGTTTTGTATCTATATTTATTTACATTTAAAAACATGGTTACTTTTGTAGCAGACTACTGTGTCCTTAGATAATTTATAAATATACAGTATACACTAACTAAACAACGTCTAACACTAAATTAGGTCTAGTACTAGATCAAATTTGCGTCAAACGCGTTCAGCAGTGCTGCTGCTGAAACTAGTTCCCGATAGATATTAATACTTATCAGCGCCGAAGCGCCATAACACCATGGCGATTACTTACATAGCACGCGCAATGCTCTATGGAGGGATAGCGCGCTTTAATATGGCGCTATGCCACAGATTAATAAATAGTTTACTATCAGATACATCACTCCCATACAAAAGCGAAAATACCTACGCTATACAGCCTACAAAATCTTTATAATAATATCTGCTACTCGCAGCGAGAAGAAAATGTACCATAAGTACACGCACGAAGAGTCGAGATTGTGTTGCCCGCCGTGCGACGAATGCGCTAGGGTTGTACCTATGATGATTATTGTAATAAAACGAATGTTGCGAAATACATACATACTAACGATATGGCTTTCAGCCCACCATAAAAAGATGAATCTTTATTATAAGCTTTGAAATGGGTATACAGTATTGTTTCGTCAACATTAGGGTTCTCCTGTAACAAAGCATTGATGCTAGTGGAGTTATGTTTTTTTGCTACACTTATATAATAAATACTCTGATACATGAGCCAACGCAAATTTGTTTTTTTGACTACACCCATCCACTGCACAATTATTACATGGTTTTGGCATTTCGACGAGTAAGCGCGGGAAACGTGCGTGGTGCGAGCGCTCAGGCGGGCGTGCGGCAGCCCAACGTCGGTTGTATCGTGGGCGATACGCAGAGCGGTAGGCATATAACGCGCGGCCTAGAGCGAGTGACGGAGGCCTGGCTATGCGCTATATTAACCACCATTAAAACATATACACATGATTTTCGATACAAATCACTTTAACCAGTCAAATGGTCAAATCCTAGAAACGAAACTAGTACATTATATATCGTGAGAGATTATTATACGCAATATATAAAAATGCATCAGGGGATAAAATTTGTCAATGTGTCATAATCTTTTGACAAAGAGATCTTTGTAAAAAAGATAAAAAGGTTACCTTGAGCGGTTTATACGCCATACGAGAAGCAGGGCTGTTCATGTCACGCACGAGGCTCTCTAGTGTGGTAGGCGGCAGCACAACGCCAAAACTTGGTATTTCCTCTGCAACATTATTTAATTTCTTCCCTAACTATCGAAGTCTGATTATAATAAGATTTTCTTAAACCGAACCGTAGTATTATTCTTTTACATATTTGGAATAAGATGCAGTGCTGGCTAACTAAAGCTCAAAGAAAATATGCACCTGCATTTGACTCCAAGCAAAGGTGATTAGTGTGATATTATGTCAGAAAATTAAAATGGAATGTCTCAAGGCTTGTTTTAAAACTGGATCTTCATACCATATAAACTGGAATTGGAATGCGTAGTTGTGGTGCAGACAACTTTAACGTGTGGCTTGACAAACTGCAGGTGGAGGCGGTCGTATTGCGTGATGTGCGTGTTTATGCTTGCAAGTTACCTTTAACGGGCGGCTTGACGAACTGCACGTAAAACCGGTCGTAGTGAGCGACGTGCGTGACGTGCACACGCAGACACGTGCCGGGCACTGGTAGCGCCAGTGGACGGCACTTGCCGGCCACCGGCACACGATCCAACGTCCAGCCGTCTGGGTGACAGAACATACACTGGTTTCTTACTAACATTGATCGAAACGTCTATAAGAGGTTAGGTTAACAGTGAGAAAAGCATAACAGGAAACGCAAGTTTCAAAAGTTTTACGGAACAGATAAAAAGGTGTTTTTTCTTCGTAGAAAAAACACCAAATAAAATATTTTTGCATATTCTACTATTGCATACCTGGATGCATCACGATATGTTTCTTGTTGCAACGCGCTCCTTTGAAGCAAGTTTTTTCGGGACCACCTTTGTAATGTTTGCAGATGTCCATTTCATCTCGGTTGTGATATCCCTGAACAACGAATATTGGAAGTTTTTTTATGGCTCAAGGTTCCTAGGCAAGTATAAAAAAGAGTTTACCCAACTGCACAAAGCCGCGAAATGGTTTTCGTTTTAAATTAATAATTGCTGTATTATGTTAAAAACAAGCACAGTCCATCTAATGGCAAGTGGATGTTATGGCCCATAGAAACCAACATCTATAAATGATGAAGTATCAAAATTCATAGGTGTTCGCACACCTGAGGACTAGCATCAAACCACTCATTGTCAGTAGATATGGTATATATGGATATATATATTATGGGTCTTTAGTTCTCTACTTCAGACGTCTTGACGACTAATAAGAGTCTTAACAGTAGTGCAATTTCATAACTCTGGCAATCAAGGTTTAGTTGATTTTGACATTAGTTTGGCACAGATTTCGAGTTTTTTTTTAGGATAAAGGTGACAAACGAGCATACAGTCCACCTAATGGTAAGTGGTTGCTTTAGCCCATAAACATCTGCATCTATCCTGGATTACTTATCAAAATGCAGATGCGTTGTCACCCGTGAGGACTAAGATGGAATGCCTCGTTTCCAGTAAAATGGGTCTCCGGTTCTCTAAGCTCACCCATACGAAACACAGCAGCGTTGAGCTATTTATCGCTGGTATTCCGTGAGAGCGTGGTCCTTCCCCGGTCGATCTGACCCATTCGTGATACAATTATACTACTGATATAGCTATAGCATGGCTCTCCTACTTTCAAAGAGTATGCTAAATCTATGGTGGTTTAAAGCCATGGTAGCTCGGGAACTATGCGCTCGCTTTAAATTTCGCGAGAAACTCGAGCTCGATTTCCGCCAGCAGCAATGAAATTTTTAATTGCATTTTAACACAATACCACATATTCAGTAGTAAAGGAAAACATTTTTTAAGGAAATCTGCATGTATGAGAAATTGAAAAAGAAATATTTCGAAGACTTATGAAGTTCGCCAACACGCATTGGCACAAAGGGCCTTTCCCTAATATTCTCTCAGCAAGACAAGGTTGTGAGAACTTATTTTTACATTTACATTATGAAATATGATTTGTTAAAAGCCACATAAGCATACTTTTTAAGGCAAGGATTACCTCCATTCTCCGCTGAATACATGATGGACAAAATGTTTCTTTTTTTTTTAAATATTTTTTGCATATTATTACGAAATAAAGGACGTAAATTAAAATGTAACCGATTAAGAAACTAATTCAATAATATGTCTTTCATATTATCGAAATATATTTTAGGGTTATCGTTAAAAAAAAAACGAGAACTCGAACGTCAAAATTTTTCCCGGCAGGTCAATTAACCCCTCAGTCCCCTCAAAATTCTCATGCAGTCGCATGCGCCCGGCAAATCCCGAGCGGTCGCATGCGACGGCACCCACCCGCAGCACTTAAAACCATTAAAACTTACATTTGGAGACTACTTTTCTATTAAGAAGTTATAGAATCAATATGAAATTTTCTATCCTCTAATGCAATAAAAAATAGTTATGCCATGGATATTTATTTATAATCTACGTTCATTTCGTACGCCATTTTCGCGTGAATGTTATTGTGTTGATTTGTGGATGTGGGTTTGCGTGGTCGAATTCGACCGCTTGAACTTTGACGGAATAGCGCCGCGGTCGAATACGACCGCTTAGGGGTTGAAGTAAATTTTTTTAAAATCTTGATTAATATAAAGTGTAAAAATTCATCCGGTTAAGAATTTAATTGAGTATTCCATGAATGCGTATATTTTTTTTTCCGAGCATTTATTATTTCTCGCGCTGGCCTTAAGTGAAGATATTTTGTTTAAAATTTAGTTTACATACCGTTACAGCTTCAACTGGATCTTCATACTCCGGACAGTCAGTTATGTTAAGGTCAGAGTCTAGTATCTCAGGAGGGCCTCTTACCGTCCCAGCCTCTGTTATGTTTAACTTTTCAACTGTAAAGTGAATTAAAATTATAAACTTTTAAATAAAAACAGAAATAATAATATTGAAGTTGTTAGAATTTAATAATATATGTAGAATTTTGTTCAGAGTTCATTTAGTTAGAACTCTTAAGTAAATTATAAAAATCAATGATACCTTAGGAATTAGGCACTTGTCAAAAAATATAATCGAGGTAGAAGTGAAATTAAAGATCACTAAAATCGCATGATCCATAACAATTTAGTTCTGGATATAAATGCGTATATTTAGAAATAAAATATCGTTTGTCAAGCGTCAGCATACTATACTGGATATTTTTTTACCTTCAGGAAAAAATAGAGTGTAACAGGTGAAAAATTGATCTAATCTAATAATTAATATACCCTTTAGTAGTATAATAACTCTTACTAAACAATTTTTAATCAATATTTTAAAACTTTTGATACACAAGGTCTGCATATTTTCTGAGACTTTGTTGTAAAAGCGTATACATTGTCCCACGAAGGAATTATTGAATCTTTGGAGTCTTGTCACTTTAAAGAGGGTACACAACATAATTATTTCTTATATTTACGCAAACACTATACATTTATTAAAACTACTTTTATAGATTTTATCGCGTTAAATATATATGATTTTTAATTGCCGACGTTTCGGGTGCTTTCTAGCACCAATGGTCACGGGGGACAGAGATGACTGACGTCCCGATGTCAGTGTTAACTAGGAGTACCTTCAGGTTTTAATTATTATTTATGGTCCGATCTACGTAGAATGAACTTACTGTGTCTTGTAGTCTGGCAGTGGTATGCTTGGGTTTAGTCATTGAGCTATTATGTACTACGTACTAGAGGCGACACTGCATTCAGCTACTATGTTCCACTCAGCTGCGGTGCATACACCGCACTTTAATCAGTCACTCGCTAGGCGTTTATAGAGTTTGTCATGTGTTGTGTTGATTTAAAAAAAATCTCTTGATAAAAATATGCCGTCGTGTGTACTTCAATATTGCACAAATAATTCAAGAAATGTCAGTAAAAACCAAGGAATTACTTTTCATCGGTTAATAAGATACTTAATCAATAAAAAAGTATTAAAAAATAAATTATTCCTAAGACGCCATCTCGTGTCAGGGAATACAGATTATGAAATTAACATGTTCAGATGCGACATTTCTGTGGGTACTTAAGTATAGGACGAATATATTATTATACACATTTTTTTGTAGAAACATATATAAGTTATTATAATTTGGCAAAATCTTTCATGTTTAAATCTGCTTATTATTCTTTTATTTTATTTTTAGGTTTCTACATCAAAGTCAAAGTGGAATAACTCTCGCGTGCCCAGCATTTATGAACGACTTTTATTCTAATTTAAATAAATTATGTGTAATTTAAATGTTATGTTAATAAGTTTTATTAAACATACATTTAGTATGTTTTTTATATTTGACATAGATACCGTTTGAAATATTCAGATAAAAATATCATTAAAATGTAATTGTGATATAATATTACGTTATATTATAATAAAAAAGCAAATATAATATACAAAATAAATGACAAAATTTAAATATTGTTACGTAAGTACATATTACTTCAATGGGTTTAGTTTAATTTTATTTATTACAGGATCTCAAGTAGTTGGTAGTACCCAGCCTCCTCCTCTATTGAAATTAAGATGTTTTATAATTTCAATAGCCTCACGTTTACCCGCAAAATTAGTGCATTGCTTTAACGTTAAAAAAGCGATATACACTCTTTAAAGTGAATAATATTGACTAGAAATAGGAAAGGGCCGAGAATTGAGCTTTGAGGGACACCCATTAGTAAAGGTGTCCCTGAAGGACTTCTACCATTGATAATAACTTTCTGAGTTCTATTACTTAAACATGAAATAACTAGTTTAAGCACTGTGTTCTTGACACCATAGTACTGTAGCCTCCTGATTAATGTCTCATTGTGAACACAGTCGAAGGCCTTGCAAAGGTCACAAAATATACCTAAAGGATCCTCTGAAATCTTAACATCTAATCTAAAATTATTTTTTCAAAAATTTTAATAAATGTTAGTAATACAGAAATTGTTCTAAAATTGGTGAGATCTAACGTACTATCAGATTTAAATAAAGGTATGATTTTACTAAGTTTCATTAAATCAGGAAATACTAGATTTGACGCTTTTATTAAAAATAGTGGTTAGATAAGGTGCTATCGCATCTATTATACAATGCACAGTGGACTTTATAAGTAAAATCTACTTAAGTTATACGAGCAACTTAAATTGTATAGTTACTTTAAAGTTAGTTGATGTAATTCGGCTGTAGTAATTTAACAATTGTCTGGTTTGTTGTTTTACTGTTCCGAAAATATATACAAGTTAGATAAACTCAAACTGAGATATTTACTTCTGGCAGAAGTAGGTAATCGGTTTGTACTAATTTTATATCCCTAGTTGGATTCTCTTACGTCATACAACACGATGCGGTATTGTCAACGTATCTATTGCACCTGCATTGAATATTGTTATGAAAAAAAATGAAGGAATTACTTGCAAAGGCCAGTCCTTGCTCAACTAGTATAGTGTTGAGTATTTCTCTCGAAGGTAGTATCACATATACGCCCAGGGATTCCGAAGTACTGAAACAAAATAACAAAATTTATTTAAACATTGGTAATTTTAATAATTAGTTGGTGCAAATCCTTCTTTTATATACACTTCTATCCCTCGGGGATAGAGTTGCTTTTTAACATTGTAAACATTTTCAGAACCGGATCAGCAGTTCCAAATATTTCTCTAAGTAACTTACATAAAAAACTTTCGTCTCTATATTAGTAAAAATTTAACACGATGTATCCCACAATTAAAATCCATCATAGATGTTTTAATTCAAGAAGGCGGGTTGTTATTAATGTCACGCTCAAAATCGTCCGAACAAGCATGGAAAGTAAAATGAGAAGTTGTGAGGTATATAAAATCCATACGGATAAAGAATGGAATTAGAAATGGCGGCTCAATGAGCCCGTACCGTAACAAGCACAGTACCAATAGCGAAAACCAGCTAATTTATGGTATATAGTTATAACGTTATATTAATCAGTTAATTGTAAATTTTATATTAATGGGAAAATATTTCAAAAGAACTGTAACGCAAGTAGAGTAGTAAATTTTTCTGTGAAGGATTTCGTTAAGTTTTATTACAATTGATTCTGCTATTCCAAAGATTAGCTCGGACAGACAAATAAACGAAAATTTAAAAAATGGTTACACACTCATGTCTTAATATCATTTTATACAAAAATATTAACAAACATAATCAACAGTAATTCTGAAGAAAAATCTCAGCTCACAAATCAGCGAAACCGGACTGATTTTAAAAAAAATAGTTTATGGCATTTTGTTATCGTTGATTCCAATGACAAGTTGAACTGAAGTTATAGAACGCACTGAAAAACGCATATCGCAACGTATTTTTTGGAGTTTTTTTCTCTTTACCGATGGGTTTGAGTATGGAGTGACACTGTGCGAGCGAGAGATGAATAAAGGTGGCGCCATTTTCAATGCGATTCTTTAACCGGACGGGTAGTAAGCAAAGGACAATAGCGAACTCCCAAACAAAATTTTGTTGACATTATTTGTTGCGTCTACAAATGAAAAACGTAAAAATATACTGGAGGACCTTTTTTATCGTCTGAAAAAAAAATAGGGTGTAACATGTAAACGGCTTATGCCACTGATAATTTACTAACACACATTCACATGTTATAATAATCCTTACCGCCTTGAAATTAATATCCCTATTAATTTCAAGGCGGTAAAAAAGGTCATCCAGTATAGTTTGAAATACTGAACAATTTTTTCTTCGGTCTACTACTGTAGGAAGTCAAGAATTAAAGATATTCCATTTGGAACAAAATTCACATCAGACTAGGCTGTACAGTATAAGAATTTTGCCTGCCTTAATTGGTAACCCGTTAAAACAACAACTAGCCAATATAATTTTCAATTATGCCTAGATAGAGTAATTACTAGCATAGAGAGAATCCTAAATGAACCTATTAGTATATTGAGAAGAGTTTTGTGAATAAAATACACAGCAGACTAGGCTGTAGTACTGTGTAGTGGCCGTGTAAGAATATCCACTACCTCATATGATCCCGTGGGTGTCGCAAGAGGCGACAGAGGGAAACAAATCAGGAGGCAGCAGCGTCTTTCTAATAACGACTTAAAATTCAATAAAGACTGCGGTTGCCAACTCGCTTGCCAAGCGTGGCAAATATTTTCCCTATGAGTCAACCTATGGGGGAGGTCTATGTTTAGCAGTGGACTTTAATAGGCTGTAACAGACTAGGCTGTATGGTATAACACCTTTGCCTGCCTTAATTAGCGAATCGCTCAATACTGCTGTGTTTCGTATGGTGAGTGTAGAGATCAGAAGACCCTTTTTTACTCGAAATGAGGCATTCCATCTTTGTCCTCAGGGCTGACAACGCATCAGCGTTTTGATTCTAAATCGAGGATAAATGTAGATATCTATGGGTCACAGCATCCATTTACCGGCAGCAGGTGGACAGTGTGCTCATTTGTCACCCTTATTCTATAAAAAGAACTACAACAACTAGTCAATTTAAATTATGTATGATGACTTTTCTCCAGACTTCGATAGGCCATAAGCTTGATTAGATAAATACATTGTAAATATAATAATATGTATATATTTACTTATAAGCAGTAGTGCGTAGGAGTGTAATTGTAGCGTGTAATACGTGATCCTTATTACGCATTATTTATTTCAGGGTCCTCAAATGATTGCACGTTTGTATTATTTTCGAGACAGATTACGAATTTACGTAAGTCATCAAATCTAAACTGCATTATTCTAATATAAATAATCTTTTTAAAATACGTATTTTGCGCGCAGTGATGAGTTGGAGATTTGGCACAGTTAAAGTCTATATGGAGGAGTGCACAAAGCTAAATTTTATATATAATTTGTGTTACAAATACATAACATTAAATAAATTATTTATTTTTTATGTTCATACAGCCAATGTCAAACAGTTAATAGTCTGTAGTGAAATAGTCACACAGGGTAGAGATTGTTGCCAAAGAATTTTAAAATGTTGCTGTCAAATAATTACTGACAGATCAACTGAATGAGCTGTAAATTTTGTGCAATTTTAAATATTTCTTTTAAATAGTCTGTAGAGAGATATATCTTTGTTTTATTAAATATATTATTGTGCATTTGAAAATGACATACAGTTAGCTCTAACTACTAGAAATATTTTGTACAATAAAGATGAGCTTGATACACATCACACAAGAATTTCTTACTAGCCTGACTTAAGTTACTATAATCCACCTTTTAAATCACTAAGAAATCTTCTGTGCTCTAACAACTATAGTTATCAATACTAAAGGACATTTCACAGCCAACTATTTTTATAGCATAGGGTGACAAAGGAGCACACAGTTCACTTGATGGTTAGTGATATATAGGCCCATAATATCTACATTTATTACCAATGTGAATTCAAATAAGAATGAAAATGCAGATGTGTTATCACCCCTAAAAACTGAGATGGAATGCCTCGTTTCTAGTAAAAAGGATCTCCTGTTATCTAGACTCACCAACGAAACATAGTATCATTAAGCTGCTATTTTACGCTGGTATTGTGAGAGTGTGGTCCTTCCCCGGTCGAACAGACCCATTCGTGCGACAACTTTAATATAGCTGCATTGTGGATCTAACACGTATAAAGTGCAGTTATGAATAGAGTGCAGACCTCTGTTCATAACTGAGAGGGTTTGAGGATAGTGAAGAGTCCACCTCGTTTCCTTAATGTGTGATGTTTGTTATATCTTAGGCACACAAAAATTTCCTCAGGGTTACTTCCTTTACATGGCATAGAGCAACACGGGCCAGCGGTGGATTGAAAGGGAGTAACGCATACGCAGGCGTTTCCCTCATTCAAAATATGAGTCCACGCGGTCCTACGCGTACAATAACACTAGTAAGTTGCAACCACACTGGTCACTATATCTAATTGCACAGCCGATTCGACGTCAAAAATGCCGAATTGTTGAGTTTTGTGCTGCAAAAATAGATCTGACGTTTAATTAACAAAAGATGGCGTTTATAGGAAATTTTTAATCACATTATGGCTATTTACTTCTTTCTAAACTTAAAAATTATAATAATAACGGTCATGTTGTTTCGGATTCATTTACCAACACAAATCACTTGCCCTCAAACAATATGCAGATCGGTCGAGCGAGTGATCCGAGTCTGTATCCGAGCTGTCGCTTTCAACGAGCGATACTGATATAATGTATCTACGTGTGTATGAAACTGTTGGTTTATTGTTTTGTTATGTTTCAGTTTCGTAGTGACAGACAATTGTTTCTATGTGCGCAGATTTGCCCCAGTAAAAAATGACAGTTTTTTATCGAAAAAAAAACGCTATGAATTCTCCCCTCCGGTCCACGGGAGCCCCTTATAAAATTACCTCAAAAAATTCCTCAGAAGTGAGAGGAGGCCTGTGCACAGCATTGTGCATCAGTCATTGAAAGTAAACTTAACGTAATATAAACCATCACGCCTGTCACCCAGAGGGACAGGCAGAGACTACAGACTTCCATTTGGCACGATCCTGACACACCTCATTGAAAGGCCATTTTTTTAATTTAACTTGCTTTACGGCTCTGGATTCTAGCCCTTCTGAGCATATCATTTCTTTCTGGATCTTCATTTATATAGATATTTTCTTCATAATATGCTGATGCCACATTGTGAAGTTTTTGGGAGATTTTGACGATAGCTTAACCCAGCGGATAGTTGACGACGACAGTCACTCAAGTTCATAAAGCGCCTAAGCGATCAAAATAACTTGAGGTTAATATCAACATCGAAGCATTTGTTTCGTCGTTTTTTCTAATAGTTTAGACGCGCAGACACTTAATTCACAAAATCGCATCACTTATACAAATCAAAATACACTTCAAACTATTATTTAAGTGATAAAACAGGAGCAACGATCCGTCGACGGCCAAGTTACCGCCAAAAATCATTGAAAGACCACTGATAAATATGACTTCACATGATGTAATGCGTTAGTGGATTATCTTAGGTCGCAACTACACAACCAATTAATTAATTTATTTAGTATTAATAACTATATATTTAACAGCAGTAAAAATAAATATAATAAGAGTTTGTTTCTCATTCGTTGTGGTACGCAGTACATACTTACTTATCGTCTACTTCAATGCTGCAAGGCGCGCCAATGTACGTCTTCAAAAATTCCTCGAGTTTTTCCGGCATGTCCTTATCAGTGTGGTTAAATAAGTCTATCTAAAAAATAAATAATACATGTAATTCTTGTATCTGTACATTACTATACTGCGAGTTAGAAGTCAAACGAGGAGAGAGATATGGCCTTAATTGACGCAACATTTATATGATACGATCAAATGTAGGCTTGGATTCAGTGCAAAACAAAAGAAAGAAATAAAAAATTAAACAAGTGCCTGATATTTTTTTTAAATTAAAGTTTATCGCACAACATGAATATTTCGACACTGGTAATAATAACAAAGATTACAAATATTGGCTCCTACTACGATGCGACCGAGGTGTATAAGTTAGGTACATCAGTCAATAAGCCATGCAATCGTTCATGTATCACACCGAAAATATATTGAAAATTGTAAAATTTTTAAAATCACGGAATTGCGTTGTGAGAACTTACCCCCGCTAGGTGGCAGCACCGTGCATAGGGAGGGTTTTGGCAAAAATGTTGCGCTAGTGGCTGGAGATTTACTATTGGTGCTATTTGTACTTCTCCTGTATCAACTAGGAAAATTTCTGCTAAATTCATGTCTTTCTGAAAAATTTAAATAAACATTTAGAGGTTATACATCCAGGCAAACTTTAATTCTTACAAACGTATGAGTTACTCTTGACTTGTGACTCATACAGAAACTTTTTGTATGAGGCCCGTGATTTTCTTCTGTTTTCACCTTGGATAATGACACTTGAGCAAATTTTTAATTACGAAACAATTTATATCCACTATTGCTATGTTGTTATGTTTTGTAATATTATAAATTAACGGAATGGATTATTTCCATAAATGCTTTATCTGAAACTGGTACTACACTACCTAAATGCATAATTCAATATCACCCATATTAGATATCCAGTATATTCAACGATCATAGAATAGTATAGAATAGAATAATTTTTATTCAATATAGATTACAAGTAATTGTTATTGAAAATCATTCATTACTTTACCACTCGTTCCAAAAATACCTCCGTCCTGAGAAGAACCAGCAAGAAACTCAGCGAGACTTGCAAAATGTTTACAAAATTAATTTTAGAAACACATTGGAAGCAACCACCACATTCATAAAAAACACATATGTAACCATATAACGAAAATATGACATGGTGATTTTGTCTATTTTTCATAGGTATACTCATTCCGAAGTGCAGTTGTCTCCTTCAGCTCTCTGGCTAGATCGTTTGAGCATTGCTCAACAACAATAGATCTGATAAAAAACCTATTCCTCAATTTGAATTTCTTTAGCGTCCTCCCTGCCACAATAGCTTACGACTCAGGCATTAGGCTCACCCATTGTTAGTGATGCAATAGTGAATAAATTTGACAAAACTTACACCTTAATATGAAAGATAGATAACATAATATTTATTGTCATTCATTATTAGCCTATAAAAATCCACTGCTGAACACAGCCTCCCCCATAAATTATCCCATAGGGGGGATTTTGCTATAGCAGCCACACGAGGCTTGCAGGTTGGCAACTACTGTTAATAATTTTGAGTTCTTATTAGCACGATGCTACTGCCCATTTTCTGTTTCAGTGTTCGTCAATCGCTTTTTACAAAACCCACGGGATGATGTGGGGTAATGGATATTCTCATACAGTCAACAATAATAATGATAATAGATATAATATGAGCAATTACCTCGGCAAGTCTAATGAAAAGTCCTCGGTAATAGCAATCACTGTCGTCATCATAGCACGCGCAGTATGTTAAAGACATCACTTGCTCCAAAGTCAGTTCCACAAAATTCGTCCGGTAATATTCAGTCATGTCACTCACTAGGCTGAAAACAACACATGATTATTTAATTTTTTTGTCACCCAATATGAATAGTGTCGCCGTCTGGTTCACATCCCTTGAACTAATATCAATATCATGTTGACTATAGACAGCTGTATGTAGTTATGTATATACAGCTATCTATACTATAGGCGGTTATATTTATATTTTAAGGGATTAGGGTTCAATTAAAGACGTATTATAGATGTCAGTAACCGAAAATCACTTATAAACTATAATAAAACAACAACTTGCTCAGACGCCGGTAGCCATTGTCATATAAAGTTGCTACTTGCCAGTTCGAGAATAACCAGAATTGGTGTAGTCGCCATCTAGCGCACCTTTTAGAATTTAATGTTCAAAAGTTTATGCGGATATAGTACAAGATGCCACTAGTGTCTTTGCAAATTATTGAACCCCAACCTAAAGTATGGAAGTGTACCCCCCTGGGTAAAATGTAAGATGCAAAAAATAAGTTTTATTTATTTATTATAAGTAATATGGCAGAAACTCATTCCCACATTCCTGCTGCCTGGAAATTATGTTCCATAAGGTATTGTTGCGTGCCTAAGTTGATGTCTGGTACCTGGCACTAGCGCCATCTAGTGTCGGGGAACAGAGCGAGGAGAGCTTTCTAGAAAATGCCATGCTTGAACTTTCCATTAACAGCGCTATCTAGCATCGACTAGAAGAACTAAGCTTTCTAGAAAGCCCCACACTCGAACTTTGTGCACCTGGTCGGTCGGGGCCGGTATTTACTAGAATATTTTTTTTTATATAGGATGGGATGACAAACGAGCACACAGTCCACCTGATGGTAAGTGGTTGCTGCGGCAAATAGACATCTACATCTATCCTCGATTACAAATCAAAATGCAAATTTGTTGTCAACCGTGAGGACTAAGATGGAATGCTTCGTTTCCAGTAAAAAGGGTCTCCGGTTCTTTACACTCACCATACGAAACACAGCAGCATCAAGCTACTAATTTACCATGGTATTTAGTGAGAGCGTGGTCCTTCCCCGGTCGAGCCGTACCCGTTCGTGCTACAACTATACTACTAATATAACTGCAGCATGGCTCTACCACGTATAAAATGTATTGTATAATATAGGAGCATATGTGTTTAATATGATAGCAACAAGCAAGCTAACACGAAGAGGCTCACGTCTAGCGGTAACTCTTTACGGGATGTTGAAGAACTTTAGTAATCATGTAGTGGTGGTGTATGAATACTACTACTACTACACGTCATCCCGTGGGTGTCGTAAAAGGCGACGGGAGAAAATAAAAAAACACGGTTGCCAAACCCCCGCCAAGCTACTATGGTAAATATCCCCAATATGAGTGATCAATTGGGAAAGCCTATGTTCCGCAATGGACTTTTGATAATAAGCAATGGTAACGGTAACAGCTAGATGTTAAACTTTACAACTATTACATTTTTACATATTCGGCGCAGATGCTTACGCATCTTCTGGCTGATGATCTATAGGCCTTTATGTAATTTTAATGCAATTGTACCCTCAAATACAGAGGCACATACATTAAACCCTCACGTAATTTGATGCAGAGAATACAGCCTCAAAAGTACATTTAATCATTGATTTTTTTTTTCGAAAAATTATTTCCATCAGCAACCGCATATCCAAAACACGGTTTTATTTTTTTTTAGAATTTGCTCTAGATTGCAACTATTACAAGTGTTCAAACTGGACATGGTTGCTTTAAAAGCATCTGTTAGTGTCATGGTATTAATGATGTCACAGTCTAGTGTTGGGCTTACATGGAGTAATGTGAAAAATATGCAGTTAGCCTTTATGTTACTAATATAAACTCTGTGGAAATGATGCTAAGTATTTGCGTGTCTTCTTTTGTTATATTTTGCCATGCACTGAAACCAAAGGGATACGGCCGTAAACGTGATCAAAATGCTTTAATTTAATTGATTAACCCTAAAGACTGATTTACACTTCGACAAGTACAGTAGCGAGTTAACTTGCGAACCTAGCGAGTTAAGAGGAAAATCTCAGTTGTTTCAGTTTCAGTTCAGTGCATTTTGTGCAAGTTGACAGGACGCAACGTGTTCGCGTTCTACACTCAAAGTAAAAAATTGTACTTTTTTTAAATGTCAACTGACTTGCGAGTAAAGTAGAAAATCTCGTTTGAACAGCAATAAGTGAGTTAAGTAGCAAAGTTAACAATTAAGTTGAATGGGATGGCCGGTCGGTCTATTTTTCGGAGAGTTAAGTGCGAAGTGTCCCGCGCATCTCCCATCACCCGTAACTAAGCTCACCACCCGTATAAATGAGCGAGTTTAGTTCAGTGCATTTTGTGCAAGTTGACAGGACGCAACGTGTTCGCGTTCTACACTCAAAATAAAAAATCGTACTTTTTTAAATGTCAACTGACTTGCGAGTAAAGTAGAAAATCTCGTTTGAACGCAATAAGTGAGTTAAGTAGCAAGTTAACATATGTTGAACAGGATAGCCGGCCAGTCTATTTTTCGGCGAATTAAGTACTGGTCACTTGTCAAAGTGTAAATCGACTAGACTAGTAGTAGACTAAGTGGACAGCTGTATTGCGCTATATATAGTAAGCTCGCGCGGTGTCACGGCGACGTAGGCAAATATTTACCGACATTTACAAAAATGACGACAACTTATAATCTACGAAAACGATTTACGTTATTTAAAAAGAAAACCGTTCTATGATAATGCTGTGTTATATTTGATCTAAATTCGAATGCATTTTGTAATCTCAAATCATTACATTTTTGGCGGAAAAATATTCATGATGAAATGGTTAGTATTGATATAAAAAAAATTTAGGACATTTAAAAGAGCTTGGAAAAAATGTTTTGTGTTTGTTACGGCCCTCAGTTACCCCGACAAAGGACGACTGGATTAGGGCCCATAGTAACCCAACTCGACGAGTAACTAGAGGGTCGGGCCCAAAATGGCCTATGGATAATTAAATTATAACGGTTAGATACGCAAACACAAAACTTACCGAATTCCAGAAGTAGGGTCTACTACAAGGTGGCGTCAGGGGCAAGTAAATGGTAGTGGGTGTGTAGTGTAGGAAAGTGTATAGTAACCTGACCGATAACCTGACGTCACCGATACAATCAGATAGCAGCACCACGTGCGCCGACCGCTCCACAAGACGCCCACCGCAATCGGAACTCAAGTCCAGCGTCACTTAGCACGAACTATAATCGCGCGCGATCTACACCCGGATCACAAAGTTCAGCGTTCCACACGAAAGCAAAATTCCTTCGTACAATTTAAATAATTTATTTTAACTTTAATTAGATACACAAGCCACTCGCCGACACAAGTCAATATCAATCAATGTTAAAATAGTCAATCAAACGCAGAAAAGACTCGTTGTCACGTATATTAACGATAAATACAACAACATGGAGGCCGCCGCCATGCGACGCAATAACTATTATGTAACTCCCGACGTCTAACCGGCACGGCCTTAGCGCTCCAAGATTCCTGCCGACTGGGCTCGCTGGCAGCGCCGTTTGCGCATAGCGAGCGCCCCCCCCCCTCCCGCACAACGCTAAACCGACACACGCGGGACTGTTCCTCACCCGGGACACGCGCCTTGCAAGCTTCAAATGCCACAACTTGGCGTAAACAGTGCTATTTGTAATCTTAAATATATAATTAAAAATCCTACTTATGTAGTTGATGCTTATCATAATAAAAAACAGCCATATATACATGACATGAGTTTGAAGAAAACACAAAAAAAATTATCTTGCATTTATATGATTCTTAAATTGCAATAAAATATTTCTTTTGGTCAAATAACACGCTATAAAACACTATAAACAAAGGAAAGTATTGTGCTTGCTCCCTTGAAACAAAAATAACTAAAATATTATTGAATACACTATTTAATTGATGATGGACTTACTTACATAAAAGTTCAATGTATGTATCCTATTTACAATTTTTAAGACAATCACCCATCTTCCATAAATAATAATTATTTTTGTCACCAGTAACACCGCATGATTGAGGTATCAACTGTTTTCAAAATGGCATTACTCAATGCCAAAGACAATAATAAACAAGTATTATACACCAAACAAACCATTGAAGTAATATGTACTTACGTACTAGAACAGCTATCTCAAACAAAAAATGTGCGCCACTCTGTGTTCACGCGGTTGTTTTTATTATCATAGAATAAATATAGGTAGAATGATCCGTAGGTAATAGTAGATTGTATATAGATGTTGTTTTTCAAAATTTGCAAATAAGGTTCAAGGAGTGCCAAGCAGCCGAGGGAAGTCATTTGGACAACATTATTTTTAGATGTTAAAAATTCCTATGTTTCTACTTTTTAAAAATACAAATATATTTTTGTTATATTTTGTAGTTCTTTTTTAATTGAATATTGAAACCGCCAACACCCTTATGGCCCACCCTGTACCTAGTATGATGAATGAACAATTTAAATTCAATCTAAAATAGTTATAATTCAGTACACTTACTCGTATACTTCATTAGTGTTCTCAGTAATCACCCAGAAGGATGGGCCATCCACATTAAAGATAACTGCAGGATACTCTTGGTCTGTTTGGAGTATTGATTGTGCTGGCAAGTTGTAAGTCTCTATTTTGCTTACAGTATCTGGTAACAAAATGTCATTATTATAGTGAGATTGATGGCCAAGTTATTAAAATACTAACCAATCTTAAAATGTTGTTAAGTCTTGTGGCGTCACCATCAGTAACTTAAAGTGATGGACAGCGCAAGACTTAACGAAATCTTAAAAATTTTCAAAGACCATGTAATATGTTGCTTTTTATCGCCAAATAACACTTAAAATTATAAAAAGTAAGAACCAATTTCAAAGGACTAAAAATAATAAAATAATTTCCACATAACAGCTTCTAAAGTTAGTGTTAAGACATGTTATATAGAACATTTAAATCCCTGATTTAATTAAAGGGAAACTTATTTTTACTCACAACATCACTACACTTTCCTAGTGGCAGGTGGTGCCTTTTAAACTTTAAGACCATTGAATAAAACTATATTTACGGATTTTATCGCGTCAATTAACTACTTTTACTTATTTTTAATTCTCGACGTTTCGGGTGCACGAGGGATCTGTGACAGAAAACATCTGGCCGCCAAGCTTCAGCACGTCAAGCAAGTATTGCAAGACTATAAGGTCCCGCGCCTACGTTACAGTGACCGAGTGAAGCCGGCCACAGTCGAGAGTTTGCCCGCTGTACCACCGTATGTCAGAGGAGTCACAGACAAGGTTGGCTACATCTTGAAGCGAGCTTCTATTAAAACATACAAGCCGCTGAAGATTAGTCAATTTTTACCATCCATCAAGTGTAATATCCCTCTACAAGATACAGGAGTGTACAAGTTAGATTGTGAATGTGGTCTCTCTTACATAGGTCAAACAAAAAGATCCATAAAAACCCGCATGAAAGAACATATAGCTGAAGTGAAGCACCGACGCTCTGGGAAGTCTGCAGTCTGTGAAAACGTTTAAGATCGTTCCCACCATTACATCAGATTTGATGAACCACAAATTGTCGGAAAAGAACACCGATTCCTACCAAGGATGATACATGAGGCTATTGAAATAAAAAAATGTCCTAATTTGAATAGAGAAGATGGATGGGTGCTGTCATCTGCTTGGGATCCTTTAACAAAATTAAGCCCAAACCCAAGCATACCACCGCAAGACTTCAAGATACTGTAAGCTCGTTCCATGTAGATCGGACCGAAAATTTATATTACAAAATTGAAGGTAGCCAGGCTAACTACAACATTGGGACTTCAAACATCTCAGTCCCCCTGTGACCATGAATGCTGTAAAGCACCCGAAACGTCGGAAATTAAAAATAAGTAGAAGTAGTTATTTAAAAGCAATAAAATCCGTAAATACAGTTTTATTCAATGTGTAGTGTTCGCGTAAATTTATGAAATCTTTAATACATCACTTTTATTTTTACATAACATAATGGATTTCTTTGAAACTATATACCAACATTTCAATGTTAACAACTTGGTTTACCTATAATACTGTTAACAAGCAAATGACCAGCTAGGAATTTATGTTTAGAGTGAGAGGTAGACTAAGAATTGCAAATTCTCAACTAGATACAGAGGTTTGAACTCACCGTTGATTTTAGGTGGGGATTTGTTTATATCCTCTACCATTTGACATTGCACCTCCTTCTCCAAAGTTTTATTTTTGACATGGGGCACACTTTCTGATGAGCTTGATGTACTCGAAAATGCAATCAGTACCTGCTCTTCCTTTGGTACTTTCTTATGAATTGGTTTTTCTGATGGGCATTGATTAGGACAAGCCTGAGATGTGGATGGTGCTGGTTCAGTTAAGGCATCCATAAGGTTAAATGTTCCATAGGTCATTGGAGCTAGTAATGCTCTCGTAGATGTGTCCTGGACTGGAGCGAGTTCCGTACTGTTAGTTGCTTCTGTAACATAGTGTATGATCATTAAAAGCAAAGAACTTCCTATGCTGTCTTATTATGTTGGTGAATCCCCTTGTTTTAGATTTGATGGGTATTGATGAATTTTTCAGACTTTTATGTATTTGCATTTAAAATTGGGAAATATGAACTATTATAGCATATATAACACACTTCTACATTGTAGAGCCACGTTGCAGCTTTATTATGGTTGTAGTATGTATGCGTCAGCTCAAACGGGGTAGGACCACACTCTCACAGAATACCAACTTAATGCTGCTGAGTTTCATATGGTAAGTCTAGAGAACCAGAGACCCATTTTACTGGAAGCGAGGCATTCCATCTTAGTCCTCAGGGGTTGAAAACACATCTGCCTTTTGATTCTTAATCGAGGTTAAATGTGGATGTCTATGGGCCACAGCTTCCGCTTACCATCAGGTAGACTGTGTGCTCGTTTGTCAGCATTATTCTATATAAAAAAAAACACTATAATATGTAATGAATAAACAAGCCTAGCCAGTTTAATCACATTTTTAGTCCATAACATTTTTTTAAGGCTGAAGGAAAATGTAGTTTTAACATGACCACATTTTACTTGCCAGACTGCCTGAAAGTGTGATACATATAATATTTTTTTAAGATCACATAGATAAAAACTTCTATAACCTAAAAATAGGAAAATTTTTGCCTCTAAAGCAAGTAATAATTCCAATGTTATTGTGTGCAACAGGAATGGAAAAGGTTTGGTAATGGCACAGTCAGTAAAAGAATGGACAAGTAAATAGATGAACATAGTTTTTAATGAATATGAATAAATTGCCCGTTTTTTAATATCTATTTTTCAAAAACTTCATATGCCTATACCATTTTCTATTATTTTTACTTACTTATCTTACTTATCGTCACGCACAATCCCTAACGGGGTAGCCAGAGAGAACAGATCGCCAAGTGTCACGATCCTTACATACCTCTTTCGCTTCTTTCAGGTTCATTAACTTCTTCATACATGCACATCTAGGTATCCGAGTACTCTTGACCCTCCCTTCTTCGAGCAATTTGCTCACATGGTCTTCGAAAGTTAGTCTCGGTCTACCTCGACACCTTTTAATATTTACTTTCGCTCTATATATTTTCTTCACCATTCGGTCTTCACTCATTCGTTCAATGTGCCCAAACCATTGGAGTACGCCCCTATCAATTTTTGTGATAAGGTCATCTTTCAATCCTGCCATATTGCGAATCTCTTCGTTTCGCTTTCGGTCGGCTATGGTAACGCCACACATTTTACGAAGAGATCGCATCTCCACTGCATTCAACTTGCTTTTATGCTTCTTCTGGCATACCCAGGTTTCGCTGCCATATAACAAAGTCGGTACCAACACTGCGTTATGTATTGCAAGGCGTGCACTCTTCACCACGCCTTGCCTTTTTATTAATGCATTCAGGGCACCATTGACTTTGTTTCCGGCAGCGACACGCCTATCCACATCTAAATCACATCTTCCATCCCGGCTGAAAGCACTCCCCAAGTATACAATTTCATTTACCTGTTCTAGACATTCCTGATTTACCCATATTTCACATTTCGTTCTCTCTTCGTTCTTTTCAAATACCAGAACCTTAGTTTTATTAGCATTCAAACGGAGACCTTTAATTTCACATTCCTCTTTCATACACGTGACTAATGCCTGCAGTTCTGCTTCTGATGGTGCAATAAGCACTGCATCATCAGCATACAGCAGACAATTAACTTTGATGTCACCCAATTTCACACCCAAACAGCTATCTTTCAGCTTCTGTAAACAGCTGTCGTGATACAGTATGAACAGCCAGGAAGACATGACACAACCCTGTTTTACGCCCGCTTGGACGCTAAACATGGGTGACAGGTCATGCCCTACCCGCACACAGGCTTTACAGTCATAGTAAAGTGACTGCACAGCCCTTAACAATCGACCATCCACACCATATCCCGGCAACAGTTCCCACATTTTCTTCCTTATAACCTTATCAAATGCTTTCTCCAGATCCACAAAAGCACAGAAAATCCTCTGGTTAACACTCAGAAGCTTCTCCGTGATCATGCGGAGAGAAAACATTTGATCCGTGCATCCTCTTCCAGGTCTAAATCCGCATTGTGCCTCCCATAAGAATCTTTCCGATTTCTCTTGCATCCTGCGTGTCAAAACCTTCGAATAAACTTTACTTGCTAAACTGGTCAAGCTGATCGCCCGACAGCTCCCGCAGTCAAAATGTGAACCTTTACCTTTATATAAAGGCACAATGACCGCGGATCGCCAATCATCCGGGACATCTCCCGTCCGCCAGCACAAATTGCACAGCAGATGAAAGCTGTCCCAGACGCGAGGCCCACCGTACTTGACCATTTCAGCTGTAACTCTGTCTAGTCCCGCAGCCTTACCACATTTCAAACTTCGAATCGCACGTTCTCTCTCTCTCTCTTCTCATCTCATCTCTTTCATGCTGATGACCTCAGTGTCATCGAGGGCGTTTCTGGCGTGCCAGTCACGGCGTCACCCCCGGATCCTTCACTAAGATCATGACACGCATACAATTCTCTATAAAATTCACTCCATCGCTGCATGACGTCCGATTTTTCTGAGAGGACGTCATTGGTTCTCGAAAGCACTTTGTTCATTCTTAAAGCTGTCGCACCACTCCGGGACCTTCCAACCTCTTTCCAGAAGAGTTTGGAGTTTTCCCTAAAGTTGTGCGACAACCTCTCGTCCGCTTCTATTCTACACCTTTCACGTACTTCCTCAATCAATGTTTTCGCATGAACTTTCTGCAGCTTATATCTTTCTTTCATCTTCTCTCTCATATGCTCATCGTTACTAGAGGCCAAGTAGTCTAACCATGCTTTTTTCTTCTTTTTTACAGCTTCTTTCACTTCGTCATTCCACCATGCATCTCTTCTTTTACTACTACCTCTTTTTGTCGTACCACATACTTCTTCCGCTGCACTTACCATTCCATCCCTAAGGTTCTGCCATGTTCTCTCCACACATTCTTTCCTGCCATCGATGGTGTCAAGCTTTTCGGCTACCCTCGTGTGATATTTGTCCCTAGTATCCGCTTCCTGAAGCTTCCAGCTTCGGATGCGACAGACCGACTGTGGTTCTGTTACTGCCGTCCGGTGGCGCCAACCCGCGAACAAACCCCTAAATCCAGTAATTACTAGATAATGATCCGTTCCCAGGTCAGCACCCCTGAACACTCGTGTATCCATCACCTGTTTTCGCAGTCGGTCATCCACCAGGAACAAATCAATCATACTTCTCTCATTCTTTCTTTCTCTAGTGTACATATGGATCTTCCTGTGATTAAACATAGTGTTTGTCACAAGAAGACCCTTTTCCTTGCATACAGCCAGTATAAGCTTGCCAGCATCATTAACCCTTTTATCTCCAAACTTTCCAAGCACCGACTCGTATCCTGGTCGAGCGATACCTACCCATCCATTCAAATCACCACATACAACAGTTCTTTCGTTTCCCTTAACCAAATCTAGAACTTCTCTTACATTCTCCCAAAACTCCTCCAGCTCAGCCCTGGACGACGAAGCTACCGGCGCATAAACAGCCAAAAGGAATAACTTCGTCAGTCCCATTTTGAAGCGAACCCAGAGAAGTCTTGAGTTCACAACCTTGTATTCAGTCATAAGATCGACCAACCGGGACGACAACAGCACTCCCACTCCTTGGCAGGCGTTCTCGCTTTCCGGGACTCCGGACCATATAGCTAACGTCCCGCCAGGGAGCTCTTCAATACCACTGCCTTTCCGTTTGGTCTCCGACATACACACGACATCTAATTCTCTTTTTTTCATTATTTCGATCAACTCATTCGTCTTATCTCTCATGCCTCCTCTAACATTCCACGTGCCAACTCTGCACTCCGTCCTCCACCTTCCGCCGTGTCGGGCTGTGCGTGACGGGTGGCGGTCCCCATCGCCGCTTTGCGCGCTGCATTCCACACCAACGGGGACGAGCTGGTGTGCGTCGCCTTGGGGGGACGCCCTAACCCTCGTTCGCATGGGTGCGCAGCTGTGTAGAATTGCAGCCCTGAAAAGGGCTGGCAGGGGTCGCGACGAGCACGCTTCTACAATGACCCCCTATCTATTATTTTTCATTGTCTATTATTCATCTATAAGTCTGGAGAGTTCTCACGGTTGGTAGTCGAGAAATAATGATATTTTTCAGATCCTTTTGAAAAATTAAAAAGTATTTGAATTGTATTCCAGCAAAACTATAAGAAATATATAACTATAAATTATGCAAAAATTTACTAGGTAATACTAAATATATGTGTGGTTAAAACTATTTTGGGATTAAGCTGTGTAGTACTCTGTATGCCAGTAGTGCATACTAGTCTGCAAAAGCTGGCAGAGTACTTAATATACACAAATTTGAATTGTACTAAAAACTGATACCGTGGGAAGTAGGACTGTGATATGCAGGGTTTACAACTGCACGATAATTTATGTTTTTAGTTTTAGTTTTTTTTTTATTACAGTTTTTGGATATTTCAAAGTTATGTAAATAGTAAAAATAAAAAACCTTAATCAAACTAAAACTTTAACTTTAGATATTGTCATGTCAAAAAAATACACAGAAGTGTCAATTATTGGCCTTTAGGGAGTAACACATTTTAAAGTTTTAAAACTTACAACATCAAAAAACCGCAGGGACCATGGAGATCTAATCGATACCTTTAAGATCTGAAGTGGACATTACGACGTTGAGGAGTTTGACAAATTTTTATTCGTAATGAAATCACTCACCTCAGGGGCCACCACCTTAAGCTAAGTACCAGCTTTTCAAACAAATACCCTCACAAGCACTTCATTTGTAACCGGGTAGTCACAGATTGGAATAAACTGCCAGAGAACATAGTCTCAGCCCAAAATGTGAACCAATTTAAAAATAGATTGGATAATCGTTTTTCTGGACTGCAATATAAGAGTAACTAGTGGACACAGAATACAGGTATTATCATTCCTGATAGCCCCCTGTGCAGGCCATGCATGGGAGAGGAAGAAACGGCAGCTCACATGTTGCTGACATGTCCAGAAGTCGCTTCATATAGGGCTAAACATCTCGGCACGCCGGGATCGCTCCCCGAAGTTGCTTGCAACATCAAACCACTGTTGAACTTCTTCGGGGAAATATCATGGCTCGAATAACCACATTGTTCCTGCCCACACGCAAAATATGCGCTTAGACATGGAGTTGCGGAAAATAGCCCGTCGTAAACTAAACTAAACAGGTATTATCAGTCTCAACTGACTGCCTGCTGTACAATAATATTAATAATATGGTATTTTGATAATGGGTGTCTTTAAAAAGGCTGATTATAACACCAACTCAATACTAAGAAAATAGTTAAAAGCAGAAAGGTTATCTAACACATTTACTATTATATGCTTTACACTATATCATTACTGATAATAACACTGAAGTAGATATATCGCTGGTAACAGTATAATGTGGGGCAAAGAAGAATACTAGCTGGAGTAGGAATAATAAGTGTGCCAAAGCAGCATATTATCTGTAGATGTGAGAGGATTTTATTAGAGTTAGTTCTAATTTTGTTTAAATTGAAAAAAAAAAATTTAATCAATCAATCAATCAGATCAATGATAACTATTAATTTAACATTGAAAGTTTAACTCAATAATGTAATTACATATTTAAAAAATTTGAAGCTACAGGATATCTATTATATTATACAAGGTTGGTTTTAGTATCCTGCGGCTTCTACTAATTCCGCTTTTAACTGTCTTATTGGTCTAATCGACATAAATGTAACTGCTGTGTGCTTATCATGTGATCCCAGGTTCAAATCCTGGGTCAGATCACTATCAAAAATTAGGTTTTCTGGCAAAAATTGATAGTAGCAGCCAAGAAAGCACACAAAGCTGTCTGATCTCTCAAAGTCATTCTGTTTTCAATTGCTAGTTTGGTCTATAAATGTTTCTAGGAATGCAGTGATCGCCACCATACTGGACCTATTAGACTTCATTTAAAAATTGTACAAACAAAATTATTGTAAAGTGAAATATGTTTTAAAAAAAGTTCCACTGGGTTTCTTGTTGGTTCTTTCCAGGACAGAGGTATTTTGCGAACCAGTGGTAAATAAAAGAATGCCTTTCAATAAGTATTATGTAATAATCAATATCGATTAAAATCATTCTATTTCATTCTTTTGTAGAATTATTTCACATTGCTTCCATTGATAATTATATTTAAAATTAGGTGTAGTAAAGTCTGAATAATAACTTGGTTCGCTCTTTATCACAATTTAAACTGCATTTACAGTATTTTAATTAAGGTTAACACAGCTTCTTATATTTAAATAGGACAAATTGGTTTTAATGTATAATATTACATTATATTGTAATATTTGGAATTATTATTTATCTGTAGTAGATAAATAATAATGTGTGTAAAGTAAAGTGCAAATATATGTAATATAAAGTATATTTACCCAATTTATTGATGGCTAGATTGAAGTCAGTAATTAGGTAGGTGAACTCATCAAGCTGCTTCATACAATTTAGGAATCTCTCCTTCAGTTCCCCTGGTTCACAGTTCAGTTGCTGAACAAAGCCATGTGCCTATAAATGAAATTATTTTCATGTAATATAATTCATATAAATCTAAACTTTAGCTCAAGAAATCATTATAATAATAGCTATCTATCATAAGAAATAAATAATCAGTGCTGGATTGGGCATTTCCCAATTTGATAAAGACTTGCTGAAATGGTCATTAACGGAAATTGCATAAAATATTGCATGCATCTTAGCTTACTGATCCCAGTTGAAGAGATTATGGAACATTATGGGTCAAAATAATTTATCACGGAATCATAGGGTGTGGGTTTGAACTCAGCCAAATTCCAGCCGAAACAAAACCGACTATTATACAGTAAAAGTTGTTGATTTTCTGGTCTGGTGCTTTAGTAACAGTTCCATGTCTACATTACCTCGGCCCAGCTCCAATTTTCTACTATATAAAGTATGGGTAGATTGGATTAGGAACGGACTTACAATAGAGGTTCGGGCTATAAAAAATAGAAAGTAGGTAAACAAGACGTACTATCATTTTTAACTTTTTCATGTTGTCAATCGCGTGATCACATTTACTAGAGAAAACATTAATCCTTGCTTCCATCTCATTTCGTCTATGCAATGCTAAGGTCGCGAGATCCACGAAGCTCCTGAAACATGAAAAAATACCCTCGAAGCTATACGAAAAAACAAAAGTAAATATAACATTATAATTCAAAGAAAAATATTACTTACATATTGAGTTTTCAATAGACAGCTTTAGTAACTTCGAATTTATTTAATTTGTTTTACGGTTGTATACAGTAATTCAAATACTGAAAGATAAAAGAAATGTAAAGTTAACCCAACTTCCAACCAAAACACTTCACTTCACCAAGCCCAACCAAGCCAAGTTTGTACGATATATTACTTTCCTCTATGGCCAAGTTGTTTTTTGTGGTTTTTAGAACTATAGATAATTTTGAAAATAGTGAATTTTGATTGACGATCCTCTATGAATGTCTATGGATGGATTCTATAACAAGCAATAATAAATAAATAATAATCTATGGAACTGTACGGATTATTACTATCATGGAGGATAAAGAACAGGAGAACGATCGCTACGTATAAGACGACCGCCGTAGAAAAGAGTGTCCCAGCAATATGTACATAATAAGTCAGGCGCTGCGATCGCTAAGTTCAGTCAATAAAAAGTCATTTTCAGTTAATTTTTCCGATCAGATGCTAAGCCACTTGCACATCCACGCACAATAAAATATTTCTCCATTTTTTAATGTTTGTCTTTTTGTCAAAAAATACAAAATTACGGAGCATGAAAATTTTCTCACCAATGCCGCGGAGAAAATTTGTACATTATTCTACTAACTTCATCTACTTGTACTCATAAACAGCTAACTTCGCAGTCACTACTCACCGACGTCAGCGCCGCTATAAATTCTACAATTTTCAAGGACAGGGGGCTATGCTTTAGTACGTAGTGATCGTTCTCCTGTTCTCCAACCTTCATGGCTCAGAGAATCCTGACAGGTCGAGATCGAACAGACGATGTAACTTTGAAGTAGCGTAGCATTTCCGATTAAAAAGAATATATATTCTAATTCATCATTCCAATTAGAGCATTAGACCATTATGTAAAGTACATTGTGGTATGTAACTTTTGTATTTATTAAAATGTTTAATAATGAAGAAACCGATTTTATTTACAGTGTTTAAATGTTTATATTTCCAATCCATATTACGCTGTTACAAGGATAACTCAACCGTACGTTTTTGTAGTGATGCACCAAAAATAACGGGCAATAGTAACTTTGCCTATCATATTTCTAAGTGATGCACTAAAAATAATAGGCAATAGTAACGTTGCCTGACATATTTTAATACATATTAGTTTTTATTTCAAATAATTTGAAAATATATCATCAGAACATAAATGAAAAATAAAATCTCGGTTTAATTTTTTTGATAGGGGTTGGCAACACTGATGATGGGCCGTTATTTTGTAATACTAAAAGGTCTAAAAGTTCTCTAGTTGTAAATAAATTGTATATAATAAATTGACATTAGCGCTTAATTGGACTTTACGATTTGTCTTGTGTTTTTGGTGCATAGCAATGCCGAAACGTGGAAAAACCATTAAAAGTGAAAGTCGTGAGCTAATAATCAAATTACAAGATTACTTTAAGCGAGAAAAGCAAAATGGCGGACCCTTGTTGCCTCTCGAACAAGTACAAGGGCGCGTCTCTCAGGCGCTTGGAGTGAGCACAGGGACGACAACGAAAATTAATAAAGAAAAGTTCGGCCCAACTGGCATGGAAGAAAATGTTTTACGAACATCGAAGAAAAAACGCAGAACAAAACCTGTGACAAATATCGATACCTTTGGAGCCGATGAAATAAGGAATCATATATATGGCTACTATTCGAGAAATGAGTACCTGAACAGAACACATCGAACTATATTACTAACGTATAGAAGAGACATCCCGAAACAAAAGTTTGCTTCATTTGGTAAGAGTTGGAACTAAAGTTCGCTGCAGCGCTAAAATAATAGTTACGTCGTCTAACCAAATTATTAAAATATGCAGCGCTAGTTTTCATTAGGGATTAGTTGTCTCGCGACCAAAACGTCATAAGCGCCAGGGATTTCATGGCGCTTACGCTTATCGTTCAACGTAGTGTACAACAACAACAAGTCGCTCATATAGATTTTACAACGCAGAAGTGACACAACTTTTGTACCTACTGCAAAATCATACTCGGCCTTGTCATTAAATAAATAAAAGAAGTGAAATAAAAGTCTCATTGCAATTTAATATAAGCTTTATTTATTACACATTCTAAATAATTCAGCACAAATTAATATTTAATTGCCTTTAAACAATATAAGTTTAGTGAGCTTTTAGCTTTCACTCGTATAATCATTTATTTGTTATCTTTGCCTGGTGGTGCAATCGAACAGTAGTATATTTATTTATTATCGCAAGTATTAGATGCACTCTGTGATTTTATGTAAAAGGTTGATCAAATGAATTGAAATGGTTGATGAATAACCAAGTAAACAAACGAATAAGTCTTTCTCAACAAAACACTTCAATGCATTAGTTGTAATATAGTTGTGGTCGTATTTAGATGACAGTCCATTCTCGCCATTGGACCGAATTAAATGACGAATAACCATTTCCGTCGATAGACAAATTTTATCACAAACCTGCTGCTTATCTGTGACGTCAGAAGACTGGCGAAAAGTATGTGCAAATGCAGTCTAGTACTCGTACTCACTACACTGTAATTTCGCAATTGTCCAGTAATGTAATAAATTTTGAAGTGAACTTTAATTTTCAACATCTTAAATTTGGCCTTTGGAACATTTTTTTATGGTCGAATGGCCCGTGGTCCATTTGTTTTGGGCCGTGCAGACTAATTACTAACGACTAAACTAAAAATTAATACCCTTGCTCTTGACCTCGATCACGCGTGATTGAAAGCGATCTATGCGCATGTTCCCGTCAAAATATTGATATTTAAACAATTTTTTTTGTCTCATAGTATATGTGGGTGGATTTCTAGAAATGTGTTCGTTATTTAATGGAATTCCACTATTCCAAAAGTATTAAATTTAAGGTTAAATATGTTTTGTTTTATTTATTAATAATGAGACAAAGAAAATACTACTTTTTACTTTGAAAATTCATTAGTTGTAACGTTAATTGAAGTTCAATGTGTACTCGGTCCATGAGGAGTTCCATTACGACACTAAATAAACTTTACTATAAAATAAAACTAGCTTGTGGTATGAATGACAGCATTTATTATTCAAATATTTATTATAATCAGTCTTAGGATAGAGGTACCACATTAACCTAAACTACATAAATAAATGTAATTTAGACCACTAAACAACATTACGTTACTTTTTGGTACTTAGTACTTTAAACCAACGTCTTTCATGTGGTTCATACGATCCATAATGATATGTTTATATGATAAAATCAAACAGGTGCCTAAATATTCTTTTTTAATTAACCTAGTGTCAAATATTTACCTATAATTATCATAATTAATCAGTTGAAATAGCACAGCCAAAGTAGCACACGTTACGTTAATGGAATGAGATGTGACGTATATGAACTATTAAGCTAAGTTTACAACATTAAAACAAAACACACAAAATCTTTAAACATTATACTTACTATCTAGGACCAACAATTAAAGATAGTTCAGTCATTTATAACTTAAAAATATCTTACTAAATAAACTTAAACACGTAATAACATTTCAGATCTAGGCAAACAATAATCAGTAATCAGTGGGAATTTTTTAATCTTCTAAGCAAATAGGACAAATTTAGTCAAAAAAGGTAGTTCCACTACACGAAAAGCACAACCAATTCTTGCAAACCATGCATTTAACCATATTTTGAAGAATGAATGGCTGGCGAGTCTTGAAAAGACAACATAAAAAAGACTTTGTGGTAGATGGTCCTGTATACGCTGTCTTTTTCTGGGGCACTTGATCTTCGTTTTTTATTAGGGGTTGAAGAGTTCTTAACTCGTTTAACGACCGCTGAGTGGTATGCAGCTGTAGGTTTTAAAATTTTCGCTCGTTTAGCGGGCAAAGTGAGCTTAGGAGTTTGGTAGACATCGCCAGGTTCTAAAATTTTAACTCGATTTGCAGGCAGGACGGTGGCTTGAACTTGACCATTTACGGAACATTCTGTTTTTAACATTACAGACACTTGTTGGAATATTTTCACTATCATCGATTATATCTTTGATAGGTTCAAGATATTCAATTGTATCATGTTTTTCAAATTGAGACGCCGTTATTTTGTATGAATGTAAAGGAAAATCCAATAAATTTTCAAATTGTTCATCAGCAGTGGTGGAGTCAATAAGTGAGATATCAATATGTTATATAATAGATTCACTATTAAAGACTTGGGTCGTATAATTCGGGACCAATGATTCTGATGGTTCGGGAGATAAAGAAACCAGTGATCTTCCTAGTACATGGCCGGTAACCAGTCATTGGTACCAGCTGGAAATGGATCTGATGGCTCTAGACATGGAAGAACTACCATATCACTCATGTTGTTCGTCGCTGATTCAAGTACTCCAGTATGAGGGGGCTCCTGCATCTTGTAATTAGTCATCAATATATGAGTTTGAGGATCATGACATTTACACAAGTCCTGCATTCCGTCACAGAAGCAACATAATATCCGGTGCTCTATCTGATTTATATTTGTAGATATAATTTCGTGGAGTTGCATTGTACCGGGTACAGCCCGTATTCCTTCGGGGATGAGAGTTTTCATATCTTTGACATCATCGGCAGACACATAAAAGTTTTTGTGTTGCTGTACTTGTAGTCAAAATTTTCCAAGAAGTCACATAATATTATCATTTCTGCGTTTGTAACATTAGTCACACATGCTCTGTACTGGCGATATTGTCCGCACCAGTTAAAAACATGTATTTTAAAGTTCTTCAATTGTTTTTAAAATTCCAGAATAAGCTCGCTTACAGTCCCTTTCATTTGTTGTTTGACGGTCTTTTTAGTAACATGCTCCTGGCCTGATTTTATATATTTTGTGATCCACCCTGACCCATTGATACCAAATAATCTCATCTTCCAGCTTGTTTCCGCTGTATTGAACATAACTTTTGCACTCGTTGCATTTATTGTACATGCAGCGAAACGATTTCGTATCACACGCAACATTCTTTACTCCTTTTAGTTTTAAAGCTATAAATATAAACTCCATATTGCTGTGTTTAATACACATGCATGTGTCTCTGCTAGCGAAACCTGGTGACAAAATATAAAATGGCTTGTATCTGAAGAAGGTGGTGTAACTGTATTTGCCACTCTCATTCTTATAAATCTGATACAGATTTCTTAAAGTATCTACCAAATATCTGATTTGCATTTTTTTTTCTTTACTGTTCCCGTTTTTTTCTTACCAGCCGCACTTCTACTTATGTCGCCTCTATTGTAAAATGCTTCCATTTCTAACACTATTTTTCTGTTTGAAAGCATCCGTTTGCTCTTGCTTACGGTTCTTATTTTGCCTTTCAATCCTAAAAGTTTGTTACTAGAACCATTTTTCAAGCTTTTGCTTAATTGTAGACCTATCTTTTTGATTAGTTGTTTATTGGCCGTTTTTTTTTTACAATCAGAATATGTTTCACGCAGTGATAGCTCTAATAATTCTTGCCTAAGTTTATCTAAGTTTATCGTTTTCAGCCTTCAACATCATCATCTCTTGTTCATGTTTCACTTTTCCCGGTAAAGTTTTTTCCTCACATTATTTAGTGCAGTTTTGTATTCCTGAATTTTTTTCTTAGATGTCTTTAAGTTTCTGCTTAAGTTACGGTATTTGACTTAAAATGATTTAGGAACTGTACTTAAATTTGTGTGAATAGTTTGGGGTACTGTGTTCTGTTGAAGTGCTTTATTTCTTTCTTTTTGCTCTTTTTTTTGTTGTCTCCATTTTTTCTCTTTTCATTTTTTTCTTCATCGGTAAGCTCGTTTATCTTTTTTTGGGTCTCTTTTAGCTTTTCTAACTCTTTCTTTTTATGTAGCTCATACTTTTCCGGGTTCTGTTTAATTTTTTCTCTATATCTTTTAGCTCGCTCAGCAGCAGTCAACGCCATTCTTCAGGTCTGTAATAATGTGAATAATTCAATATCTAGACGATGAAATAAAAACGAAACTAAATATACATATAAAAATTAAATATTAAAAAAATCAAATATTCAAAGTATTTGCATCAATACTTACAATGGCATCAACTGCTAGGATACTAACGTTTAGTATTACTAGTATATGTACATGTATACGTATAAATACAAGGATTTTTTTAAATAAAACGTTTTTTACTATTGTACCAAATAGTATGCTTATCAGTTTAATAAAATTAAACATTTCTGTCATATACCATCCTTTTAATATTTTAATCGGAATAATACGAGACTAAAACGGCAGATAGTGTGAAAATTGGTTGTCAATTTAAAAAAAAAAAAACAAGAAATATTAGTCCATAAAAGTGCTATACATTGTACACACTGCCTATCAATTCCATTACGTCAAGTTTTGCGTTCCCATATACAATACGTTACGTAATGGATGTGACTTATGACTACCGGTCGGTAGTCAAATGCAAATTACTCCTAAATTAATGCGAATTTGAATATTCTACTCATATTGCATCATTACTAAATAAAAAATCTACCATATAACTCACAAAAAACTTCCTAAAATAGGAATATTACCTTCAAAAACAGTCGTTCGTAATTGAATCACAATTTATGCCACGTTACGGAGCGACCGCTCTGCTCGGTTTTCCGGCTAGACTGCTGTCAAAAATAAAACATGGCGGCTGTCTATGTAATGTTGCCATTTGTTAAAAGAAATCGTATTTTAGTAATATTTTTCATTATGAACTTGTTCAAACCCGTAGTGACGTATTGCAGAATTTCCGCGCGAACGATTTTTAGAGACAGCAAATAATGTGTTTATTTTAATTTTAAACTCTAAATCAATCACCCATCATTACGTTTAATTATAATATATTGGACATATGATCTTTTAAAATAACAATCGTATCAATATTATAGAGAAAAATAACATTACAAATTTGTTGCATTCAAATCTGCATAGGTGGTGTGGACGCTTGAGATTGGGCACGTTTTTATTTTTCATTTAATATTTTTTTAATCTAATTTAGGATTTGCAGTTATTATAAATGACTTTGTATTTAGATTAATATAAAACATTTCAATTTATTTTTAAAAACACATGTATTGAAGCAATGCATCTCCGATAAACAAGTTGAAAGTCATAAGACACGGAATTTCCTTGCAAACAACATTTGTGAAATCCGCCCATGTACATAATTAGCAAATTAGAAAGTAAGAAATATAAAATAATAAACACAAAATTTAATTTTAACTATATATGTAAAAACCACACTTACCGATATTATTATGCATGGTACAGCAGTTTTCTTAAGATAAACTCGTCCTGTTTTTGTATAATGCTCTTATCCTCATCCTTAAAGTTCAATGAACATACGTATGAAGAGTCGGAAGCCATGCTACTTCATTCCGATTATTTTGCACAAATTTTATCTACGTTTCTCTTTTCTGGCCATACCTGGCCGTAGAAACCTTAAAAATTATTTAGGTTATTTAGGTAAAATTCACAACTTACCTACTTATTTTACACAATAATAAATAACACATATACGATTGACAAACTGTACAACAAAATAGGCACAAATGTATGTTATCTCCCTTTTTGACAGTCCTATTCTCAGAGCATTGTAACAACGCCAAAAGCTTTAAATTAAAGAGTTTAAACGTTTTAATGTCTACTTACCGATGAAATGTAAACCATCACTTTTTTGATGTTCTGAAGTCTTTAAGAACACGACCAGGCATTTTGAAGTTGTTATTTATGCAAAGTGACACGACTCGTCTGTGCTGGCGTTGGACACTCACTAAACAGTTGCGGTACAGTGGACCGCAATGCATGGCGCAAAATCGTGCAAGGCGATGTCTTCTCTATACGTAGTAGTAATACCTCAATGACGGAACAGCGCTTTTAGGATCCTTAAAGGTAGCTGGTTTGTTTATGGGAGGTAAAACAGCCTTATCCAAAGTTTTAAGACAAATTGGGTTTGAATATAAAAAACTGATAGGAGAAAAGTTCTTCTGGAGCGATATGATATTATTTTAAAGAGAGTATCTTTTTTAAGGAAAAAAAAGGAAAATTGATGACTGGAACAATGTAGATTTCATTGACGAGATATGACTAAATGTCAATCACACGGTGTCTCGGTCTTGGACAGACGGCACAGCAGCATTGACGTCGAATGTACCGATGGGTAAAGGGGACCGGCTCATAATATGTTACGCCGGTACTTCAAAGTACGGTTTTCTGGAAAATGGCTTACTTGCATTTGAGTCAAAAATAACCACTGATTACCACGAAAAAATAAATGCTGCTACATTTAAAGAGTGGTTCCAGAACGTGCTACTGCCCGGCCTGCCAGAGCCTTCAGTAATATTTATGAATAATGCCCCTTACCATTCAGTACAACTGCAAAAAGCACCGACCCAAGCCAACAAAACAGAATATTTGGTGGCTTGGCTACAAGAAAATGGTATTGATGCAAACATGCAAATGCTAAGAGCAGAATTAATGAAATTAGTTAAAGAAAATAAGCTTTAAAAAGTAAGATACGAAATCGATGAAATGTCTTTGGAATATCGTCATCGCGTTCTGAGAATTCCTCCATACCACTGCCAGTATAACGCAATTGAGCTGATCTGAGCTCAAATCGAAGGGTATGCAGCTTGCCACAACACTGTATCACCATTCGGCACAAAAAAGATGATGGACCTTTTGAAACAAGCCTGCGAAAAAGTCACAAGAGATGACTGGGCGAAGGTCATCGAAAAAACTAAAAAAACTTATATTTGAAGATTTTGAGTGAGACATAAGAATTGATACTCAGATTGATCATGGCTTGATAATTTAGGTTGGATAAGAAGATAACGACGGCAGTTCCTCAAGCGAATCTGGATCGAATTAAATGAAAACACATTAAAATAAATTTTAGGTTTAATTAAGTTTTTGTTGTATTATTTCGAGCAGTAAAGTAATATAACATACTTACTTAGTTTTTTTATTACGTAGTAACTATATTAACGAGGTCTTGTCAAGACTAGTTATAAAAACGAAGCTGATGTCAAAATTTGTAATGTAATATTCACCTCTTTCTCCGTACCCGTTTCGTTTCGAAACGGCCTCTACCAATGTACCTACTCTGTGACACATTTTGACAGCAGCTTCGTTTTTTTATGCCCGTCTTTAAAAGGCCTCATTTACATATTATTTCGCTAGTTGCGGATTAAAGTTAATAAAAACGTTACTAACTTAACCGTTATCCTATCGTTGTTAACGATATCATTACGATAAAGATAACGTTATTTTTTTCCCATTACTAGTCTTCCCAAAAAGACAGGTGTTAGGATAGCTTTCTCTGAGCGGCCAGACCATGGAGGTTCTAACCTCCATGGGCCAGACTTTAGACAACACAAAAATGGAAGAAGACTATTTATAACCACTGCGAAAATTACACTATTGCTATTTGATTTTTCTGTAAAGCTTTATATCAAGCTTATTAATAAAAAGTATATCCAATACTAACTTAACTTTACTATGTAATTAATACTATGTAATTACTATGTATAATGTAATAATCTAAGTAAAACGTAACAATTGGTGTCAGAAGTGGGACAAAATCATGCCGATTTTACCTAAGATGGAAACGGAGGGTGTCCGTACCCGAAGTCAACGCCAGCAGGAGACGGACCAAAGAAGATTTGGTGGTACAACGTCGCAGACTTCGGAGGGACAGCCGCCGGCTGCAAGCCCGTCAGTAGCTCCTACATCTGCAGCACCTGACTTAGGTGCTCTGATGGTGATGCTGCAGGAACAGGCTCGCCGACAGGAGGAACAGGCTCGCCGACAGGAGGAACAGGTCCGTCGATTGGAAGGGCAGCTAAGGGCAGGATAGGGTTGTTCAACATGACAACCGCCTGTCGGAAGCTGAAACCCAAATCAAGGAAGCTAAAACCCAAATCGACCAAGTGAACAATCGAGTTGATTACGTGGTGGCTGACGTGAAGAAAACGCTGGACGACCTCAAACTGGGTGATGGAACTACAGCTCCCGTAGTAGCTACTACACCTTCGCTACGTGGGTTCAAAGTGCCACCGTTCGACGGGACTTCTTCCTGGTCAGCCTACAAAATCCAGTTCGAGGCTGTTATGAAGGCGAACGGCTGGAATAAAAGTCAGGCCATGACTGCTCTCACACTAGGCCTGCGCGACCAGGCCTTAACTGTTCTGGAAGCTCTCGGTGAGGAAGTGACTTATGAGCAACTCCTTGAGGCATTGGAGGCGAGATATGGCGACGCTCACCTGGAACACGTCTTTCGTGCGCAGCTTAAAGATCGCGTGCAGCGCATAGACGAAAACCTGCAGCAGTGGGCTCTAGAGGTGGAGAAGCTGGTGCGAAAAGCATACCGGTCTGTACCTGCGCTCATGGAAGGGAACCTGGTGCAGACATTCATCGACGGCATCCGCGACCTGGAAGTCAGAGCTGCTGTGAGGCTCGGGCACCACGAGACGCTTAAGGACGCCTTGGCCCATGCACTGGAGGTGGAAGCCGTGCGGCAGGACCATCGTTCCCATCGCGTCAGGGAGGTTGCAGCAGCTACAGTTCGCGACTGCAACAAAGGATACAGCCCTAGGTGCTATGGCTGTGGGGAAAGGGGCCATCTTCGCTCCAGCTGCCCTAAGCGAACTGTAGAAAGGAGAGTTGATCGATCTCGAGAGGGTAGTGCAGCTAACGGCACCGCCTGGCGGTGGCCGGATCGTCGTTCCCCTCACGCTAGGGAGGTTGCAGCAGTTACGGTTCGCAACCATAATAAAGGATTCAGCCCTAGGTGCTGTGGCTGTGGGGAAAAGGGTCATCTTCGATCCAGCTGCCCTAAGCGAACCCTAGAAAGGGAAGGTGAACGATCTCAGAAGGGAAGTGCGGCTAACATCACCGCCCAGCAGCAGCCGGGATACGACAATGTTACTATCAGACATAGCAGCGGGAAATCTCATGGCAACGCAGATGCATCGTTAAGAAGACCTTATCCTGAAGATTGCAACCATTGTAGTAGGCAAGAGAGTAAGGAAGTGGTATCCGTTAGGATGCTCAGGACACACCACCTCAGCAACGGGTGGAAGGACAGCCTACGACATGCACATCAGGAAGATCCAGACATCAAGCCGATTCTGGGATGGATGAAGGCCCGTGCTATCAAGCCTAAGTGGAGGGACGTCTCAGCGATGAGTTCAACCACGAAAAGCTATTGGGCCCAATGGGGCAGCTTGCTGATTCAGGATGGAGTCCTGTGCCGTAAATGGGACAATGGTCGAGGAGACAGCTGTCGTTTGCAAATGGTTGTCCCTAAAGCTAAAGTGCCGAATGTTCTACAGCTGTGCCGTAATGGTCGTTCAAGAGTCCATCTGGGAGTTAAACGAACTCTACTGAAGGTCCGAGAACAGTTTTACTGGGTACATTATCGAGACGATGCCGAGGATTGGTGTCGTACATGTACAAGTTTACATGTACGACAAAATTATTATTAGCGGAAAATAATTAATAGCGGAAAACGTGTATTTTTCAAATAAATGGGTCGAAAATGTAACGGCTGTGATGCCGTAATATACGACATTTCGTACATGGAATGTGCAAGAGATGGATGCAATAAATTGTACCATCTTAAGTGCTTGGCTCTGACGAAGGATAAATACGAAGCGTTTACCGAAGAATACAAGTGCAATTGGAGATGCCCGGAGTGTGTTTGCAGTGCACCGATACGGGATAATTCGGACACACCAGTTCGAGGTAACCAGAATATAATGAATCAAACTTCTACCCCTTGTTATGTAAACTCAGACCGAGGCAATAGGATGTTTCCAAAAGAAGTTATAGAATTGGATATCAGTAGTAAAATACTGCAAGAATTGCAAGAATTTAGATTTGAAATGAACTTTAAAATAGATGAACAAATAAGGGAGTACAATTTGCTCAAGGACAGGTTTGTTGATACCGAAACAGAATTGCGTAAATTACGAGATACTATGAAAGTAGTGCAGAAGAAGGCAAGCAAAGTCGATGAATTAGAAGCACAGATAAAAACATTGGAGCAAAAAAATGAGCAATTAAAGAATTGTCTGAACAAAAATCAGCCTACAAAAGAAAGAAATGAGACAGTTAAGGAAATCAGAAAAGAGACTTTATCCTTTGCAAAGGTACTCACACAAAACGAAAAGCAGGTACTAAGCAAAAATCAGCCAGTAAACAAAGATAATAACAAAGATAAGCGTGTAATGGCATGCGTGGCCATGAAACCGACATGTAATATAGAAACCGCTGCGGAGAGTTTTGATAAAGAACAACTATCGACAGATAATACAGAAAATAAGATGGAAACTAGCAAAAAGAAAGGATCATGGATAACTGTACAGAAAAAGAAATATCCTGAGAGGCAAGTCTTAAGAGGAGGAAATACTGGTACAGGAAATATTCAAGGTACTGAAAGGAAAAAATTTTTACATGTTTGGCGATTAAAAAAGGATATTACAGTAGAAAGTTTGGAAGGACATGTAAAGAATATATGTGGAAAAGAGACGGAAATAACAGTGGAAAAAATTAAACATAAGACGGAACGAGACTATGCGTCATTTATAATAGGAGT
This sequence comes from Parnassius smintheus behrii, assembly GCA_036936625.1. NCBI lineage: Eukaryota > Metazoa > Arthropoda > Insecta > Lepidoptera > Papilionidae > Parnassius > Parnassius smintheus. The sequence goes on from JAUPFT010000004.1 coordinate 43,583,216, forward strand.
TCCAGAAAGTTCATACGAAATACTATGTAAACCAGAATGTTGGGCAGTTAACATTGAATTTTGTGAATGGGTGTGGTTTCGTAAACCACCCAATAAGTAATAAGAAACCACTCAATTTTGTGGAGATATACTATCAGAACGTGAGAGGATTGAGAACAAAATTACACGATTTTTATGTGGGAATTTCTTCCCATAGTTATGATTTTTTTGCAATAACAGAAACAGGATGCAACAATTCTATCTATGATTCAGAACTTATCCCACCTGGATACATGATACTTCGGTGTGATCGGGCAGACGGACGCAAGCAGGGTGGTGCGTGTTTAGTGGCCACACCACGATACGAGCTGCGGGAACTAAATACCCCGAACGATGTACGTATTCAAGATCACGCATTTGAACTGGTTAGCGCTGCGGTTTATCAACAAAATAAGTTCATGTTTGTGTTGTGTGTAGTATACATTCCACCGAGTTGTGGTGATAATGAATACATGTTGTTGTTAAGTATAATAGAAAATTATCGTGATGGCTACAATGATGTAATAGTGATAGGCGATTTTAATTTATATTCTAGCTCAACAAATGTACGCAATCATTTTGAGTACTTTTGCACATATTGTGAATTCACCCAGTACAACAAAATAGGAAATTGCAATGAACGACAATTAGATCTTGTTTTGAGCACGCGTTCAGTGGAAGAAGAATTGGAGGTGCGCGCGGCTGAGGCAATCGTGCCGCCCGACCCACATCATCCTCCGCTCGCCATTGTGGTGCAGCAGGGGCGTGCGCGGTACGGCGGGCAGCCCGCGCCGGCGCCACTGCTAGCTGAGTCTGAGGGGAGCAATCAGACGCATACTGGATGGAACTTCTATAAAGCAAACTTTCCGTTAATGTATTCGTTAATAGCGGCCATAGATTGGATGCCAATGTATAGGTTAGATGTAAATAATAGTTTAGATTATTTTTATGAAGTTTTAAACAATGTTATGGATGACTGCGTGCCAAGAAAAAAGCGAAGACGTGTAAACTCGGAGTACAGTTACCCCGAGTGGTACACGATAGACATTATTTGCAACATACAATTAAAAGCTAGGCTTCATAGGCAGTTTAAGGTTAGCAAATCAGGGGCCGATTATGAGGCGTTTGCTAAGTGTAGAACGTATGTAAAATATTTAATAAACTCCACGTACAAGAATTATAAAGACCGGATGCAGAGTGAGTTTCAGGAAAATCCAAAGGCGTTCTGGGCTTACATTAACTCAAAAAAAGACAGCAGAAGTCCACGCAAGATTTTAAAAGATAATAAGGTACTTAATAGTGAGCAGTGTGCTACTGAGTTTGCTCAGTATTTTTATTCGGTATTTAGCCCTAAGATGTCTAAGCTGGACGTGGAGGCGGCAGTGAATCAGGCTGGTGGTAAGAATGGTGCGGCTAGGGTACACTTAGAACAACTAAAGCTTGATGAAGTACTTTACGCTCTGCAAAAACTCAAGCCAAAAAAGTCATCGGGACCCGATGGCATACCGCCCTACATTTTCAAAGACTGTAGACTAGTACTTAGTAAGCCACTTCTCTACATATTTAATCAGTGCCTGGCGGAGGCAGTGTTTCCAGATAGATGGAAAACAACCAAGGTAGTCCCAGTACCAAAAGGAAAGTCAGCATCAAACGTGGACCAATATAGGCCGGTTGCTGTGCTTTCGACACCAGCTAAAGTACTGGAGGCTGCAGTACACAAGAGCATCCTCTCGCAAGTCAATGTACAGCTTTCGGACGAGCAACACGGTTTTAGACCCGACAGGAGCACCACCAGCAACCTAATTAATTATATGAATTATATTGTACCTGAAGTGGATGCTGGAGGACAGGTAGATGTAGCTTTCTTGGATTACAAAAAAGCTTTCGACCTAGTGGATAATGACATACTGCTCACAAAACTGGCAGGTGTAGGATTTACTCCCCATTTACTAACATTTTTTGCTAGTTATATGCGGAACAGAGAGCAGTATGTAGAATATGCGGGGTGTAGGTCAGAAAACTATTTAACTAGGTCCGGAGTAAGTCAGGGCAGCAATCTCGGTCCATTGCAATTCATATTGATGTTAAATGACCTTCCAACGGTTGTCAAAGATGCTCATTGTACTCTATTTGCAGATGACCTGAAACTGTATCTTGCTGTGAGGAACAGAGAGGATTGCCAAAAGTTACAACAAGATATAGATAGGGTGGTAGCCTGGAGCCAACATAATAACTTACAATTTAACATCACGAAGTGCATAACTATGACCTTCAGCCGTGTACTATCTCCAGTTACGTACCAATACCAGGTTAACGGGGCACCAATAGCGAAAGTGTCAAAAGTCAAAGATTTAGGGGTTAATTTCTCCTCTAAACTAGAATTTGGAGAGCATATAACCAAAATCTGTAAGAAAGCCTACAGAAATTTGGGATTCGTACTACGGATAGCTAGGGACTTCACTAATATAAAGACAGTTATTGCATTATATAATTCTTTAGTGAGGAGCCAATTAGAATTCAACGCGGTCATCTGGTCTCCACATGAGACTAAGTATAGTATCATGTTGGAGAGAGTGCAGAATATATTTATTAGATATTTATATCAAAAAATGTATGGAGTATACCCATTTTACCCAAATAAGTATCCTACCTTATTCACCTTAGGTATGGTAGGATACAATGAGCTAAAGGTTAGGAGGAATTTAGCGCTTGTTTTATATATCTTTAAGGTGATGAGGGGAAAGATTCACAATCCAGACGTATTGCAACAAGTGCGCATATGTGTTCCGGACAGATACGTGTGGCGGCGGCGACGACCGCAACTGCTAGCTGTGCCGCGCGGCCACACTAAGCTAGTGACTGAAGCGCCCTTTACACGCGCCCTCCGTATCCTCAACCGTCTAGCAGAAGACATCGATATATTTTGTTGTACTCTGGGTGGGTTCATAGTAAGAGCTCTGTTTGAAATTAGTTATGGTCCTTCTGTGATATAGATACCTGTTTGAAATAGCAATAAGTACATATCTGGAATCGAAAATTATTATCTTGTAACTGTATAGTTGGAGTTGGTAAAATAGTTGTCTACATTATCGCATTAGGTGATAAACCTGTAAAGATAATTGTATAGTGGAAAATAAATAAATAAATAAAATAAATAAATAAGTTGTGCGGCCGTGCGGGGACCTCAGACACGTAGTAGAGGAGCACCGAAATTGTACAATGTTGGTGCACCACGGGATAGGACAGCCCTTGACATTGCGGAGCCGTTACAGAAAGGCGCAAGAGAGTCCCTCTTGCGCCTATGATCGTCCATCGCTTGGCGTGTTATTATGGGGCCGATAATGCTCGGGACGAGCATGTCTTAGAAGGGGGCAGTGTTACGCGCTCAAGTCGACGGCACTAGCGCCATCTAGTCTCGAACCGAAGAACTAAACTTCTTGAAGTTGAAACACGAACTCTCGGTACCTTGCGCGTGTTTACTTGAATGTTCTGGATGATTCGGTACTAATGTGTATTTATAGGCGTTGCAAGGTGCGATCGAGGAGGTATTGAAGTTGGCGAGACAAGCGAAGCTTCGGAGCGGAATAAAGTGAATCAGTGTGATTAATTATTAGTGTTTTTAACTTTAGTGTAAAGTGAATTAAAGTGTTAATTTAGGTAATTCTATCAGCAATTTTTATTGTCACGAACCTCAAACTCGTAACAATTGGTTACAGTATTAATTACATAGTAAAGTACAATATTAAAGTTACAATATTAATTACATAGTAAAGTACATAAACATTACATACTGTATGTACTTTACTATGTAATTAATATTGTATGTTTTACTTAAACTTACATAGTAAAGTTAAGTTAGTATTAAATGGAGAAGTCTTCACAAGTGTAAAATATTTGAAAGCTGGTGCTTTACGCATGGTACCATATAAATTTAATTAAGATCTAATCAGTAGTTTGTGAGTTATCTTCTATAATGCGTATTTAATTGACCTCGAATACATTGATGATCTTTTCCATACAACTCCATACATGGAGTTATGGAGTATAGAGGTAAGGCGTACAGACTGTATAAAAAAGTGTCCGATATAGTCTTTGTCCATGATATATCAATTTATGCAAGCATAGCTAAAGCAAACAACGCTTTAAAGTAATATGTATATATGGAGTGTAGTACTTCTACACTCCATAAATATGTTGTTATCACTGACCTCTATATATACAAGTACGCTGGACTGGCTATACCAATCAAAATGACTGTGCCAATTTGAAGCGCCGCTAAAGGATATCTTGAAAAATAAAATTGACGTAATATGCCAAAGTCTGTTGTCTTATTTATATTGTCATATTTAAAAAAATGTATTTTGAACTTTTAAACTAGAAAACGAAAGTATTTTATGTTGTTTGATTGTGTATAATATTAGTTACATAAAAAGAATTATTTTTATTAGTAATGAGAGTGTGCGTAATCTGTAAAACTCGTTACCAAAAGGGAAGTGGTGTAACATTTCACAAGTAAGTGAATTTGCAGCTAATATTAAATAAATAAAAACTATTTGATAATATAACTACTTAAAATTTGTTACTAATCTTAATATCATTTATACCAACATGTTTGATTGTATATTACTGAGTTTTGATAAACAATAAAATTCAATAGGGTTGTCGAGTTCCTGTTCTATAATACCTATCGATGTTCTTTCCTACCAATATCTGTTAATAAACAAAGTCGCCAACAACAGATGATTATCAAATGTTAAATAATTAACAGGTTTCCAACTGAACCTAGACTCAAATTATGGCTTAAAAGCATAAATATTGTGAATTGGCATCCGAAACAAAATGATCATATTTGTTCCAAACATTTCACAGACGATTGTTTTATTAGACATGAGAACTGCACCACTTTGAAAAAGTGCAGTATACCGACAATATTTTGTGGTAGTACCAGTACCAGTAAGTATAAAAGTATTAGATTATTATTTAGAATGTTTTTTTATTTCTTCTTTCCTAATTTTTCACCAAACTCAAGGGCCATAGCCAAGTGTCGAAAGGTCGCCCGATGATGTCGAGCCACGTTGGATGTTGTTAGTGGGATGCGGCTAGAGGAAATTTCTCTCCCTGTACCGCTGTAGTCGAGGTGGAGTAGTAAGGGAAGAGGAGTGTTGGTATGGCAATTGGCGATGCGCCACTCGAGTATCTTTCGCGACTTTGGTGAGACTGCACCACTTGATGCTTTCAAGTGCTCGTTTTTCCCTGGCTCCATTCACATATCGGGCTCGGGGAGTCCGTAGTGCAGGTGGAGTTAGAGGCCGCGAAGGGCAGTGTGGCTTGTGTTTCTGGTGCGCCTTATCTGAGAATGAAATCGGGGAGGAGAAGTCAGCAACTAAGGAGGGGCTGCCATTGGGTGGCTGGTGCCAGAGGGGCCGCGGATATGTATAAAAGCGTTTCCGTGGCCCTGCCAATTTACGGCGGACGTAGATCACCATGGGATTTTAGTAAGTGCGATCTAGAGATTTAATTCTCTCTCAATTGCAGGCATGTAATAGTATGAGTACATATTTGTGCTATTTGCTGTAGAGACTATTGGTCCGTAGAGTGCACGTATGGTGTAGTTCCTAAAAAACTGTATCTGCGACGGATCATCGCTGCTGGTAATAAGAAGTTGTTTAGTTTGTTGCTTCCTCGCTTGAAGGTTAAGTATAGCCATTCAGAGATGGCACGTAGCCAGCATTCTTGGGACGATACCACGGAAAGTAGGACTGTATATATAATTTTAATTTCGAAAATGACACTGTAAATAACTGATAACTATGTAATTCAAAGTTTATATTTAAAGCTATTAAATATATATATATATATATATATATATATATATATATATATATATATATATATATATATATATATATATATATATTATACTTTCATGCACAAAAAAAGTACATATGGCGGACTTAATGCCATAGGGCATTCTCTCCCAGTCAACCATTAGGCTAAACAGAGATAGACATTATGGAGGCGGTGCAGCAATAATCAAATAGAGAGGATAAAAGAAATAATAATATATATAATAAACAATACATACATATTATATACATACATACATATATATATATATATATATATATATATATATATATACATATATATATATATATATATATATATATATATATACATACACAATAGGTTCGTATAAATATTATATATGTCAGAACAAATATGAAATATATAAGAAAAAGAGAGCTTAGTCAATTCAAACTTGCAACGATTTAATCATATACTTACGGATTTGATTTTTAAAGACGAATTTGTTGGGAGCTTTTTTAATGTCAAGAGGGATGTCGTTCCAGAGTCTGATGGCCACGAGGGCGAAAGAGTGAGATAAATAACCAGTACGGTGTGAGCAACTTGGGATTGGCCGAGGAACGGAGAGAAAAATTATGAGAATCTCCCATGTATTGAAATTTAGATTTCAGATACTCGGGAGCACATGGATCGTTCAAAATTGAGAAAAGGGTGCAGAGTATTCTAACATATCTGCGCTGTCGGATAGGCAACCAGTTTAACTGTGTACGAAAGGAAGATACATCGTCGTTTTTACTCGTATTGGTCGTATTTACGAAGACCATAAATGTATCTGATGCAGTTGTTAAGCAGACGATCAAATGTATTAAGATGAAGTTGAGACAGGTCTGCGCAACACACATCGACATAATCAATAATCGGTACAATAAGTGATTGGACAAGTAAAATCTTGGTATTGGTGGGAAGAAAGTTTTTAAATCGATATAGAGATCGCAAAGTTCTAGTAATTTTGCGACTTTTGTATATGTTTGTTCCATGTTAAGCAACCATCGATGTACAGACCAAGGTTCTTTACGCTAGTAGAGAATGGTATGACATTATTATTAAACATAATTGATGGTAGGGTGGCAATATCCAGTTTAGATAATAATCTTGAGCTACCTAAGATTATCGTTTGGCATTTAGACGGGTTCACGTTTATGCCATACACAGTAGACCATTCTGAGATATATTTTAAATCATCATTTAACAGTGAAATAGCATTTAGGATATTTGAAGGCTCCACTTGCATATATAACTGCAGATCATCAGCATACAAATGGTAAGAGCTCTTGAGATTTAGTGTGATGAGATTTATAAAAATGGAAAACAGAAGAGGAGAGATAATACCGCCTTGAGGGACGCCAATTGATACATCACGCCAGTCAGATAGTATATGACCAGTACGCACAGCCTGTTGGCGCCCCCGAAGATATGTTGAGAACCATTCCTGAGCTGAAGACGAGATATTCAAATGAGAAAGAAGAGCTAACAAGATACCATGATCAACAGAATTAAATGCATTAGAAAAATCAATTAAGATGAGAACGGTCAAATTTGATATTTCCATCCCCTCACGAATATCTTCCGTAACCTTGAGAAGAGCAGTAGTAGTAGAATGACCCGGGCGGAAACCAGACTGATAAGGGGAAAGAATATTCATTGAGAAAACAAAAGCAGAAATCTGTTTATGAGCGACAGCTTCCAGAACCTTAGAAAGAAAAGGCAGAATAGAAATTGGTCTGAAATTAGATAAAGAGCTGCATTCAGTAGCTTTCGGGATGGGAATAATAAAGGCTTTACGCCAGAGAGTTGGAAAAGCACCATTCATCAGCGAAAAGTTAATTATATGAGTTATCAGGGGTAAAACAGAATCCAGCACGTGCAAAACCATTACCCTACTCACGTCATCACATCCAACGGCTTTCGATTTAATAGAGGAAAGTGCTTTGCGTACCTCGTCTTCGTCTACAGGAGTAAAAGTGAAAGTTTCATGAGAATAAGGAGGCATGGAAGATATAAAAGAGATGGCATTAGCTCTAGAATCATCAGAAACTATTTGAGAAGACAGAAAATGACGATTAAAATCGTCAGGAGAAAAGGTGACGCTATTATAGTCAAATTGCGATTTTCCATATCCAAGCGTATTCAGAAACTTCCATATATCAGCCGAAGATGAATTAAGTAGTTGTTCGTGGATATATTGGCGTTTAGCAGCTCTCACCATCTGGTTGCATCGATTTCTTGCAGCTTTATATGCTTGCCACTTTACCTCAGTGCGATTCTTCTTGAAAGCACGGAAAGATCTATCGCGTTTAGCCATAGCCAATCTTACCCCAACCGTGATCCATGGAGGAGGAGGACGCTTCAGTCGAACAACACGCTTAGGAGTATGTTTATTATACAGTCCTAATACGTTGCTGTTAAAGAAGTCAACTTTTTCATCAACTGTGGAAGCAGTATAAACAGATGACCAGTTAATAGCATCTGCATCACATTTAAGCTTGTCCATATCTATTCTAGCAAGACTACGAATAGAGATGGACACAGGTAAAGGCTTGGGGGACTTTAATTTATATGACAGATAAAGCAGGTCATGCCGCGAAAATCCAGAAGCAGGGAATTGTCTATAATTGACAACGTGATCAACGGAGGAGACGGCAATAAGGTCAATCCAGGTGTCAGCAGAGTGGAGTTGTGATGTGTTGCATTTAGAGGCAAAATAGAGAAATTATGCGACAACATGGTCGACCTCAGTTTCGAAGATTTAAGAGAAACCCCAGATAGGTCGGTGTTAAAGTCTTCCATGATAATGTGATGTGTGTAGGCAGAACTGTAAGGCAATAAATTTATTTCCAAATCGGAGAAATAGTCCACTTGAGGTGGACAGTAGACAACTCCAAGAAACACTTTAACACTCTTGACATTAACTTCAACAAAAATGTATTCCATTGAACCGGAATATAGAGCAGGAGATGTGTTTAATATTTTATAAGGTAAATTACTACGCAGATAGATAGCAACACCTCCGCCTCTTTTACCAGTGCGGTCATTACGGAGTAAAATATAACCTGGAAGACTATAAGACGTGGAAGAGAGTTCAGGCTTGAGCCAGCTTTCGGATATGAGTATAGCGTGAACTGCATTAGAAGAGAAAGTATCCAGGAGCTCCGTATGATGTTGAGGAATACTTTGTGCATTTAAATGGCAAATGTGAAAACAGTTTAACAATTTTTGAGATTCGTCGTACATTAGCGTACGTAGCGTGGCGGGCTCATCCGAACCATTAACAAGTGAAAGGGAAGAGGAGCTGTTGCAAGTGGAATAAAAAGATTCATCATCTGACATTAAACAAAATTACTTAAAATAATAAAATAATTAATATTATATAATAAAATAATACTAAATATAAATAAGTATTTAAAATAATAAAATTATATCAAATAAATATAACTGAATATTATAAATAATGACTAAATACAGATGTATATCTCCATGCATCACCCTCCGGCTCACTGTTTACAATCTTAAAAATAACACCAGGAAAGTAAAAGAAAACAAATGCCAAATTAAAGCAAAATAGAAAAAGAAAATCAATAAACGAACGAAGCGTTTAAAAGTAAACAACTAAAGAAAATATAATAAAAAACAAAGTAATGAGTAATTAGGCTAGATTATTACGTATAACTAAAATAAAGTTGAATCAAATATAACTTGTGTACATATTCTGTCAATAGTAATGCTAATGTAATTAGTATGGCAAAAAGCCATGCAACCGAAGCCAATAACATAACAATCTGTCTATGTCATCTGACGTCTGTTAAAATGTCTGTTATTATCATAGAGATAATAATACCTATGGAGGCGCCGTATTCTACTATAGAAATCATAGTTATACAAATATCTATAACATCGACACACACTTGTCAAAAATACTTTTGTTTCTTTTTAACAAAGCAGTAGCTTCATTAGAAAAGGGAGACAACAACAGTTTGTCAATTGCTTATTTTGACAACACTTTCGTGTGACGTCATTAGCTCTTCCATGCGTGACTGCGTCGCCGTTAAGTGCTGAGTTTTGTGGTAGATCTGCTGTCAAACTGTTGAATGCTAAAAGTTTTTTTGTTGTGTAGTGCAGTGCCTTCATCTTATCTTATAGTAGGTGTATCTTCTATTTATATTTTATTATGTTACTAGATAACCACCTTTGATTGTAACTCTTAATTGAGAGGCATTTCTGAGTTTTTACAAAACTACCGTACTGCAATTGATTTTTAAATTAAAATATTTTTGTGAAGCATAATTAAATCACGTCACGTGTTATAAATAATAATAATAATATAGTATATAATATTTGTGATGAATTATGTGCAGATAAATTAATAATAAATACGTATAGATTTTTAAAAGAGTTCATTTCATTTTTACTCAACTAATCATTATTATTTTACATTAATGAGATCTGGGATCAACATGGTAGCGGAACTAAATAATGGTAGACTACCCAGGAGGGTACCAGCACCCCTGGAGAATCCCTCGCTGAGCATCCACGACCATGTTTCTCCACTTCTGAGCGTGGGTGCTCAGGCTGCCCCGCGTATTCTGGGGGGGGGGGGGGGCAAAATTCCGCTCAAGACTACAACTGCTCGGGGCAAACGGAGCAACAAAACCAAGGCGACCACTGCCACGCTGTCCGTGAATTTCTGCAATATCAGGGGACTTCACTCTAACCTAAACGCCGTCCACTACCATCTCGAGACGGCGAGGCCGGCTCTGCTCTTTCTGACCGAGACGCAGGTGTCCTCTCCGGCTGATGTCTCGTATCTCTCCTACCCGGGGTACAAATTGGAACACTCCTTTGTGCCTCGGGCTGGAGTTTGCGTTTACGTCAGAGAGGACATCTGTTCTCGACGCCTCGGCAGACTTGAAGGTTCGGACCTGTCCATCCTTTGGCTACGCGTAGACAGCGACGACCATCCGCGCGTCTACGGGTGCCTCTATAGGTCCCATAGCGGTAATGCCGAAACAGACCGACTCTTCGACCACGTCCAAATGGCTGCAGATTCGTTGCTACAGCAGATCCCCTCCGCAGAGATCGTGATCCTCAGCGACTTTAACGCCCATCACGCCGAATGGCTTGGTTCACGTTTAACCGATCATGCGGGGAGATCTGTTCATGATTTTGCCTTGGCATATGGTCTGACACAACTGGTTACTTCGCCTACGCGGATTCCAGATGTGGAGGATCATGCACCTTCCCTGTTGGACCTTCTGCTGACCTCTCACCCGGACGGATATCAGATTTCCGTCGACGCCCCTTTAGGCTCCTCGGACCATTGTCTAGTCCGGAGTGTTGTGCCACTCACGCTGAAATCGCGGTTGCATTCTGCAGGCTGCCGCCGTGTTTGGCACTATAGGTCAGCCGATTGGGATGGGATGCGGTCTTTCTTTGCATCCTACCCTTGGGAGCGGGTTTGCTTCTCGCCGGATGATCCCAACGTTGTTGCGGATTCTGTTACTGATGTGGTACTTCAGGGTATGGAACTTTTTATTCCTTCCTCTGTGGTGCCCATTGGAGGCAAATCTCAGCCATGGTTTGGTCGCTCCTGTAAAATAGCATCATGCTATAAGCAGGAGTGCTACCAAGCCTGGGTTGATGCATCAGCGTTCCGGTATGTAAACACCAGCGCTCTAAAAAAGAAGTATAATTCCACCTCTAGGTCCTTCAAAAGAGTCATTGCCAAGGCAAAGTCAGAGCACATAGGCAGAATTGGCGAGAAACTAGTTCGCCTTCCTTCTGGAACCAGTGCATTCTGGTCTCTCGCCAAGGCTGTCCAGGGGAATTTCTGTCAGCCATCTCTTCCATCTCTGCACAGGGAGGACGACTCACTGGCCCGTACAGCAAAGGAGAAAGCCGATCTTCTGGGCTCTTTCTTTGCGTCTAACTCGACTCTCGATGACGGGGGGAGTACGCCGCCGACCATCCCGCGGTGTGAGTGCTCCATGCCGGAAGTGCAGTTCACACAGCTCTCGGTTCGCAAAGCACTCCTCTCCCTGGACATCCACAAGTCGAGTGGGCCTGACGGAATCCCCCCAATTGTGTTGAGGACGTGTGCTCCAGAGTTGGCACCGGTTTTAACGCGTCCGGTACTCCTACTCCCTAGGCGTAGTCCCAAAATCATGGAAGACGGCTTTCGTCCACCCGATCCAACTACCGGCCCATCGCCATCACCTCCTTGTTCTCCAAAACAATGGAGTCCATTGTAAACTGCCAGCTCATGAGGTACCTTGAGGATCACCAGCTGATTAGTGACCGCCAATACGGTTTTCGCCGTGGTCGGTCAGCTGGTGATCTTCTGGTCTACCTCACTCACAGATGGGCGGAGGCAGTAGAGTTCAAGGGGGAGGCATTGGCCGTTAGTTTGGACATTGCGAAGGCCTTCGATCGGGTTTGGCACAAAGCGCTTCTTTCGAAGCTCCCTTCCTATGGGCTTCCCGAGAAATTGTGCGATTGGATCACCAGCTTTCTTGCAGATCGGAGCATCAAGGTCGTTGTAGACGGTGCAAGCTCCGATTGCAAGCCTATTAATGCTGGTGTTCCACAGGGCTGCGTGCTATCGCCAACGCTGTTTCTTCTGCATATCAATGATATGTTGCATACCCGTAACATTCATTGCTATGCGGATGACAGCACTGGTGATGCTCTTTACACCGGCCGAGCCAATACTCGTATTTCTCGGGAAAACGTCTCCGAGTGCCGGGATAAACTTGTGTCTGAAGTCGAGTCTTTGCTGAACAGAGTCTCGGATTGGGGACGACTAAATCTAGTCCAGTTTAACCCCCAGAAGACACAAGTTTGCGCGTTAACCGCTAAAAAGAACCCCTTTGTCGTATCCCCTCAGTTTCAAGGCACTCCCCTTGTTGCCTCAGCCAGTATTGGAATCCTCGGCGTCGACATATCGAGTGACGTGCAGTTTCGTGGTCACTTGGAAGGGAAGGCCAAATTGGCCTCTAAAAAGCTTGGCGTGCTCAGCAGAGCGGGACAGTATTTCATGCCGGCACACCGCCTGCAACTTTACAAGGCGCAGGTTCGGCCGCACATGGAGTACTGTTCCCATCTCTGGGCTGGGGCTCCCCAGTAACAGCTCCTTCCACTTGACCGCATCCAGCGCAGAGCGGCTTGAATCGTCGATGACCGAGTGCTTTCCGATCGGCTCGATTCACTGGCGCTGCGAAGAGATGTTGCATCTCTTTGCGTATTTTATCGCATCTATCACGGGGAGTGCTCTGAGAAATTTTTCGGATTAATCCCAGCCGCCAAATTTCGTGAACGCACTACACGGCAAACGTCCCGATACCATCCACACCATCTGGATGCTTGGCGGTCCACCACTGTACGTTTCACAAGGAGTTTTCTTCCACGTACAACCTCTCTGTGGAATAGTTTACCACCGGCGATTTTTCCGGACCGATACGACCTGGGGACCTTCAAGAAAAGAGCTTACTCCTTTCTAAAGGGCCGGCAACACACCCGCAACTCTCCTGGTGTTGCGGTGTATCATGGGCGGCGGTAGTCACTTAACATCAGGTGAGCCGCATGCTCGTTTGCCCCCTCTTCTATAAAAAAAAAAAAAGTTCATTAAAATGTTACTTAGGCTTAGAAAGGCTAGAACCCAGAGCCATAAAGCCAGTTAATTAAAGAATAAAATAAAAAATATTACTTAATATGTAGGTAAACAAAACAAAACAAAAGTATATTAAATATATATATATATATATATATATATATATATATATATATATATATATATATATATATATATATATATATATATTTAATATTATCTAGCTCGTAACCGGCGCATTACTGCCGCAGAAGAAATAATTGTGAAAATATCGTTAAAAATGTGGAAGAGTTGTATTGTATAATTAGGAATGATAATACAATAATTGAAATAGAATGATATATATATATATATATATATATATATATATATATATATATATATATATATATATATATATATATATATATATATATATATATATATATTCTATAACTTTCAAATAAATAGTCAGTACAATACGCACGCCACCTAGTGTCAGTTAATTGTACCATGCGTATAACCTTCGCACAAGTGCAACCAATAGGTTGACTAAGTTTTCATCGTAGAAAGTACGAACAAACATAAATTTTTATATAGTAGAAAATATTTTACTGTCTATAGACAGACCTGTAGTTGATTAGAATAAGCGTAATTATAGCAGCTGATTTGATTTTCTTTATAATACTAGAACTAAATGAACGGTTGACAATAAATTATTTTAGAAACTATGTTTTTTATTTTTCTTTTGTGTAGATAGTTTAATCTTAATAATTTTTTGTTGAATGGTCTAAGGGCTACGATGGCTATCCGAGTACAGAACCAGAGTACAAAACTAATCCGACTGTAGAGATGTGTAAGACAGGGTGACGTGATATCCCTGAAATATTTTACTGCGGTATTGGAAGACGTCTTCAAGCTACTGGACTGGAAAGGATACGGTATTAACGTCAATGGCGTGTACGTCACTCACCTTCGATTTGTCGACAATACAGTCATTATGGCAGAATCGCTGGAGGACCTACACACTATATTCAATGACCTCAACAGTGTCTCCCAACGGATAGGTCTTAAGATGAATATGGACAAAACAAAAGTCATGTGTAATATCCATGTCAAACCTATGCCGGTGGTTTTTGGGAGCACTTAGCTGAAGTTGTTGACGAGTATTTTTCTCGGGACAAATAGTCCGACTAGGTAAGTTCAACTTCGACCGACAGGGCAATCTACGGATTCAACTCGGCTGGGCAGCGTTCGGGAGATTACAACACATATTCTCGTCAGGAATACCTCAAAACTAGATTGTACAACAAGTCCGTGTTGCCAGTGATGACTTATCGATCTGAGACGAGGTCTTTCCCTGCTGGCCGAATGAGGAAGCTTGAAGTCGCTCAGCGAGCTATGAAGAGGGCTATGCTCAGGGGTTCAAACTTAGGAATGAGGATATCTGCAGCAGAACCAGAGTGATTGACATCGACCAATGGATTAGTAAGCTGAAGTGGCAATTAACCGGCCATGTAGCTCGAAGAACCGAATACCGATGGGGAAAAAGGAAAAAAGGGAGTGGCAGCCTCGTACCGGCAGGTGAAGTGTAGGACGTTCACCCACTAGATGGAGTCAAAACCTAGTAAGACATGCAGGAAGTTGATGGATGCAGGTAACTCAGGACCGTGCTTTATGGCATTCCTTGGGGGAGGGTTATGTTCAGCAGTGGACTTGTGAAGGGTTTTAATGATGATGAATGATAATTGCATTATATTAATATGATACATAAATAGAATGGACGTCACGGGTAGAGTCCATCTATCCATAGAGTCCATTCTGTTTATTTAGGTATAGGTAGGGTATAGAATTTTTATCGATATAATTTGGTACATTGTCTTATCCCTATTATTAGTTCCGTGGACGTGCACTTCTGCTGTCAGCGCCAAAATGGCGGAAATCAAATCGCTTCATCATGTCACGGTGTATAGCCAGTCCAGCGTACTTGTATATATAGAGGTCAGTGGTAGTTATGTAGTAATATGTACCTAACAATCTATGAAAATGTATAAAAAAAACACTTTTTTATCAGCAATAGAACTATGGAGTGTAATAGTAAGGAGTACCAACTCCCATAGTAGAATATTTGAAAAAGTGGTCATCTGTAAGCAGAAAATAACAGTTCAAAAACTCTTCACAATAGCGCTGGAGTAGCTACTGGGATGAAATGAACTTAGCAGTTTCGACGGTTTGAAGTGTGCTGCTAAACTGCTCAGTATCTCTAAAATCTAAAATTATTTTATTTAGTACATATAACCTCAAAAAAGTCGTCTATCCTACTAATATTTTTCGGTGCGTTCTTTCAAATTTACCCCGTAGCTATATAGTGGCGCCATGGCATATTATGGACACTTTTTAATACAAAGTCTGTACTCCTTTCTTCTACACTCCATAAATAGAACTATGTTAAATAAATATTAATTGTCTACATATTGTGATAGTTTATTTTATATTATATTCAATAGGGATATGTTATGGGGTAAGATAAGTACCACCTACTCAACACTAGATGGCACTTCTCATTTATTTGCCTATAAATTGCCTTATACGACGATGACAATGATGTTGATCTCAATGTAATTATTACGTATGTACTTATATGATACGCAGTTTTCAAAAAGCATTTAAATTAATAAATCCTTTAATTTTTAATGAATCCCGTATAACAATATATATATATATATATATATATATATATATATATATATATATATATATATATATATATATATATATATAAATATATCCTATACTATTAAACGAGCAATTCTTGTATATATGTATATATATATATATATATATATATATATATATATATATATATATATATATATATATATATATATATATATATATATATATATATATATATATATATATATATATAATCGGGATCTCGGAAACGGCTCCAACGATTTTCATAAAATTTAGTGTCCAGGGAGTTTCGGGGATAATAAATCGATCTAGCTAAGATTTATTTTTAGAAAATGTCTTTTTGTCCGTGTTTTTAGGCAATTAAAAACTGCTACAATATAGTTAGAATAAGAAGGTAAATTTTGACAGTTTGGTAATGATTATAAATAGCTTATTGGTATAATGGGCGGTCACAAAATCGTAAAACCCCGGTTCGAGCCCAGACCGACCGACCGACTTTTTTATTTTTTTTTTCAAGTTTCTTTCTTTTTTGAGAAAATATATTTTTTTCGAGCCCTTTTTTTAGTATTTTTTAAAAACACGAAAATTTAAATAAAAATAATTGCACTCATGATTTTTTATTCAAATAACCAGTTCAGTTTTTTCTGTTATGTCGCTAAGATCAAAAAATATTATTTATAATTCATCAGTATGTAATTTGTATCTAAATATAATTTCCAAAACACACGAATTAAAAAAATCGAGCGAAAAATACCGAGCAAAGCTCGGTCAACCGGGTACTATATATATATACGGGGTAATTTAACCTCGAGTCAGTCAAATGTTGAATAAACCTCTTCATTCATAAAACCATTACAGCATATAAAAAGTCCTCTGCTTAAACATAGGCTTCTCCAAAGATTGTCTCCAAGGGGTGGGGGTGGGGGTGATATTTTCCAGTTTCTATACTTGGCAAGCTGGTTGATAACTGTAGTATTTTACAAAATTTTGCCATACTTTCTATGTATACTTTAGGGGAAATCGGGCAAAACAACACACGGCATTTATTTCAAATTAAGACATATTCCTGGAATAGAATTGGTAGAATGAGTCCAATATGAGTGAGTATAAGCAAAATATCAATTAATCCATGCTAATTGTACTTATCTAGGTACCTAAAGAGAAGAAAAACTATTTTGTTTGTGCGCTACGCTTCACACTTCTACATTGTAGTTGTTCAATATGTGCTGTCGTTACATTTTTGTCCATAATTTTTCTTAATTAATAGATACGTAGGTAAAATTTTAACTTAAGCTGATGAATCTCGTCTGGTCCCATATAAATTTGATCAAGATCTGACTTGTAGTTTTTGAGTTATCCTTAAATAATTCGTATTTAATTCAAATGCATAGATTCGGTCGTATTGAAGTCGGTTGTAAATTTTTTTTTATTTTACCACTTGCCTACAGTAGCCTCAAAGATATACTTAGTAATCATGTACGGAATTAGGCTCTACGATTTTCTTACACCACTACCATACGGTAATGTTTATAGTTTTGTCCATAGTTAACGGATAAAATGATTTTGATAATTCTTTATAAGGCTTAATATTCACCAATTATTTCTAAAGATAAAGAGTAAATGATAACTATTGTAGAGTTCTGTTGTCTTAGTAGGTACTTTAAAATAAAGAGTTCAAACTTTAAGGTTGGCTGTCTCAGACATTAGGGCATTCAAATAAAGAGTACGGAATAAAAAAAATATGCATGCAGCTCATACGCGACAGAAGTGAAACCTTCAAATGAAATGAAATATAAAATACAAATACTTTAAATGATTTTTTAAATATTATAATTTAAACTACAATCATCATCACAGCCCTTCACAAGTCCACTGCTGAACATATGCTTCCTCCAAGGAATGCCACAAAGCACGGTCCTGAGCCACCTGCATCCATCGACTTCCTGCATGTCTTACCAGGTCATCACTCCATCCAGTGGGGGGTCGCCCTACACTACGCCTACCGATACGAGGCTGCCACTCGAGAACCTTTTTTCCCCATCGGTTGTCGGTTCTTCGAGCTATATGGCCGGCCCTTTGCCACTTCAGCTTACTAATCCGTTGGGCTATGTCGGTCACTCTAGTGCTACTGCGGATATCCTCATTTCTAAGTTTATCACGCAGAGAAAGCCCGAGCATAGCCCTCTCCATAGCTCGCTGAGCGACCTTGAGCATCCTCATACGGCCAGCAGTGAAGGACCATGTCTTATATCTGTAAGTCATCACTGGCAGCACGCACTGGTTGTACAATCTAGTTTTCGGGTTTTGAGGTATACCTGACGAGAAGATGTGTCTTAATTCCCCTAACTCTGCCCAGCCGAGTTGAATCCGTCGATTGACCTCTCGGTCGAAGTTGGACTTACCTTTTTTTTTTTTTTTACGGGGGGAAATCCTCATGGACTGCCTCTGCCTGGGGAAAGGCGGAGGGGTGTGCCGGACTCTTACCGGCTAAAACCACCCCGGTGTCTCCTCGCACGTTCACGCGAGGGGCCGCGGGAATCCAAATTCTTCCGCAGCCCCACACTAGTGCTGGCCCGGTCTGTACGGGCCTCGTCTCCTGCACGGGGTAGTGAGGTGTTCAACTACCCCGTGTATCACCTCAGAGGCGCGCGCCGACACCCACGCGTGCCTCCGCCTCGGGTCCATCGAATAGGGGGGCGGGGGCTTCCCCTAGTCCCTCGCCCCTGGACTCATTTATGGGGGCTGGAAAAGGGCGTTGTCCGCCCTTCTCCTGCACCCGGTGCGCCTTCTGCGGCCAGGGAAGGGAGTCGAGATCTCCCTCTCCCGTTTCGCAGTTTCCTTCTGCGATATCACGTCCTCACAGAAGGACACCACTGCATCCCACGATTCTGCGCTACCGACCATCCTCCGCACCAAGGCCGACAGCGACAGATCGCCTCCTACTTCATTTGTGAGGACCCGGCGCTGCTCCTTCCAAGCTACACACTCGGCGAGCGTGTGTTGCGCCGTGTCCTCCCCGCAATGGACGCAGTGGTGGCACCGAGCGTCCGGCTCCCTGTCTATGCGGCACAGGTACTTGCCAAAGCAGCCGTGCCCCGACAGCACCTGCGTCACCCTAAACGACAGGGAGCCGTGCCTTCTCCCAAGCCAGTCGTCGAGTACTGGCCGGATCGCCTCGACGATAGCGAGGCCGGCGGTAGGGCGCAGAAGCCTTTGCCGCCATTCTGCCACCAAGACCTGACGGAGCTCCTCTCGGCGCAGCGCGATCTGTCGCTGCACCGGAAGTTGGACTTACCTAGTCGAACTATTTGTCCTAGGTAAACGTACTCGTCAACAACTTCGAGCATAGTGCTCTCAACAACTACCTGCATAGGTGTGACATGGATATTAAACATGATCTTTGTTTTGTCCATGTTCATCTTAAGACCTATCCGTTGGGAGACGCTATTGAGGTCATTGATCATAGTGCTTAGGTCTCCAGCGATTCTGCCCTGAGGACTATATCGTCGGCAAATCGAAGGTGAGTGATGTACTCGCCATTGATGCTAATACCGTATCCTTTCTAGTCTAGTAACTTAAAAATGTCTTCCAATGCAGCGGTGAAGAGTTTTGGGGATATAACGTCACCCTGTTTCAGACCTCTCTGCAATTCGATAGGTTTCGAATTCTGGTTCTGTACTCGGATAGCCATCGTAGCCTTACTGTACAAGCACTTCAGTACTTCGATATACCGACAGTCAACTTGGTACCGCTGAAGGGGCTGTAGAATCAAAGGCTTTTTCATAGTCCACATACGCCAGGCAAAGTGGCTGATTGTACTCTTCGGTCTTCTGTACAATCTGCCGCAGGGTATGTATGTGGTCTATGGTACTGAAGCCTTTTCGGAAACCGGTTTGTTCGGGAGGCCGGAAGTCGTCGAGTCTGCGTGCTAGACGATTCGTAATGACTCTCGAAAACAGAACGTAGACGCGGTTCAAAAGGAAAATCGGTATGTATTATTTCAAGAGAGCGTTTTCGCCTTTCTTGAAGAACAAGACCACCGCACTTCTGCTCCACGCCTCCGGAGTAGTGCCACCATGGAGGACGGAATTGAAGAGCTTCTGAAGGACTTTTAGTACCGGTGTTACTTTCAGAAGTTCTGCTGTAATTCCATCCTTGCCGGGGAACTTGCCGTTTTTAAGGTGCTGGAGAGCCATTCTTATCTCGCTCAGACTGACGTCCGGGATATCATTGGAATAGTGTCGGATAAGACTTGCTCTTGGATCGTTACTCACACTTACGTGTGGCTCCAACGATGATGTGTACAGCTGCCTATAGCAGCTCTCAATCTCACTCAAAATCTTATGCGTCTAGGAAACGATGCTGCCACACTCAGTCTTCAGCTTTGACAGTTGGCTCTTTCTGGAAGACAGACCTCTGGCAAAGACTTTAGAGCTCTAGTTCCGCTCAATCGCTTCTTCAATACGAACTGCAACCGCAACTTCAGTTGCGTAAGTCCCGCCGCATGCATTTGGAGACTTGTCTGTTCAGTTGCCTGTATGCTGTCAAATCTGCTGACGACTGCAGCTTCATCTCCCGTCTAACATCCATGAGATTAAGAGTGTGAGTGGAGAGTTTTTGTGTTCTTCTGCGGCGGGTCTTGCAAAACTTAGCTCTGACCGCATGGACAGTTTCCACGGGCTTGTCATTCATATAGTCCACTGAATTGCAATCTTCTAGGCACTGAAAACGGTTTTGCAACTCGAGCTGAAAGGTGAAAGATTGTAGCACGAGGGTGATGGAGCGTTGACTTCATTAGACGAGACCTCTCCAACTTAAACTACAAAATATAACAAAATTTTATTTTATAGAAAATATATGTAACAATCCTTTTAATATATACAGGCTGTTAGTGTAAACACCGTTATCCTTGAAACCAGTGGTGGAGACGCCAGTAACTTAAGGTATCTTCGATAAAGATTTAGTGGACTGTAATTTTGGTGCATACGGCAAAGGGGAAAATAAATAGGTGGGATAGCACGCACTGACCTGATGAGGGCTGCCGCGCCTTCCTCCTGGAGTGTCTGCTATACAGCAAGCTCGCCACGTGGTTCGGCGCACACGCACTCTCGGAACAGTCTCGTGAAGTCCCACACTCTCCACCTTTGCCCTTACGGGGGCGTCTCACACTTTTATGAGTTACAAAGACACAATGTCTGATGCGGTGAATATTAAACATAAACAGGAGAACTCAATGTTCGTCCTGCGCGGTTTGCGGTTAATGTACATAAGACGCGACGGGTGGCCGTGCGTTGCGGATGGCGTAATATCACTTAGTATAATGACGCGCGCCGAGATCCTCTTTTTCACCTCGGCGGCAGCGCGTGCGGTAGGAAAGTGAAGGAAGGAAGGAAACAAAAAATATGCACTAGTCATGTTGATAAAGTAGATATAACTTAGGACGAACTCAATGCGATATGTAATGTAATGTTGATAAAGTAGATTGTTAACTGGCGTTACCATTTCCTCCCGCCCTTAAAGGGTCACCTTTAAAAGACAACCGTAATATAAAAGTAAAAGGAAAACAAATAAATAAGCGGTATATAAAGTGAGAGGATGCGCTCAATGCGCATGTCTCATCTACTAACCTTACTTGGTAAGCGAGAAAATGTATACATAAATATAATATTGCGGTTTAATACTTTTTTAATACATAAATATAAACTTAATTCCTAATTTAGATAAATAATTATAATCAAAATAATCGTGATTTATTGTCTTGGGAGAGGGCAAATACGAGCAACAGGATGGAGATATGTTCCCTTAGTAGTTCTCACGGTCACTACTCGAACTACGCCATCCTTCGAAGGATGAACAGACTCGACAATCGCTAATGGCCAAGCAAGGGGCGGTTCATTATCATTTATCACAATTACAACCATGCCTGGTACGATAGCCGTAGACGGGGTGTTCCACTTCTGACGAACTTGTAATCCGTGAAGGTATTCCGTCCTCCACCGGTCCCAAAACGACTGAACTAATTTATCCAGTAAAGAATGCCTGTATAACAGACTGGTAGAGTCAGATTTGACTTTGGGTGCGGGTAATGACAATAAAGGTGCGGTATTCAAAAAATGACTCGGAGTAAGAGCTGAAGGCTCTGCAGGATCAGAACTTAATACTGTCAAGGGCCGCGAGTTTAGCAAGCACTCAATTTGCGCAAGAACAGTATTAAGCTCTTCGTATGAAAGTAACTGATGTCCGATAACTCGGAACAGATGCGTTTTTACGACCTTGATCATACTCTCCCAGGCACCTCCAAAATGAGGAGAGTTGGGACAGATGAACTTCCATGTTATACGATTCTCAGCACACTCTTGCTCAAGCTTTGGGCGGTATTCAACGTTTAGAAATTTATAGAGATCGCGAAGATACGAAGCGGCACCTTTAAAATTCGTTCCATTATCCGAATATAAAAACTGAATCGGCCCTCGTCTAGAGAGGAAACGTTTAAGCGCAGCGAGGAAACTAGAACTACTAAGATCTGTAGCGATTTCTATATGTACAGCTCGAGTCGTGAGGCATGTGAAAACACATAAGTACGCCTTCTCGCTGCGTACACCACGACGACGTACAGGAGTGTATGCGATAGGACCGGCATAATCGCAGCCCGTGTGTGTAAATGCCTTAATAGCTTGTCTTACACGACTATGGGGAAGATCAGCCATCAAAGGGTAAGTTGGACGGGGTCTAAGCCGGAAACATATATTACATTTGTAGACTCTGCTTCTCACAGTGCGGCGTGCGGAAAGTATCCAAAATTTTTGACGGAGCAATGACAAACAATTCAGGCCCAGCGTGTAAATTTTTAATATGATAATAGTCAATGATCATGTTCACTACATGATCACTGCGCGGGAGTATAATTGGATGTTTTTGCGTGTAATCTAATGCGGAGTTCGAAAGACGACCACCAATGCGGATTAAACCATTCTCAATAAAAGGCCTTAAACGATTGAAAGCGGGCGAGCAAGGTTTGTTACCTTCAATATTTAAATATTCCACTGCAAAATGCTGTTTTTGCAGGGCGCGGAGGATTATAACCTCAGAGAAACTGAGATCATCAGCAGTCACTACAGTAGTGTTGCGGCGGGGCAATAATTTAGCAAACTTACACACGTACGCAATTATACGTAGAAGTTTACTCCAAGAAGAGATGCGGATGTGCACACAGTGTGCGACAAAATCTTCTTCTCGGGCATATTTGCAATAACCTCATTGTCTAAAGTACGAAGAGGCCATTGAGATGGATCTAACGAAGTCCACTGAGGCCCATGGAGCCACAGGGGGTTTGAAACTAATTTATTTGGCGTAACGCCACGTGAAAGTATGTCAGCGGGATTCTCAGTACCTGTGACATGATAAAAGTTATCAGCGCGAATATTGTCGGTAATCTGAAAAACGCGGTTTGCAACAAAGGTCTGCCACTTGTGTGGCGAACTCTTTATCCAGTACAGAGCTACTTTTGAATCTACAAAGGCATAGACTGATATTGCAAGGTCAAGAGAATAATTGTCGAGTACTCTGCGAAGCAATTTTGAGAGTAAAACCGCTCCACAAAGCTCAAGGCGTGCAATAGATAGTGGTTTCGTCGGTGCGACTTTAGTCTTTGCACAAATCAACTGGACGGTGTTACCATTGACGCTCTTTACATGTATGTAGACTACGGCACCGTATGCGCGCTCGCTGGCGTCGGAAAACCCCAGGAGTGACGCAGTACAGTTTTTGGATACACCAACATGTCGCGGGATACGTAAATCATTAAGAGCTGGTAATTCAGCACAGAATTGCCTCCACATCTTAATAATTGGCGGTGGTGGTATGTCGTCCCAATCTAAATTAAGTTGCCAAAGCTGCTTTATTAACAATTTGGCGTACGCGACTGTGGGAGCAACGAAACCCATTATGTCCCACAGGCGAGCGACAGTAGATAAGATGGCGCGCTTAGTGCACGTCACATCAGCGGGAACAGATATCTTAAAATAAAAGGCGTCACTATCGGTAGACCAATGCAAGCCTAGTATTTTATGTGGCATTGATTTATCGAACTCTACTTCTCCTGTAATTTTATGGGAAGTAGGGAGGTCATCTAAAACAGATCGACGGTTGCTATGCCATTTTATCAGGTCCCATTGGGCACCCTTGAATAAGTCTATCAGCTGCCGAGAGGTCTCACTGGCCTCGGATTCACTGGGCATAGAGAACGCGATGTCGTCCATATATAGCGAAGTAAATGCGATACGACTTGCAAGCGGATACTTTGCGCCGTCGTCATCAATGAGCTGTCTTACCGTGCGCAATGCATGGTATGGACTCGAAGTTAAACCGAAGCACACGCGATTGAAGTGGTATAACACAAGTGGGTCTTGTGGACGGAAGCGGTATAGGAAGCATTGGTAACGACGATCAGAATTGCGAACAACTATTTGCAGAAATTGTTGGCGACAGTCGGCTATCATAGCGATTGGATGTAAGCGGAAAGTTAAAATTATATTGAACAAGTCGCCTTGCAAATTTGGTCCTGAATGCAGAATATCATTTAATGATCGCCCAGTGCTAGTCTTACTGCTAGCATCCAGGACGATGCGCAGACGCGTTGACTTCTTATCTTCGCGTAAGACTCCATGATGCGGTATGACATATATTGGAGCGGGTTCATGAGAGTCATACGGCGGTGCGGGGGATATATAATTTTTAGCTAAGTATTCCTTTATGACGTCATCATATGCTAACCTTAATGTAGGCGAGGCTTGAAGTTTCCTCTCCAAGCACATGAATCGTCGTCGAGAGGTTTCATAAGAATCTCCGAGAGAGTAAACGTCATCTTTAAATGGCAGGCCAACAATATATCTACCAGTAAAAGGATCGCGGGATGTCGTAGATTTATAAAACTCTTCACATTCAATGTCTGAAGGACACTGAATGGGCGGTGCGGAGGGTGGCTGTTCAAGCTCCCAAAATCGTTGCACTAATTTGTCAACGATAGGAGACTCTAGAACTGAGCAGCACGTTAAAGAATGATTTACCTGAAGTGTCGGCACTGAGCCCATAATAACGTAACCAAATACCGTACTCAAAGCTGAGGGCCCGGACAAGTCGTTAGACGAATAAATTACGTCTGGACATAGTAAGTGCGGGAAAAGGGATGCGCCTATCAAAACATCAATTTTATTAGGCATGCTATAACATTCATCAGCGAGTCTTATGCCATGGAAGTGTGATAAGACAGATGTGTCTACCACAGCGGTGGGCAAAAGGTCGGTGATTTGATCAACAACTAGCGTTGAAATATTGAAGTTAATATTCGAGTCGAATCGTGAGAAAATTTTAATATCAATCGATTTCGATTTTACAATTTTTTCAACTCCACCGAATCCCTTTACTACAGTACATTCGGTATCGTGTTGTTGAACGCCTAAACGATGACAGCACTCTTTAGTCATAAAATGGCTTTGAGCCGCGGAGTCTAATAATATACGAATAATTTGTTTCTCTCCCTTAGCATCGTAAGCAAATACTTGAGCGGTTGATAATAAAACAGTTCTCTGCGAACGACTTGCGCGCGCGGGAGGCGGTGAACGTTGAGAAACATTCTTGAACGAAGTACACAGCGCGACGTCTGAACGCGCACCTGCGGTGAGGGGTGGCGAGTGTGCGGGCGCGGGGGTTGTAGACTTCAGTGTAACTGGCTGAAGCGGTGGAGAACGCGCCAGCGCAGGGGAAGCATTATCGCTTCTGCGGTGGAAGTGCAACAATGTGTGATGTTTAAATTTACAAACTCGACAACTATAATTTGAAGAGCAACTAGACACTCGATGACTTAAACTGAGACAATTCACACATGCATTGTTACTCTTTACGCATTTAAATCGTTCCTGCGGCGTCATTTTATTAAAGTCTGCACACTTAAATAGGTGTTGATGCACAATATTATCGCACAGACACTTTGAGCAACTAGTCGTCGTGCTTACGTACGCCTGATACTTCGGCGACGAAGTATTTTTACAGCGACGATTATTTTTATTATTACAGCGACGATTATTACCGTTACCTCGTCGATTGTTTGGTGCGCTATTAGAATTTGTACTAGAATCGGTGCGTTGCAAAACTTTGGAGCGGGTCTTAATAAAATTTACTAAATCATCAAAGGTAGGTACCATCGAGTTATGACTATATTCGAAAGAGCGAATGGTATCCGGGTCCAGCTTCTTAAGCGCGATATGAAGAACAATTAAGTCCGCGAGATTATCTAACTTTAAGTTTTGTAAAGCGCGCACTGCACTTATAAAGTTATCAGTAAATAAATCAAAATTATTTGCGGTGGCCGATTGCAATGGCTTAAATTCGAACATCTGATTAATATATGTAGATGCTAGCATACGCCGGTCTTCATATTTGTCAACGAGTGCTTGTAATAAAATTTTATAATTTTCAGCGCAAGGAGTTATACCTGAGCATACAGATAGGGCTTTGCCCGTTAGTTTACCTAGCAAATAGTATAACTTTTCAGCGTCGGTAAGCGATGTGTTGTCATGGACGGTTGATTTAAAGCTAGCATAAAATAAAGGCCATGAGCGAATGTCACCCGAAAATGGCATAAGTTCGATAGGCGGAAGTGTGAATCTGGCTTTAGACGGTGTACTAGTACTTTGGGAATTAGATTGCGAATATTGTAAATAAAGCCTATTTATTCTACCGCAAAGAGACTCAAACGCAATGAGGCTGTTATAATCAGGTTTAGCAATAGGGTTTATTTTTAATAAATGTGAATTATAATTATCTAAGACCTGTTTAAACTCAATACGTAAAGCATTAATATTAGAACTTCCATCAAGAAAACGCTCCATCGTGGAAGTGTTTATGTGGATGTCCGAGGACATATCATATATTTTTTGCACTATTTCAAATAAAGCATCTCGTTTAGCTAACAATAAAACCAACTCAGCATCAGGTGTGCCCTCATTATCCGAGGAATCGCTATTATTCGATGCTATTTGTTTTTTAGGCGGCATTACAACTTAAGTTATGCGGCAAAAATAATATAATTATAAGCGGGTAGTCAGTAAGCGACCTCGCTACGCGGTTGAATTATTAAATATTAGTTTCGTTAACGATGAACTTTAATTGTTAACTTTTATAATAATTATGAAGTTATTTATAACGAATATAATGCTTAAATATATGTGCAAATAATAAATGTAATTTAACAGTATAATCTGTAGATGTAGTTAAAAGTTGATGACGTGATGTGAACATACAACAAATAATTTATATAGATAATTATATGCTTATTCATTCTATGAATATAGTTTTAAAATTACTATGAATGTCACCTATTAGGACCTATTCTAGTGTTCTAATAAGGGCGGGGTTAATCCGAAGTCGGATTAAAATATAAATAATTAATTATATAAACGCTTATTACGATAACGATCTAATAAGGGCGGAAAGTCAAGGTCAATCCAGCGAGAAGTGACCATTAAAAATGGAGACGCCAGTAACTTAAGGTATCTTCGATAAAGATTTAGTGGACTGTAATTTTGGTGCATACGGCAAAGGGGAAAATAAATAGGTGGGATAGCACGCACTGACCTGATGAGGGCTGCCGCGCCTTCCTCCTGGAGTGTCTGCTATACAGCAAGCTCGCCACGTGGTTCGGCGCACACGCACTCTCGGAACAGTCTCGTGAAGTCCCACACTCTCCACCTTTGCCCTTACGGGGGCATCTCACACTTTTAAGAGTTACAAAGACACAATGTCTGATGCGGTGAATATTAAACATAAACAGGAGAACTCAATGTTCGTCCTGCGCGGTTTGCGGTTAATGTACATAAGACGCGACGGGTGGCCGTGCGTTGCGGATGGCGTAATATCACTTAGTATAATGACGCGCGCCGAGATCCTCTTTTTCACCTCGGCGGCAGCGCGTGCGGTAGGAAAGGGAAGGAAGGAAGGAAACAAAAAATATGCACTAGTCATGTTGATAAAGTAGATATAACTTAGGACGAACTCAATGCGATATGTAATGTAATGTTGATAAAGTAGATTGTTAACTGGCGTTACCAAGTGGTTTGGTTTCACTTATAGAACGTAAATTCAATGAAAAATAACAAAATTTTTTTTTTAGTAAAATCTCATTTTTTTTCTTAATTCCTCAATTTTTGCCTGTCCTAAGCGAGGATGAAAGTATGAAGGAAAAGTTACATCACAGGTTATGTATACCTATTGTGTTTTTATTGGAATGTTGTGTAGGTAGCTAGCGCGAGTGGTGATCTTTACAGTGATTACGTCACTGGGGCGCATAGGGTATCCATGAATTTACAGACGGTGTCGGACAGAAACTTTTTAAATTTTATGAAAGAAAATAGCGTTTTTTTAATTCATTGAATTTACTTTCTATAAGTGAAACCAAACCACTGGTTTCAAGGATAACGGTGTTTACATTTACACCCTGTATATATTAGACACCGATATTATATTACTCTTTTCGATATACCTTATACGGTATTCACTAATTACAAAAATATTTAAGTCAATTTAACTCATTACGAAGTTGAGGTTTTGCCGCACTTCACCGCTAGGCACACGACACCTTCGTACCTTGTTGAACAAAACGTGTAAGCGACGCCGTTTCGGCGGCATTTACGACTTTTTTCTCGTGAGCATTGAACTATAATCTATAATGCTTCCTATCTCATTTTCTCCCACATTAAATCTTATGAACTTATGTGTCTGTCTCTTTTTACTGTCGTTTTTTCGTTACATAGACTTTCAAATCACAACGATGCTAAGGAATTTTTCACTTCAAAAACTTTCTGGATGAAATCAGTGTTTCACAGTGTGAAGAGAAAATAAGATAAAGTAGATTAAAAATGGTATTAAATAAGGAAAAGTGTTTACGCACGTATATTCACGGTTGTAAAACTAAATTTATCCCTTCACTGTCGAATAATTTACGTTATTACTCGAAGGATTCCGACGTGTTAAAATCGACTTTTTGAACATCAATATTTTATCTTAATGCCTCTTCACAAGTTTATAACTCAAATTAGTTCACCATAAAGTGAAGTGTTCCCTATGTAGTTGTAGTCATTAGTTGTGTAGTTGCTACTTACGCTACGTTTCAATTAAAAAAGGTCAGCAGGCTAAACAAAAGCCGCA
Source organism: Parnassius smintheus behrii (assembly GCA_036936625.1). Lineage (NCBI taxonomy): Eukaryota > Metazoa > Arthropoda > Insecta > Lepidoptera > Papilionidae > Parnassius > Parnassius smintheus. The sequence continues at coordinate 43,612,581 of JAUPFT010000004.1, forward strand.
TAATAAATTCAGGATAACCCACACCGCTCGGTACTAATTGGATTCTGAGGGCAGAGCAACCAATTAGTGTGAGTGAGATAGTTGACTGACGGTTGTGCGTTGCTATGGAAATAAAACGTCATTTATAGAACATTTAGCGAAAATAAAACTAAATAAAACAAGCAAATTGCTAGGAAATTTAAATATTTTATTTAAGTTGGTCCAGTTCAATTTCAAAATGGTTGATGAATTGAGTGCATAACGCTTTTAGGTTTTAAGGATTTAAATTATTGATCATAGAATTTTTTGGAATATAAAATAAGTATTAACCTATTTTGAATTCTTGACGTTTCAAGCACTTAAGACGGTTCCCCTAGCGAGAGACCTTGAGCGTTCGGTCCCATACAATCCACGCGCTCTCGCTACAATACATCACGGAAAAATACGCCCGAATATTTGGAATTATTTCAATTAAAAGAGATAAGCCAACTTAAGAAATTAAATAAAACGTGTAGAATATAGATTTTTAAATTATCTATCCATTAGTGTAATTCTCAAATGATTAGAGCATTTCCTTTAGCAACAGATGCATGTAATCAATAATTTTAGTCATTTTTTTAAAAGTAGATTTTAAATGTATTCATAACACATAAAAACAAATTAGAACGTGGAATGTGATGATAGGATATCGAACATTAATAATGTGCTTTTAGATGTAGCTTATTTCTCATAACTAATGAGATAATAGTCTCTGAAAAACGCACTTTTGCCAGGTTTTGGTCAGGGTAGGGCCTTAACAGCAAATTGCAATATCCAATAGCCAGCATGATTGCAGGCCTGGGCGTTCGTTCGATAGGGTGTGAGGTAGATTAGGTAGAGACAATTTACACAGATTTTAGCAATGCATTCGATAAATTGAGTCACTCTCTACTTATGGAAAAGCTACAACGCGTCGGTACATAGTTTATTTTTAAGATTGTTTACATCTTACCTTTCAAATCGTTCCCAAGTTGTGGCAGTTGGTGGTTCGCTTTCTCGGGGTTCAGCAGGGTACACACCTTGGTCCTGTTCTGTTCTTTGCGCTTATAATAATATAACATTACATATAAAATATTCAGGTATACCTCAATCTCTAAAAAAAACTAGATTGTACAACCAGTGCGTGTTGCCAGTGATGACTTACGGATCTAAGACGTGGTCCTTCACTGCTGGCCGTATGAGGATGCTCAAGGTCGCTCAGCGAGCTATGGAGAGGGCTATGATGATGCTCGAAGAACCGATAACCGATGGGAAAGAAAGGTTCTCGAGTAGCAGCCTCGTACCGGTAGGCGTAGTGTAGGGCGACCCCCCACTAGATGGAGTGACGACCTGGTAAGATATGCAGGAAGTCGATGGATGCAGGTTGCTCAGGATCGTGCTTTGTGGCATTACTTGGGGGAGGCCTATGTTCAGCAGTGGATTGTGAAGAGCTGTAATGATGATGATGATACAAAATATTGTAAGATCGACTGTATTGAACTGCTTGCTTGATTTGAAGATTTGTATTAAATAACACTTACTCCTACAAATATCACAACTAAGACATCACTAAGAACAGTGAGCGAAGCAGTGGACTTGACTGGTCTGGATACGTGATACCGATGATTTTGTAACGAGTAATATTTATATATTCGTTAATTTTTTGTAATCGTGTCCTCGAAATGGCTCTATTGATTTGGACTAAATTCACGGATCGATCTACCACGGAATGTGCATGTTCGACTCCTGATTAGATTTTTTAGTTTTTACTTATTGTTCTTTAGTATTAGCTCACACGGTTCCACAGCTCTGCTAAAATAAATTATCATAGTCACTAATAAAATGTTTTATTTGCGGAGTTGGATACATTTTAGTGGCGTTTGCATACTTTTTAACCGCGAGGTGAAAGCTTTGGTCGAAAAATGTTTGATAAAGTATTTTACAGAAAATCATTATTTTATATCGATCGAAACAATTAATAATTCCTATATAATACTTTGAAAAAATGTATTTATATGTAAGTGGTTTCTCAGCTGTAAAGATTTTTAGAGTAGTAAAGAGTTTTTAGATAATGTTTTACTTTACAAGTTTTTCTAGATAGGTTTAAATCCTGGGAAAACTATATTTTTCTTACGCCAAGCATTGCTCGGATCGGTAGGAGTGAAATGAATTATTTGTTGAAATTATTTCTTGTTTGTGAATATAATTTTACTATATTGAAATAAAATGAAAATTCTTCAACTGCCTTTTTATTTACTACCATTTGAAAGTAAGGCACATCTGCCCGGAAAAGAAACATTGAAAGAAACTCAGTGGTATTCCCTCATTTGTTATTTTAGGGACATGAAATAAAAATCATTAACAATTCATTCAAGGCCATTTAAATATTATCGTTAATCAAAATTGGAAATGAATAAACCTAGGTACTTAATTAAAGCAGGTTCCTTGATAAAATTGGAAATGAATAAACCTAGGTAATTAAAGAAGGCTCCTTGATAAAATTGGAAATGAATAAACCTAGGTTTTTAAAGCAGGTTCCTTGATAAAATTGGAAATGAATAAACCTAGGTAATTTAAGCAGGTTCCTTGATAAAATTGGAAATGAATAAACCTAGGTAATTAAGGCAGGTTCCTTGATAAAATTACACAAAAAATATACAAATTTAAAGTTAATAGATGGATTTCTAAAAACGTTTCTCGATAGGACCAAGCTGACTACTGCTAAGACTACTGGGTACATCTTATTTCTCCTCGATAACAATAAGTACCTACCTACGATAAATTTTAGTTCGCCTTGGAATATATTACCATAAACGACAATGTGTTTCTATATAAGTACGTGGCTTATATACTATTAACAGAATGCAGCTGCTGAATAAGGGTCGTTTATAATTTTTACGAGCAATTAAACACCAACACAGTTCCAATGTTTACGCCAGGATGCTTACCAGCATCTTGTTTGAGCTATCGCACGTTGGAAAGAAAAGAACCAACTGTGGAAGACTGGCGACATCATTTCTGTGTGACCTGAAATATAAAGTGAGATTGCGAGATTTTACGAACAGCTGTACATCGTGGTTGAAGCTACTCGAAAGTGTGTAACCATTCAAGAGTAAGTCTCATTCGACATTATTTCGGTAATATGCAGTCTATACGTCTCGTCTAATATTAGAACGAATTTGTAACACCTTCAAAATAGTAAGGGGCCGAAAATAAAGCGGAGCTTCTAAAAGCAGATAATGCAGTGCTGAAAGTCTTCCAGAAACTATTCCGTCCGTATTCCGTCGTTCATGGTAGTGCTACTTCGGGTAGCAAAATCGTATTGGTGTTATTCTTCAAGAAATGCGAAAACACCATATTAAAGAATAAAGTATCGTTTTTTTTCTGAACTGCGTCTACATGCTTTTTTTAAGAGTCGTTGGAAATCGTCTCGCACGCAGTATTGACGATTTTCAGCCTCCAGTATAATCTGCAACTTCGTATTGCCCATGTATGTTCTGTGAGAAAGTCTATTTATATAAGAATATATTTTAATTGGGTAAATACGCTCAGACAGAATAAATACAACTGTACACTAGTTACGCGCCTTCTGGTCGGCCATGTTCCCGTGTTAGCGGCGCCGCAAGCCGTTATTAGGTCCGTGCGAATCACGCCAGGCGGGGCGTTTAACATAATTTGAGGCAATACCTCGGGACAGATAGTTACCCTGATCGATGCTAATAGCTTTTATTGATATAGCTTAGGTGTTATAGTTTACTATCGCGCAATCCGGCGGTAGTTAGCCACCGTAAATTACGTTAATATTGCCCGTTTGACGCTGGCGTGAGGCTATCAAATTGTCGGTTGTTATGCCTTTTGAGTTATTTGATAATTCGTAGGCATACGAGAGAACGCTATAGAGTAATGTGTTCTGTGTTAAAACCGTGACTATGCTGAAAGAGAAGTAACCATTGTTGAGAATATGTTCAAAAAGGCAATTGATTTTAAAATGAATCGTTAAAATTAAGGTAAACAAAGTATTTAATTATGTCATCATCACCATCAATTATCATTACAGCCCTTCACAAGTTCACTGTTGAACATGGTCTATGTGTATTGTCCTCCAAGAAATGCCATAAAGCACGGTTTTGATCCACCTTAATCCATTAACTTCCTCCATATCTTACCTTACAGTCAATTTTAATACCATTTTTAACAAGAATATTACTATGGAGATAATCAAGTGCCAACCAAATATCAGTTTGCTTTTTGCATAGACTCTAACGTTTGATATTCATTTCTTCTTAAGTTATTTTGTTAAATTTTTTTCAGGGCCCTGTTGGGGCTGCCTCGCTGTTGTAGCGCATCAGGGATGTTTGCAGAAGTACGAACAGATGACTTCTTCGCAATAATGCGTAAAAGAGTGTACTCCCTGCTGAGTGGAATGCGTGCCGGCTGCAAAGTATTATGAACATGTTTGCCGAACGATGTGGCGGGCATATGCTTAATCATTGGAAAGATTTATTAAAAAGTGATTCCACATATTTAAGGAACTAACATTAGTATATAAGGTGTGCAATGTATTACTAACAATTTATATGGATCTATGTCTGAAAAAAAAGAGTTATTATTAGTATTATTATTGTAAACATTTCCATTTTTACTACAGTTTTAACTCTTCCTGAATGTTCACACTGCACTACAGACTATCCCAAATGATTTCTCTATCCTTATGACTTTTCACCTTAGCAATATGATCGCGAGTTTTTATGGAAGTACGTGTTTTTCTAGATGTACTGGAACTCTGTGGTTAGATGTTAGATGTCATATAACCCTTGTGCCCTCTAAAACAATGATTTTTAACGGTAAAGCTACTGTGAAGGATAGTGTGAAGATTCACAATTCATATATGTGTTAGTATGGGTCTTTTTCCTGTACACAGTTTAACTTATGGTGTTATTAGGACTTTCAGTTAAATATAGGAACCGTGTGTGGTGGTTTTAATTATCTAGACGAATTTGTTGTTACCTTGAGCTTGTGATAGTTCACTTAAACGTCAAAAAATTAAACTTTTAATATAAAACCTAAATTCTCTACCACTAAAGTTCTTTTACCTTTTATTAAAGTTTAATTTTAGTAGCATCAGAACAAGGATCTAGCACAGGTGTTTTAAAAAATAAAATATGAACATTATAATATATCTTAATCATTATATAAATGGCCTTAATAGACTACCAATTATAAATAAGGTAGCCTCGTTGGTCTAGTGATTGTAGTAGTACTAATTAATGAGTTTTTCCGTCAAGAAATTCTCATTAGCTGCCCGGAGTCAGGAAGTTTGCAGTGTCTCACCCCCGTGCCTCGGAAAGCACGTAAAGCCGTTGGTCCTGCGCCTGATCTCTCTCCGGTCATGTCGGTTTACTGTCCCATCGAATTATGAGAGTGAGGGAATAGAGAGTGCACCTGTGCTTGCGCATACACTTGGGCACTATAATCCTGTCCTGCGCCGATGGCTGGCTTTCGCTGAGGCTGGCCGCCGTGGCCGAAATTCGGTCTAGAAGACATTATTATTATTACGGTACAAGTTTTTTTTAAAGAAGGAATAAAATAATTTCGAATTAAAATCTAATGAAGTATTCAAACATGGTGCGTAAATGTGTTCTATTTGCGGCTATTAGATATTTAGATAATTAAAGCGAACTGAACGTAACTCGAGGGCTAATTTCGAGACTAATTACGATTACAGCTCTGCTCAGAATTATTGTAAGCGTTAGTAATACAGAGGCGTCAATTCGCCCCTGTGATGGAGCGTTTACATCTAACCGCTTAACCAACAATGTAATAAGAATATTTATATGACTATTCTAGTGAGATTTGAAATTAAAAAATTAAATAGTGAGGATTGTCTAAACGATTTTTCCTTACGGTGCAAGAAAATTTTTCCATGAGCAATACCTTACATTACATAATATACTATAATATACATAATATAGTAATACTTTCCTTATTCTTGTAGTCAAACGCTGGAATTTTTTTAACTCTTTCGATTAAATGTGTTCTATACTTAGATTTGCTCGAAAATAGGTAAGGAATCAATATTTGTCTCTTTAATTTCTCTTTGTCCTTTCATTTATGATCACTGATCTATCATATAAAGTCTGTAAACTTTTTAGTGAATTATTATAGTGCACGCTACGTACGTACACGTCAATTTTCTCCCCTATTAATTCTTTTTTTAATGATGTGATGACTGTTTTCCTTCTATATGTATTATTTTTACGAATTGACCTGGATTCACAGCCGACTCGGGTCGCAAATTGTTTTACGCAGGACGCTCCGTTGGCTAAGATCAGCTTTCATCATATGCGTATTTATTAATTAAATATGATATGATTCAACACTATAACATACAACTCATCATTATCATCATTTCATCCTTTCAAAAATCCACTGCTGAACATAGTCCAAGGAATGCTACAAAGCATAGTCCTGAAGCACCTGCATGCAAGAACATTCTGTATATTTTACCAGGTTGTCACTCATTCCAGCGGGGAGCCACTCTACACTTCGCTTACCAGTACGAGACTGCTTTTTAAAAACCTTTCTTTCCTATTGGTCGTATGTTCTGCGAGCTGTATGGCCGGCCAATTGGTACTTATCATTAATGCGTGGGGCTATGTGAGTTACTCTGTTTATACTGCGAACATCCTTGTTTCTACGTCTATCATTTAGAGAAACTCTAAACATAAAGTCCTCTCCGTAGCTCGCTGAGAAACTTTGAGTTTCTTGTTGAAATTATTTTCTGCTGAGGTAGAAAGATAAACTTGTAAGGTGAATTGACAACGTCACTCTTCGACGCCATATTTCACGTGTTTCAATTACTCAAAATTATACATAAATTTCGATGATTAGGCAAAATACTAAGGCATATATTATTTGAGTTATTAAGTGAAAAAATATTAAACAGTCAAATAATTTTGAATCGACAACATTTTGTGTAAACGCAGCACGGTCGGCACGGACTCTATAATTATTACGAACGTTCAGCTGTTTCATTCGTAGTCTGTAATTAAAACATAGTTAGAGCAACGAGTGCTTACGCCTCCGTTGGCCAGATTAATGCCTTAATAGAAATGTAACACGTGATTACACGAATAACCACGGAGAAGAGTTCTTACGGGGCGCGCGATGCGTGATTGATGACGTTATTTGTACTTCGGAATGCCCGATGCGCGTTTTGTTTATACCTGCCTATATTTTATATGATGTTTTCATAAAATTTGTACGTGAATAGAGAACTTGATACTGTGTATCTCCTTCTTCTTCTGTATCGGCTTAAGAAAAGTACAATGCGGGATATGAGATTGACGATATTAGTGCCAGATTTCACCAACCTTTGACGTCGGTCTGGGTATTTTAAGTCTGATGTAAACGAGATAGTATAACGCCATCTATTGGAAGCCATAAGTTTTTCGGGCATCTCCCACACTCCTCTCTCATGACACCTACGGGATGAAATGGATTATTTTCGCCGCCCCAACATTTCTGTGCATGCTTTTACTTTATTTATTGAAAAAAAATTGAAATATTTTTGACGTATAGCATATTGTTACGCGCTCAAATCGGCGGCACTAGCGCCATCTAGTCTCGAACCGAAGAACTAAACTTCTTGAAGTTTAAAACTCGAACTCTCGGTATTGCGCGCGTTTACTTGAACATATAGGGTTAGATAGGGTTGCTCAACATGACAACCGCCTGGTGGAAGCTGAAACCCGAATCGAAGAACATGAAACCCGAATCAACCATGTGAACAATCGGGTTGACAACGTGATGGCTGACGTAAAGAAAACGCTAAACGACCTCAAACTTGGGGATGGAACTACAGCTCCCGTAGTAGCTGCAGCACCTTCGCTACGTGGATTCAAAGTGCCGCCGTTCGATGGGACCTCTTCCTGGTCGGCCTACAAAATCCAGTTCGAGGCCGTCATGGAGGCGAACGGCTGGAATAAAGGCCAAGCCATGACTGCACTCACCCTAGCCCTGCGCGACCAAGCCTTAACTGTGTTGGAAGCTCTCGGTAAGAAAGTGACCTATGAGCAGCTTCTTGAGGCCTTGGAAGCGAGATATGGCGACGCTCATCTGGAACACGTCTTTCGCGCGCAGAATCTGCAGCAGTGGGCCCTTAAGGTGGAGAAGATGGTTCGAAAAGCATACCAGTCTGTACCTGCGCTCATTGAAGGGAACCTGGTTCAGACATTCATCGACGGCATCCGCGACCTGGAAGTCAGAGCTGCTGTGAGGCTCGGGCACCACGAGACGCTTAAGGATGCCTTGGCCCATGCACTGGAAGTGGAAGCCGTGCGGCAGGATCATCGTTCCCATCGCGTCAGGGAAGTTACAGCAGTTACGGTTCGCGACCACAATAAAAGATACAGCCCTAGGTGCCATGGCTGTGGGGAAAGGGGCCATCTTCGGTCCAGCTGCCCTAAGCACACTCTAGGAAGGGAAGGTGAACGGTCTCAGAAAGGAAGTGCGGCTAACAGCACCGCCCAGCAGCAGCAGGAATACGACTTTACTATCAGACACTGCAGCGGGAAATCTCACGGCAACGCAGATGTATTGTCAAGAAGACCTTGTCCTGAAGATTGCAACCATTGTAGTAGGCAAGAGAGTAAGGAAGTGGTATCCGTGAGGATGCTCAGGACAGACCACCTCAGCAACGGGTGGAAGGACAGCCTACGACATGCACAGCAGGAAGATCCGGACATCAAGCCGATTCTGGGATGGATGAAGGCCCGTGCTACCAAGCCTAAGTGGAGGGACGTCTCAGCGATGAGTTCAACCACGAAAAGCTATTGGTCCCAATGGGACAGCTTGCTGCTTCAGGATGGAGTCCTGTGCCGTAAATGGGACAATGGTCGAGGAGACAGCTGTCGTTTGCAAATGGTTGTCCCTAAAGCTAAAGTGCCGAGTGTTTTACAGCTGTGTCATAATGGTCGTTCAAGAGTCCATCTGGGAGTTAAACGAACTCTACTGAAGGTCCGAGAACAGTTTTACTGGGTCCATTATCGTGACGATGTGGAGGATTGGTGTCGTACATGTACAAGTTGTGCGGCTGTGAGGGGACCTCAGACACGGAGTAGAGGAGCATCGAAATTGTACAATGTTGGTGCACCACGGGATAGGACATCCCTTGACATTGCGGAGCCGTTACAGAAAGGCGCAAGAGGGACTCCTAAGATCGTCCATGTGGATCGCTTGGCGCGTTATTATGGGGCCGATAATGCTCGGGACGAGCATGTCTTAGGAGGGGGCAGTGTTACGCGCTCAAATCGGCGGCACTAGCGCCATCTAGTCTCGAACCGAAGAACTAAACTTCTTAAAGTTTAAAACTCGAACACTCGGTACCTTGCGCGTGTTTACTTGAACATTCTGGATATTTTGCTAATTTATATAAATAGGCGCTGCAAGATGCGATCGAGGTAGTATTGAATTGGCGACACAAGCGAAGCTTCGGAGCGGAATTAAGTGAATTAGTGTGTTTAATTATTAGTGTTTTAACTTTTAATTTGTATAAAGTAAATTAAAGTGTTAATTTAGGTAATTTTATCGGCAATTTTTATTGTCACGAACCCTAAGCTCGTAACAATATTATTGCAGTAGCATAAATATACTCTTAAGTCTAGTAGCTCAAGGGTTAAGAGGTTTTATTTTTGTTTTGTGTTAAGCTTCGATCTGCAAAGAAACTTTTATTTGCAATTTTAAGTAGGTACTGATTTAATACAATGCTCACTCACTCAGATATTAAAACATATTTTGAGGGCAGTGCAGCCAACTTTTCTCTGCTCGAAATTTCCGCCTCCGTACTGGACAGCACCGGAACTTATGTTGTCATGTCACTTTTACTAATATTATTTAAACTCAAAGAGTCTTTGAATTTTAATCTTTTTTACTACATATCCTGCAGAGTTATTGTAGGTCTGCTTTCTAGTTTAGATATAGGAAATCTCCATCACCGCAAAAGTAATTTAAAGAAATACTAAACTTAACCTTTTATGTATTTAAAACACACGGGTATGTATTCATCTTAATATATTCTTGATAAGTGAAGACATGTGAAGTTCGCCAACACGCATTAGAGCAGCGCGACGGACACTTCCTTGCCCTGAAACCCTCACAGAAATCAGAGGAGGGCAGTGCTCAGGATTAGGGCGTATATATGCTGTAACTTTACTTTTTATGAAGTATTTTAGTTTTATAACTAACTTTTATTTATTAATTTTAGTTTAATATAATAATTTAGTAGGATTCTGCAATTTGTGATAAATAACTTAAATGCTTCGTATCTTAAGTCATTTTATTTTACCAGTTTTTGAGTGGGAACAGGAGATGCCATACAAAATAATATTATATCAACATTATTTTTATTACAAGCTTGACGTGTAGGTATGTGTTTGTATGTATGTATGTGAATGTAATAGAATTATACAATTTGTTTCACACACTTCCGGACGTCTTTCTTTCTTCCAATAATACGAAATTTTGTAAAACATTAACAAGTAAGAATAGATATTATAACTGCTTAAGATAATTCAGTACCACATATACTCCTGTAAGTGTCGCAAGAGGCGGAAAAACGATAAAAAAATCAGAAAATGGGCGTAAGCAACGCAAGACGTTATTTTTACTCTAAGGAAAGTAAATTATTTGGGAGGTTGGAGATGTTACACCGTCTCCAGTGTTGAGATAGTTGTGCAGTTCAAGTTTGATAAGTCTTTACGAATTTGTCACACATAGAATTTTCTAGGCGTTTGTGAATGCCTAGAAAAATTCTTAGTATAAGTGCCTGCGGCTTCTGGAAAGCAAGATTAACAATCATAATATGTCAAAAAAATACAAACGCTGTTTAAATTAAAAATCAATGATGGTAAAAATCGGTTGAAGTGTTAAAGAATTATTCGCCCATATGCAGTGCAAATGCCTTTGCAAATCGAAGTGTTTGAGGATTTTCTCATAGATCTCATCATGAGACCTCGACGATATTTATTTTGGACCATTAACCCAGGTTGAGATTGAGGTTTCTTATAAAAAAATAAGTGAAATCGGACATATTCGTGAAGACTCCGTTCGGTTCAGCGTGCAACATATTATATGAAAAGAATATTTCGATGAATTGAGAACGTCCTGCCTTTTTGAAGTCGGTTGGTAATTTACAATTTGTTTTGGTTTATTAAAGATTTCTCAGATATGCAAATTCCCTTGTAATGTTTCTCCTCAATACTGTGCTAGTGCTAGATCAAGACATATTGCAATTAACAATTTAATTTGTGCTCGCGGGGATTAAAATCAGGGTTACTCGAATAGAGCCAAAATATAGCGAGTAGATGAGTGTTGAGCGCCTAAGCTTTACATATACATTAGGTAATACTATCACAAACACAACCAGGTGGTGGAACCAGAACACACATTTATACAAAAGCACAAATTGTTGGTTTCCGAGTCTTGATATTTTGTGGCTCTCGTGCCCTCTCGTCTACCTCAAATTAGCGCATAAGTTTCATGTATGGTAGCCCAGGACGAGTGTGTGGACATTTCAAATATTTAATACCTAACGAATATCATTACAAGTTCCAGAATGGAACCAGTATTAGTGCAAAACACAAATTATAGTTTAGAGGCTGGACATAGAGTAGAACTTAGCTTAACTTACTAAACGTACGGCTTATAAAAATATAATATCAACGAAAATTTCTTGCACATACGATACTAAACAGAAAAGTGAACTCAATTCTAAAATGAGGGCAAAGGATGCTCCACCCATAGAGCCTTTATGAATGAAATGCTGATCATTTAAAAAGCCCTTTTTCTGCACTGATAGAACCACAACCACAGTTATATAATCAAGTTGCGGCATACAATGAAGGTGTAAAGCCATAAGAAGGGTGCCACGTAGGGGCGGAGCGCTTATAGCAACAGCCTTTATTAACATGTCACTCCGAGAGAGAGGACGCTATAAACATGTCAGAAGTGGGAGGAGGACTGGTACAAACGAGCCTCGGCTTCCATGCGCGCGAGACTAACAAAAGCCGCAATTGTTTTCTCTTTTGAATTGTTAAGGCTTGTTGTCTATGGTTATTGACGTAGGAATGAATTGCTGATGATTGCTATTACTTTGGTAGTTTTTTATTTTTTATTTTTAAGTTCAATAGCTCAACGTCTAAAAGCCAACTATGATAATTTTGGCCTGCATTCGTATAGTTTTTAACTATATTTTAATATTACGGAAGAGTTTACGTGGTAGAGTCACGCTGCAGCTATATTATGTTGCAGCATGAATAGGTCGGCTCGATCGGGGCAAAACCACGCTCTGAACTGCTAAGCTGCTGTCTTTCGTATTCGGTGAGTGTAGAGAACAGGATACCCTTCTTACTGGAATCGAGGCATTCAATCTTAGTTCTCAGAGGTGACAACTCATTAGCATTATGATTCTAAATTGAGGATAAGCGTTGATGTCTATGGACCACAGCATCCACTTTGTCACCCAATGCTATAAAAAAAGATATGTATTATAAAATTGTTTAGATTTTGTCATTGAGTTATACATATATACATCAATGGGTTTTGTATATCAAATTTTTATATTTGCAGCGCAGTAATTTTACATTTAAAATTATTTGTCTCTATTATATAAAAATCAATTGCTTCGCGTTAGTCTCGCAAAACTCGAAAATGCCTCGGCTGATTTTAGTGACTTTTTTTGTGTGTATTTGAGTGGGACCCTGGATGGTTTAAAAACCTAATTGCACGGAACACTACACGATTAAAACTACTTGCACGGATTTTATCGTGTTTAATTTGAAATGTTTTTTAATTTACGACGTTTCGGGTGATTTCCAACACCTCATGGTCACGGGGGACTGAGGTGACTGACGCCCCGATGTCAATGTTAACCCGGAGTACCTTCAGCTTTTTAATTATTATTTAAAATCCGTAAAAGTAGTTTTAATCAATACCTTTTCACCAATTTAAATCTGACGCCAACATTTAGCCTAGTGTATTGCAATATACATATTATATATAGCGCACTCCGACGCGTGCATACCTACATGCCGATTGTCTTGTCAGCTGACTCGAAAGTTTTTTTGGGTAATTTAATAATTTGGAATGCATCGTGTAAATTTTTCCTTGCAATAATCTGTCACTGTATATAGGATGCAACCAGTATTCTCGAATTCTCTTCTCGATCTGTTTCCTTAATAAAAAGCAATACTTCATAATAATATTTTCGGACAATATTTTAGATTCTAATACGCGACTATTCTTCTCAAGAGGTACTTACTAACTACAATTTACACGCCAACGATCGGCCGACTGTTGGCTATGGCTAGTGTGCGAATCCACCACCAACCCGATGGTTCTTCGGCCCAGTGTGCGCACCAGCAGGCCAACCCGACTAAACTCTCGCCCGATAGGAAGTCAGCAGTGTGTGGTGTCTCTAATAAGGATTTTACATATATTTGTAATATTCATTCTATTTGATAGATGTTACAATATTATGTTAGGAGACTTTAATGGAAGGGTTGGGGTGAAGAGGTCTGGTTATGAAAGGATATTGGGAACGTTTGGTGATGAAAGTATAAATGAGAATGGTGAAGACCTCCTCACCGTATGTGCGGAAAAGAATCTTTTTGTGACGAATACTTTTTTTCGTCATAAGAAGATTCACATGTATACATGGGAAAGAGGTGATGATAGAAGCATGATAGATTTCGTAATTGTGGATGAAAGAATGAGGAGCGCAGTCGTAGATACAAGGGTTTACCGGGGGTCCAACGTAGGGACGGATCATTACTTGGTCTTATGTCGAATTAATGGTCTTTTCAAGCGTTGGCGGCATGGGACATCTGTGTCTACCACTGCGTTACAGCGTATAAGAATAGAGAAGTTATAAGATGAAGATGTGAAAGAGAAGTATAAATGTAGACTGAGAGAAAATATTAGATGTTTGAATGAGTTGTGTATGAATGATTTAGACTTGAATACTGTGTGGGATAATATTAAGAAAGGTTTGGTGGATACCGCCACCGAAGTATGTGGTGTAAGTAAGAGAACAAATGAAAGGAAAAGTAATACGCTATGGTGGGATGATGAGGTACGGGTGGAAGTTGAATCAAAGAAGAAAGCATGGTTAGATTTACTAGCAACCAAAGCTGGTAATTCTTCTGGTATGAATACTTACTTACTTACTTACTTATCGTCACGCACAATCCCTAACGGGGTAGCCAGAGAGAACAGATCGCCAAGTGTCACGATCCTTACATACCTCTTTCGCTTCTTTCAGGTTCATTAACTTCTTCATACATGCACGTCTAGGTATCCGAGTACTCTTGACCCTCCCCTCTTCGAGCAATTTGCTCACATGGTCTTCGAAAGTTAGTCTCGGTCTACCTCGACACCTTTTAATATTTACTTTCGCTCTATATATTTTCTTCACCATTCGGTCATCACTCATTCGTTCAACGTGTCCAAACCATTGGAGTACGCCCCTATCAATTTTTGTGATAAGGTCATCTTTCAATCCTGCCATATTGCGAATCTCTTCGTTTCGCTTTCGGTCGTTCTGGTATGAATGATGAGATTGAAAGAAAAAAGGCAGAATTTAGACGTCTAAATAAGAGAGTAAAAGAAGTAGTTGAAAGGAAAAAGAAAGAAAGAACGGATAAGAATGACAGAAGGATATCTGATAATTTCCAGGCTAACATAAAAAATGTTCTGGAAACTCGTAAGAACTGCCAGGGGAAATACAAAACAGCCTATAATAAATGCTATAAGAGACGAGAATGGATGTATTCTGAATGATGAAGTTTCGAATTTAAACAGATGGAAGGAATACTTTGAAAGCGTATTTATGAGTGAAGAGTCGTCTGAATTAAATGAACTAGAAATTCCGAAAGAAGTGGAAATGGGTATGGAGATAAGTGTAGATGAAATAATGAAAGCAATGAAAAGCATGAAAGCAGGTAAGGCAGCTGGATATGATAGAGTATCACTCGAGATGCTAAGGGCTGGAGAGGCAGTGGTGGCAGGCCTGCTGTACACCTTGTTTAATTTATGTTGGGAATTAAAACGGGTACCGGATGACTGGTGTAAAGCAGTTATAGTACCAATATATAAAGGAAAAGGGTCACAGCAGGAATGCAAAAACTACCGCGGTATCAGCTTGCTTAGTATTGTGGGTAAACTGTATGCTAAGGTGTTAATTGAAAGAGTTATGAAAGAAACTGATGGAAAAATTTGGGATGTGCAAGCGGGTTTTAGAAAGGGAATGGGGTGTACAGATCAAGTCTTTTCCATGCGCATGATTGCGGAGAAGTTTTTGGCCAAAAACCAGAAAGTTTTTTGTGCATTCATGGACTTGGAAAAGGCTTATGACAGAGTGGACAGGAATGTGTTATGGCAAACACTGAACTCATATGGGTTGAGCGCTGGTTTGATACAGGCATTAAGGTCTCTTTATAGGGACTCTAGTGCTTGTGTCAGGATCAATGGGGTCTACTCGGACTGGTTTGGCATCCAAAAAGGTGTCAGACAGGGCTGTGTAGCTTCCCCTTGGCTGTTCAACCTATTTATGGACCGGTGTTTGCAAACTTTGAAAGATGAAGAATGTGGGTTAAGAATGGGCGAGTTAACCGTCAAATGCCTTTTGTATGCCGATGATCAAGTCATACTTGCGTCATCGGCGGCTGAGTTGCAAATGATGAAATGACATTAATGAACTGGGAATTAAAAGAAAGGGGAATGAAAGTGAACGCATGTAAGACGAAAGTGATGGTTTTTGAAAGAGAGGAAAGCAAAACGGTATGTGAAATAAGAATAGAAGGAGAGTTAATTGAGCAAGTGGATGAGTTTGTGTATTTGGGATGTGTATTTAGCAGGGATGGTAGATATGATAGGGATATAGAACGACGAGTAAATGCAGGGAATAGAGTGAATGGGGGACTACACTCTATTATGAAGAACCAGAATGTGTCAAAACAGGCACGTATGGTAATTCATAATGCTGTGTTAGTCCCTACTTTAATGTATGGTGGTGAAAGCTGGGTGTGGCAGAAGAAGCACGAAAGTAGAATAAATGCTGTAGAAATGCGGTCTTTAAGGAATATGCTAGGGTTGAATCTGAATGACAGGGTGAGAAATTGCGTGATAAGAGATAAATGTGGTATGCAAGATGATGTTGTGACCAGGATTAAGAAAGGAATGCTTCGGTGGTTTGGTCATGTGGAAAGAATGAATGAGGAAAGAGTGACAAAGCAAATTTATATGGCAGATGTGAACGGCCGAGTCGGGAAGGGACGCCCTAGGAAAAAGTTTATCGACCAAATTGGCGATATTTTGAAAATGGGCCACGTTAGAAGTACCCTTAATCGACGAGCATGTATGCGTAGATATATGGATGTAAAAGAGGCGAAAGAGGTATGTCAAGATCGTGCCAAATGGAAGTCCGTAGTCTCTGCCTACCCCTCTGGGTGACAGGCGTGAGTGTTTATATATTTATATATATTACAATATTATGCAATCATAATAGGAGAATGTACAAAAATTCACTGTATTGTTTCACTGTATTCACTGTATACAAAATTCATGTATTTAAAAAGAAATCGTCGAATGACTAGCACAGCATGGCGACAAATTGTCCGCTATTACGGACTGTCAGTTGTATCACAAAGTAAATTAATATGAGAACGTGTTCGAGATTGTCATTTAGAGGAATATGTCGTGTGGCAAAACGATTACGAGTGTCTCACGGACAAGTCTCATCTAAATTATTTTTTTTAATAATTTCATCGTACACTACTATTACAGTTCAGTTAGCAAACCATAAACGTAGAGTTCTATCATGGTACTTAGTATTTGAAGAGTTTATAGTAGAGACATTTTTGAAATGATAATTCTGGAACTAACGAAATACCAAAATTATTTTAATTGGACAAGATTTTTATACAAAAGTAAAGGTGACAAAAGAGCACACGGTCCACCTTGTGGGTAATGAATATAGTGGCCTTATACGACTATATTTACACAAAAAAAAACTGAAAATCCAGAAATATCTTTAGTTTATGGATTTTCAGGATTCTGGATTTTAATTATTTCCAGTTCTCGTATTATGTTGCTATTACAACGCTGGTATTTTGCGTATTCCCGTTGTTTTACCAAATAGTCTCACTAGTAAAACTATCAATTTTTTCATATTTTTTTTCAGTGATTTTAACAGTAAGTTTACTCGACAAAAATTTATCATACTACTAAGTATTGGTGAAAATATATAAACTGCAAGAATATGCTGCAGCGAGTGTAGATCATAAATTTTACATTCTTTTGAAGCATTTTGGTAAATAGAAAAAAAATGATGGTTTATTTGTATAGGATAGGATATTTCTAAAATTAAATATTAGTTCCACAAATTGGATATGTAATAAAATTAATAAATATATACAATAAAATTATGACAACATAGATTCGTATTTATGATTTTTGATGTCAAAATCCACATAAACACATTATTATGGACCCCGTCACACAATCGTGAGTGAACGAATGAGTGAGCGTCTGTGAGGTGTTCTCACGCCGAACGACTTACATAAATAGCTCTAATTCAACTTTAATGACTCGTTCGCGTGAATGAAATTGATTCGTTGACCATATTTTGGCTCTCTTAGGTTGTAATGTACGATATTATACGATGTTGATAAGACATTTAGACTTTTTATTTCTATTAATATGATTAAATTTATTGTTCTTTTTTTTAAATAAAAGTTGTAATAGCAAACGTACCATATACATAGGGTCTGATTTATTATCATTATTTAAATGAGGTATGAAATATATATTAAAGATATTCTTATCCCCAATTGCCAAAAAGCATATTAAAGTCCACGTGCGGCAGGGATGTTGACGATCGCAGTGCCAGGCGTTTCGTACTTTGCTGTAAAACATTTTGGATCCTACATGTTGTACTTGCCGTGTAGTGGCGGTTAAGAATATCCACTACCCCATATCTTCCCGTGGGTGTCGTAAAAGGCGACAGAGGGAAACAGGCAGGAGATGGGCAGCAGCATCTTCCTGATAACAACAATTACACAAAAAAAAACTGCGGTTGCCAACCCGCTCGCCAAGCGTGGCAACTATGGCAATATACCCCCCATGAACAATAACACAAATAGACGGCCCCCAGTCCCCGGCGGCCCCGCTATTCCTGGCTACGGTGGCGACCATGGTAACGGCGGGGCAGGGGGTGCTAAGAATCTCCGGTGGAGGTTCGGTTGCCACCTACGACGACTCGACCTGGCAACATTTAACGCACGCACACTGAGGACTGACGAGAAGATCCTGGAGCTGGAAGAAGAGATAGACAAGTTGCACTGGAGTATTATAGGATTATCCGAGGTCCGAAGAGAGGGGGAGGACACGGTGATTCTCGAATCCGGCAACTTGTTCTATCACCGGGAGGGCGACCATCTGTCCCAAGGAGGTGTCGGATTTATCGTCCACAAGTCTCTCGTCAACAACGTTGTAAAGATTGGGAGTGTGTCGACGAGGGTCGCGTACCTGATACTCAGAATCACCAAACGGTATTCGCTGAAGGTCATACAGGTTTACGCACCAACCTCGGCACATCCCGATGAGGAGGTGGAGGAAATGTATGAGGATATTTCCAAAGCCATGCATTCCTCCAAAACCCACTACACGGTGTTGATGGGAGACTTCAACGCAAAACTAGGCACAAGAGGAAGCGGTGAGCTGAAGTTAGGGAAATTTGGAGTAGGGCAACGGAACCGAAGGGGCCAGCAGCTGGCCGACTTTATGGAGAAAGAGGGACTCTTTATGATGAACTCTTTCTTCCAGAAGCGGCCCCACAGGAAGTGGACCTGGTCGAGCCCCGACGGTTCGACAAAAAATGAGATTGACTTCATTATGACGACCAGACGCCAACTGTTCAGTGATGTCTCAGTGATCGCAAGGGTGAAAACTGGCAGCGATCACCGAATGGTTAGAGGCACACTGAACCTAAACGTTAAGTTGGAGAGGTCTCGTATAATAAAGTCAACGCTCCGTCCCCCTCGTGCTCTAATCCAGAATCCCGAAAACTTTCAGCTCGAGTTACACAACCGCTTTCAGTGCCTACAAGATTGCAATGCAGTGGACGATATGAATGACAAGCTCGTGGAAACTGTCCATGCGGTCGGAGCTAAGTTCTGCAAGACCCGCCGCAGAAGAACACAAAAACTCTCCGATCACACTCTTAATCTCATGGCTGTTAGACGGGAGATGAGGCTGCAATCGTCAACAGACTTGACAGCATACAGGCAACTGAACAGACAGATCTCCAAATGCATGCAGCGAGACTTACGCAACTTTAATACTGCTCGTATTAAAGAAGCGATCGAGCGGAACCAGGGCTCCAAAGTCTTTGCCAGAGATCTGTCTGCCCGTAAGAGCCAACTGTCAAAGCTGAAGACTGAGTGTGGCAGCATCGTTTCCGGGACACCTGAGATTTTGAGTGAGATTGAGAGGTTCTATGGGCAGCTGTACACATCATCGTTGGAGCCACACGTAAGTGTGAGTAACGATCCAAGAGCAAGTCTTATCCGACACTATTCCGATGATATCCCGGACGTCAGTCTAAGCGAGATTAGAATGGCTCTCCAGCACCTTAAAAACGGCAGGGCCCCAGGCGAGGATGGAATTACAGCGGAGCTTCTGAAAGCGGGTGGAACACCGGTACTTGAAGTCCTTCAGAGGCTCTTCAATTCCGTCCTCCATGGTGGCACTACTCCAGAGGCGTGGAGCAGAAGTGCGGTGGTCTTGTTCTTTAAGAAAGGCGACACCGCTCTCTTGAAGAACTACAGACCGATTTCCCTTCTGAGCCGCGTCTACGTGCTGTTTTCGAGAGTCGTTACGAATCGTCTCGCACGCAGACTCGACGACTTCCAGCCTCCCGAACAAGCCGGTTTCCGAAAAGGCTTCAGTACCATAGACCACATACATACCCTGCGGCAGATTGTGCAGAAGACTGAAGAGTACAATTTGCCTGGCGTATGTGGACTATGAGAAAGCCTTTGATTCCGTCGAAATTTGGGCGGTGCTGCAGTCCCTTCAGCGGTGCCAAGTTGACTGTCGGTATATCGAAGTGCTGAAGTGTTTGTACAGTAGGGCTACGATGGCTATCCGAGTACAGAACCAGAGCTCGAAACCTATCCAACTGCAGAGAGGTGTAAGACAGGGTGACGTTATATCCCCGAAACTCTTCACCGCTGCTTTGGAAGACGTTTTCGGGCTACTGGACTGGAAAGGATACGGTATTAACATCAATGGCGAGTACATCACTCACCTTCGATTTGCCGACGATATAGTCCTTATGGCAGAATCGCTGGAGGACTTAAGCACTATGCTCAATGACCTCAATAGTGCCTCCCAACGGATAGGTCTTAAGATGAACATGGACAAAACAAAGATCATGTTTAATGTCCATGTCACACCTATGCCGGTAGTTGTTGGGAGCACTATGCTCGAAGTTGTTGACGAGTACGTTTACCTAGGACAAATAGTCCGACTAGGTAAGTCCAACTTCGACCGAGAGGTCAATCGACGGCTTCAACTCGGATGGGCAGCGTTCGGGAAATTACGACATATCTTCTCGTCAGGTATACCTCAATCTCTAAAAACTAGATTGTACAACCAGTGCGTGTTGCCAGTGATGACTTACGGATCTGAGACGTGGTCCTTCACTGCTGGCCGTATGAGGACGCTCAAGGTCGCTCAGCGAGCTATGGAGAGGGCTATGCTCGGAGTTTCTCTACGTGATAGACTCAGAAATGAGGATATCCGCAGTAAAACCAGAGTGACCGACATAGCCCAACGGATTAGTAAGCTGAAGTGGCAATGGGCCGGCCATATAGCTCGAAGAACCGATAACCGATGGGGAAGAAAGGTTCTCGAGTGGCAGCCCCGTACCGGTAGGCGTAGTGTAGGGCGACTAGATGAATTGACGACCTGGTAAGATATGCAGGAAGTCGATGGATGCAGGTGGCTCAGGACCGTGCTTTGTGGCATTACTTGGGGGAGGCCTATGTTCAGCAGTGGACTTGTGAAGGGCTGTAATGATGATGATGATGATGTTGTACTTATTAAAGTGATAATTTGTGCATGACGTTTCTCATGATCTAGAGTGTCTAATTCGTTAAGGCTTATTTCGTTCGGAAAATAGTTCGTTAAGGAACATTTGTTCCTTACAGCGAGAGATCATTGTGAACAACAACAACACCAATCCACTGTTTCATGCTTCGATCAACAATACTAATTTCATGAAAGTATCGAATTTGTAAATGATGTTTGTTAAATATTGTTAGTTTTTAACGGACTTTAAAAAGGACTAGGTACCTATTCAATTCGACTGTATGTTTTTTTATGTGTGTAACCACAGAAATTTTTCTGGGTAAACCGATTTTGGTGATTCTTTTTTATTTAAAAAGCTTTTTTTAAATTTGACCAGTAGTTTTCGAGTTATCCTTAATAATGCGTATTTAATTGACTTCGAATACATTGATGATGTTTTCATTTTATTTAAATTGAAGTTGGTTGTACAAAAGTTTAAATGTTACTACTTGTCTTGATTTTAATCAAAGCGCCGTCGAATTATGTACCTTATGATGCCCCTTTCCCTGACCCTAGCAGCGAATACTTTCTACGGTATACGCTTATAAAAAGTTCTTATTAAAATTCAGTTCGCATTAAACTTATATTTGAGCAAGTATTAAATTCTGCGCTCATCATGTATTTAGGCTAAATTAACACTTATATTGAAGCAAAAACGCATCATTAACGAGAAGGCGATGGAAATGACTCAATCATGGCCGGGCAGGTGGCGACGGGCGCATGTAATTACACCGAACTGTTATGTGAATAAAATCGCATTAGTGTGGTACAACCTTTAAGTAGACTAGTAGCGGCTACATAAGAAAGCGTGGCGAAGGTAGGAAAAAGATAAACAAGTCGAGACTCTGATGATTACTTCGATCACAACGGCTCTGGCGAGTTGAATCTTGCAAAATATATATAAATACAAATAAGAAATGACCGCTGGATTTAAATACATTAATACAGGTTCCTTTGACAACGCAAAAAATCCTTAAGAACGTATTTATGGAAATAGAACACCTCAATTACGTCATTAATCTGTTGATTCAGAATCAGGTCTGAAGGGAATGTGTAAAGACACTTTTGAAAAATATAAAAGCGTTTAATAACTTGAAACTTTTGATCTTATTGCTTACTTAGATCAATTTTTAATTATCTCTATACCAACGTCTTTCTATTATCATTTAGTGAAGAACGAGAAACACAGCGAACACCTTCTACTTAAATTGACGATGATGGATTTTTGTGTGTGTGCCGAACCCAAAATGTTTTACTATCACCAAATAATTACCAAGTAGTATTAAATATAATTGTTTTCTGGAAACATTAATTTGAAATTGTATACAATTTTATAGAGTAGTCGCTCGGGGAATAAACGGTTATCTAAGAATCGATACATTTTTAAAAACACAGATTTAATTATATCGATAATACATAACGTAAAGGAATGTGAGGAAACCTTCGCACCTTAAAAGAACTCCTTTGGGGTACCGTAGCCGACTCGTATATAGAACGTTAAGTACCAAATTATTATTTTTTTGCCTTTAGTGCTCTATAAAAATCGCGTACACACAATATAAAGTTTTCCTCTGTCCACTTCAGTTTTTCGACACTATAAATCCGCCGGATTTTTTATTACCATAGACTTGAGATAGCGTACATGAGATATACCTGATGAGAAGATGTTTATAGTCTAAGATGTTTTATAGGTACAGATACCGTGTACGCGCTCCTAAAACGCTTCCATTTACGCCAATATTGGCGTATTCGTTCGACCGTGCCGCCATTACGCCAGCGACGTTCACTGCAAACGTACGTCACGCACCGGTGTTTTTAATTTCGCAAAATGACTGTTTGTGCTGTGAAATAATGTAAAAACTACTCTTTGAAAAAAGATGAACATAAGAACATCTTTACATAAATAATTTTACAATATTCTGGTGTATTTATTTGTAAAATAATACGAAAGCTAAATGTCAATACAAGTAATAATACAGCGCAATAGTATTTGAGTGCTGCCTAGCCTATTAAATGTTTTAACCATTTTTTATTTCTTACATTAATTATAGTTTTATTACTTATCTTCAATATTTTAGTACGATGTCCGTGCCTACATAAAACACACATAACCAACCATATCCCCATACACACACGCACACAAATGCACATGCCTCGCACACACATTTTACACTCGTGGAATCAATAGGTATATCAATATGAATGAAATATAAAATCTCCCACATTTTTGGGTAATCGATACGCACTATTATTACCGAAGTCAAGCACATTAATGCAGGCACGGTACGTAAGATATGCGTATCACGTGGTACTCACGCACACATGAATCAAAAACTGGCGTCACTATGAGCGGTGCGATGTGTTAGCAATACGGTATCTGGACCTATAAAATATCTTTGGTTTATAGTAATTTCCCTAACGCTGCCCAGCCGAGTAAAATTTTGACGTTGCGTCATCAACGATCACGATATATTCGTCTGCGCCTGCTCAAATTGGACCCAGCTTGAGATGCGATCTGCGATCTAGTCAACATTACCCATGTGTTCTACTCTTTATCTTAGGATGTTAAAATTCGATCAAATGTAAAAATTACAATAGAAGAAGCTCAGATCCAATCATTTCCCACATATGGGCTGATTCCGACCATAGAGACTTTGGAACAACAAACACTTGTAATTTGTCATGTGTTGTTAATTTGTCGCCCGTGGGTGTATTAGAGAAACAACAGTGGGATTTATGTGAAAGATCTCAAGGCTTTCGAAACTTGGTGGGATCATCATCCTGCTATATAGAGAATCCGTTGAAAGAGAGCAGCGTTAAAGATATGTCTGGGATTGTGACGGCGGCCCACCAGCTCAGCGTAACCAAGTCCAATGGAAGCGATACACGATCATTTCACACTGGCTAATTCCCTACGTAAAGTAAAATATTCGCCCATAATAAATATTAGAAAATGTTCTATTGTCTTTCCGTATCCGATAATTAAGTTGCTGTTAACGGTTACATAACATAAAAGCTTTATTGCCGTCCCGAATGAAACCTTCCTGAAATTAAATTCCCGGGAATTCAATATAAAAGTAGCATTTCGCAATCACTAGTGACGAGATTGCTTTTCAAATTGCCGCCAAAATGTCCACCGCCATAATTGCAGTAATGGGATAATTTCATTTGCCGTTAAAAGCGTCGTGGGACGGATTAGAAACATCCAGTTAATATTGTATTTAATTATTATTTTTCAAATACTAGGGTCAGATTTATATTTATAATTTATCCAACATAAAAATAAGCAAGGCTATTAAAGAAAGAAGCAGAAGAAAAAGAAAGGAATCTTAAGATAACAATAATAAATTCTAAAGACATTAGATTGTAATAAATTTTTATACGTGGTAGAGCCATGCTGCAGTTACATTAGTAGTATAGTTGTAGCAACGGCTCGGCTCGACCGAGGAAGAACCACACTCTCACAGAATACCAGCGTAAAATAGTAGCGTAATGCTGCTGTGTTTTGTATGGTGAGTGTAGAGAATCGGAAACCCTTTTTACCGGAAAAGAGGCATTCCATTTTAGTCCTCACGGGTGACAACGCATCTGCATTTGAACCGCAATCAAGGATAGATATAGATGTCTATGGGCCACAGCAACCACTTACCATCAGGTGCACTGTGTGCTCGTTTGTCACCCTGTCCTATAAAAGAAAGATTTAGATTAAGTCTTCTTAGCGGTCAGTCACCGTAGAGTCTACATCACCTGAAGGTGCCTTGAGGCGAAACACGCGTCGTATTACCGTCGATGGTGTCTCACTCTCGTAGTATTTGATCAATGGGAATTCAACTTGACTGGATAAAGATTAGGTTTAGGATGAACGGCTTTACGTGCTTTCCGAGGCACGAGAGCGACCTTCCAGACCCAGGGCTCCTATTGAGCATTTTTCGGCAGAAAATCAAATTACTGAATTTCATCAGCAGTCACGCTAAGACAAGTAGACCAACGAGACAGTCATCCTCCTATAATCATCTGACAGCATACTTCATTCGTCATACAGCATACGTCATCACTGAGTTTATATTCACACAATTAAAATATTTATGACTGTAGAAATCATAAATATTTTAATTGTGTGAATACAACCATGACAGGAAAGCGTAGTAGTAGTTATTAATTTAATAACCTTAAAAGTAAATTTCAAGGTGAACCATAAACAACTAAAATCTATTCTCCTTTAAAACCGATAATAAATTATAACACTGGCCACGAACGAGTTCATTTCGTTCCCTAAGCCAAAAAGTCTCGAAGAAACGAAGCTTTCGAAATTTAATTTATTCAAAATTGAAACGTCACGTTCATGGTTACCATATTACGTTTAGGATATGTAAGACTACGTTATTCTTTAGCAGAAAACAAGCAAATTTTCGTTATTAATATGAGTTTTCTGGTAATTTACTTGTGTTATTTTTATAAGATAGAAAATGGTATAGTAGCATATTAAACATGTGTGTGTAATGTAATGGTTGCATATTAAAATATAAATAGGCTCTATGTTTAATGAATTTTTTACTGAATGGAAGTGAGGATAGGTAACGCTTTTCTAACTGGCACTCTAAATATCTCTTACGCAGTCAGCGCAGCAAAATTTGGTAAATTTCGCTATGGTCGAAACTAACCAGATTACCATTGTCTCATAGTATTCCCGGAATTAAAAACCGATGTACATAGCTTATTTCACTTCTTTCTATACCATAAAGAATTATTAAATCATAATTTAAAAAAATCATTTGTTATACTTGAGACTACAATCCATTTTTAATTAAGGTTACCCTAAGCAAGAGGCACAAAGGCACGAGGCACACAATGGCCGCCGCACGGCGAGAGTGTTAACACGAAAATTAAATGCTGATATCACAATTAATCAAGGGCCCATATTAATAATTGGCTATTCACTACGTTGCGAGGTGTCAAATTATATAGCTCAATTAACGTTCGTGGAATAGAATGGGGCGTGTTTGGCTCTGTTTATAAACACGGGTTGTAAGGCTTTGGATGCTATTACTAATAATGAAATTGATTCTTTTATATTTTTATAATATACTAGTTAACTATAAATGGATTTAAAGTCTAACAAGAAATAGGGAACAAAAATCTTTAACGTTCTCATGTGCTCTTGAGGTAGGCCACAAGGTACATTTCGCACAAAACTACCATCTAAGACTTATGAAAAATCAGACTAGCCTAAAGAGAGTGAAGGATAGCAATTCTTTGCTTTCTGTTTTTTGTTTATTTCCTTAATCTATTATATAGTGTTTGACTACCGTCTCAGCCTGACCCTGTGGTAAGTGTAGCTCTAGCTGCAGATGATAAAACATTGAAATCGGATGAAGAGACAGATGCTAGCACATTATTCCACTCCAGTTTCGTTCGAAAGTGTGTTATGTTGATAACAAAAGGGTGGATACTGGACTAGTGTCTTGGTCTGGTTGCCCAACGCTGGGAGCTAGAGGGAGTTATTGCTCTGCAATGTATCCTGTAGAACACCGAAGTGTATTCTATTTTAAGGTATATATGAGCCACAGCATCCACATACATCTGGTGAATTATGTGCTCGTTCGTCACCCTTATAATCTATTAAAATTACGGATAGGTTAGGACAAGTTAGTGTCTGTGTTAGCATATTCGTTCGTAGTACTGTAATGTGTCCTGCGACGTTAATATTTTTTGTAGTATTGAAAAGATCTCGCTACACAAAAGACACTCACACAAACACACACACACACACACACACACACACACACACACACACACACACACACACACATGCTTTTCATGGTTTTAAGTAGATAGAATTTAAAGTCCGACATTGAATCCGAAGTTGCCAGGTAGAATTTTGCAGCACCGGCTCATATTGATATAAGTAGAGAAAATCGAGACCTAAGGAACTTGCAGCGACCAATCACTCAGAAATTCAGTGAAGACTCAACCTAGCATAGACCCCATCAAAAACATTTAACACATGGAGGAATGCGATAATTGCTTCACTATTTTTCTTAAAATCTTGCCCCATGTGATAGTGGTATAGAGTCCCTCTTAGCCTTCTTCCTGCGGAGGTATATAACTGATTGAGATGTATAAGTTAAATCATAACCTCACTTGTTATGTTTGAGCCGTGGAAGCTCAGAGGCGTAGTGCTCGCTGTAAATTTCACAGTCCACGAGTAACCAGGGTTTAATCCCCGCCAGAACCAATGAAATTGTAAACTGCAATTTTCAGGGCTGATTTACCATGTACTCGGCGGTGAACGAAAACATCGTGAAAAAACCTGCATGTTTGAGAAATTAGAAAAAATATATCTCCACGCGGAGCGCGGCGGACATTTCCATGCCGTAAAACCATTTCAGAAATGAGAGGAGGCCTGTGCCCAGCAATGGAACGTACTCGTATATAGGCTGTAACTTTAACTTTTAGCTTTCGTTATGTTAAGAAAAACATGTGATCCACAGCGAATTAATAATTATTACTAAGGTGTCAATAAAAAAAATTCCTTCCTTTTTTGTCTTTAAAAAGGAATATTAACAATGCTAGAAACATTACTAATATTCTCCTTAATCACTCATGGTAAGCTTAAATTGCTTGTGTTACGAGTGGTTCACGCCAGTAGTCGAATGGCGAGTTCGAACCCACGACCTTTTTCAGTTTGCGGTCCGCGCCCTGTCATTAGGCTACTGTCGCTTTAATTTTACTGTACCTTTATAAATAACCATTTTCATGTCAGTATTTAATTAACAGCACAATATTAAAAAATAGTCTGTGAGAAAATATTTTCGGGTTTTGAGTACGGACCACTTAAAATATTTTAAGAACGCCTTACACATTACTAACGATGCTCGTTTTAATCTACACAAATGTCTTAAATTCAGTGGAATGGTTCATATTCTATTTTACCGAACCGTATCGACTAGGGATGTGTATAATTTATGTGTATATCGATAAAATTTTATATATTGTAGCATACAATTAATTACATTTTATTATAATATAATAAAATGTCACTAACAACAACAATTAAATAGCAGCAAGAGTTACGATTTTATCGGACTAAATATTTTTAACATATTTTTAATATTGTTGCACTAAAATACTAGAAATATATGAAAATACAGTATTATATTGTTGCGTGGCTAAGTTGACATCTGACACTAGGGCCATCTGGTGTCGGGTAACAGAGCGAGGAGAGCTTTCCAGAAAATACATTAATTATCAGCGTTTTAAGTTTTAATTGGTGTAAAGAAAATTGAAGTGTTAATTTAGGTAATTCTATCGGCAATTTTTATTGTCACGAACCTCAAGCTCGTAACAATATGTTGTAATTACTACTGCAAAAATAATTGTTATTTATGTAATCATATTTTCCCACTAAGTGCAGTGTTTACGCAAATCCTTTTCTCCCACATTAAACATTAAGCTGTTGTAATATAAATATAGCTGACGCCGATATCGGTTATAATATTTTTCGTAATTATTGTACAATATCACATATCGATAAAATCTATCGACATGCGTCAATAAACGAGGAACATTAGCAGTCTTTGAACACACTCATACAAGTGATAATTTATAGGCGACATATTTTTCGGATTAGTAAGAAAATTATTTCACGTTATGGTCGCATTAAGCTAAGGTCTCGGCGAGTGACCGTTTGACAAGTTATTAATTTTATTTCCTCCTTGTCAAACAGCTACGGCTACCGTTTAAAATAGGTATTTTGAAACGCTCACGGTGAAGTAAAATTTTATGGTTTGAACTAAATAGCAGTAAATTCAAGATTAAGCAGTCCATAATTCATTATTCGGATTGAGGAAATCAAAACTACTTTAAATATTTTACATAATAGTTAAACGTATCTTGTCTACAAAATACATAATATTGAAATACGTCAGAACTACCACAATTGGCAAATAGGCTGACGGTCGCATTATCAGACATCTTTTACTAGTTCGATACTGATCTCTGTCATCGGTTTGGGGGTTTTACATATTATGATGTATATACAACGATTACATTGGCATTTATGAAAGACCATTAGATCTCTATGTCATAGTTGCCTATTACAGCACCCACGCAATAAAAATCAGTACCAGAGATGCAATATTGTACGTAGTATATTTCTGATAATAAATGATTCAATAAGTACATATACAATGGTAGGCTTCTTCTTTTGAATGCGAAATGCTCCCGTATCAGAAGTAAACCCTTCTTTCTTATCATAAAATTTACTAAAGCAAGAACCGCTTATACTACAAATTTGTTAAATAATAATTAACCAGTTTTGACAGAAAACTTCAAACACACGGTGGGTTGTGCATATTTTTTTATAAGTAACGGATGTCTACCGAAGGGTGTGCGCAGTTACATGCCTTAATTCCTCTCTCCGTTTTCCACAATCGGTCTTTTGTAATTCGTACAACAACCGATCGATTACAATCTGTATGTTGCAGATTTTTAACACAATTATATTGCTGTGACTATAATATTTCCTTTTCATTTTTTTCTTCTTTATTTTATTAAATTAATTAAAATGTGCAAGCTAACTATCGCTCAACCCGATGGTAAGTGTTTACTTCATGCCATGGATGTCTGCATTGCCGTTTTTTTATAATATATGTACATTCAGATATGGCGTTGGACATACAAAATACAACAATAATATCTCCTATCGGTTTAATTTTGAGGAGATATTAGTTAAAGTTTCTAAACATGGTAATCAAGTCGGCAACTTATACATTTAAAGGTTATTCTTGTAATTAGTGATGCATTAATTTTAGTTTCAAAATGTCAACAACTTAATTTTACGACAAGAAAACAATTTTCAAGTTCCATAACTCATTTTGCATTATTTTAATATTTCAATTAAATGGTGATCGAATTTTTAATGTTATGCAGAGACTCGTATATTGAAAAAAAATCATAAATAACTTAAATAAACCGCTAATTTATAATATTGTTATGTCTCGATCGTCGTCAAGTCTGTGTTTAATATTATTACTTATTTTTATTCTTTATATATTCATTATTTATTTAATTTTTCATCATGTAGTGGCGAGCAAGAATATCCTACAACCGCTTATCGTTCCGTGGGTGTCGTAGGAGGCGATGGAGGGAACCTGAAATAGGAGATAGCAGCAGCATCTTCCTGATTATAACTCGAAATAATAAAAAACTGCGATTGCCAAATCTCCTGCCAAGCGTGACATCTATGGGAAAATACCCTCTATGGGGCAATCTATGGGGGTAGCCTACGTTGAGCAGTGTTTTTAGACTGTAATAGATGGATGGATAGCTTTAGTAAATTTCTATATACGTCCCTTTGAGCATAGAGTTTGTTTCATTTTTGAGTAAATTTTGGAGCAGGGAAGTGTACATCGCGCTGCTCCGACGCGTGTTAGCTGATCTTAGACGACATAAAATTAATAAGAAATTAAAGATACTTTGGACCGTTAGTTTAAACGTATATAGTTGTAGCCCCAATAATTTTGCCAACAGGGATAAAACACTAGCATAATGCTGCCGCGCGATAATTAGGTGTCTATAGACCACAGTTTTCGTTTACATTTATTGAATGGTAGCCAATTACTGGGTTACAATAGTTAAAAAACACGTTAATATATTCAGATTTTTTATACTTAGTAGAGCCATGCTGCAGCTGTATTAGTTGTATAGCTGTAACACGAATGGGTCGGCTGGAACGGGGAAGTACCACGCTCTCACTATTGGTATTCTACCAGCATAAAATAGCAGCTTAACATCGCTGTGTTACGTATGTAGTCTAGAGACACTCACCATACGTAACACACTGGAGACCGATTTTACTGGAAACGAGGCATTCCATCATAGTCCTTACGGGTGACAACGCATCTGTATTTTGATTCGTAGTCGAAGATATATGTAGATATCTATGGGTCATAGCAACTATTTACCATCAGGTGGATTGTGTGCTCGTTTGTCACCTTATCCTATAAAAAAGATAAGAAGACAAACACCAAATATATTAAATGCGTATCCTATATTGAATGTTTCTATTTGCTTAAGTACGTTCTTAAGTTGTTATATTATGTCCGATCATAAAACTTCAACGGAAGTTTTTAGTCTTCTTATGCAGCGACTCCTGGTTTTCCCCATTATTAGCGGTAGATGCCAAAAAATCTTTTAGCAGAAAGCGTATCCAAGAAAAATTTAAACGGAGGAGAATGTGTGCTGCTATCTCCTTCTATACCCTCATGAACTCATGATAGAAAGGAATGCCCATTCAAAATATTAAGCATCAGTTTAATATTTAAGTGTGAAATACAATTTATTTTAAAAAACAAAGATTTCATAGTTTGTGGGTTTCGACTGCCTCGTTGGTCTAGTGGTTGTAGTAGTGCGACTGCTGGTCATGTGGTCCTGGGTTCGAATCCCGCGTCCGGCCAAAAACCAATTTATTGAGTTTTTCTGTCAAGAAATTCTCAGTAGCTGCCCGGAGTCAGGAAGTTGGCGGTGTCTCACCCCCGTGCCTCGGAAAGCACGTAAAGCCGTTGGTTCTGCGCCTGATCTCCCTCCCGGTCGTGTCGGTTTACCGTCCCATCGGATTACGAGAGTGAGGTAATAGAGAGTGCACCTGTGCTTGCGCATACACTTGGGCACTATAATCCTGTCCTGCGCCGATGGCTAGCCTCCGTTGAGGCAGGCCGCCATGGCCGAAACTTGGTCTGGAGGACATTATATTAGTTTGTATTTCACTGACATAGCCTTCCGTTTTTGTAAACTGAAATTGCAATGGGCTGGTCACATCTATCATAGAAGTGACAACAGTTGGAGGAGACGTGCAATCTCAAAAAACTGATAACTGATTGGCACCGAATACTTAAAATATTATGGGAGGAGTGGAGGGGTTGGAGAGGCGGCATTTTTGACTCTAGTGGGCCCAGACGGCAGCAACCTCTGCGAAATTCCGTTGATAAATGAGTGTATTTATAAATTCCAAATTTAACATCGCCATAACTTCATAGTGCTTAGCATCAATTTATCAATATCGACATAACCGGCTATCGATAATGTTATTAATTATGGAGCACTCGATACCATAGTGTCGTTATGAATTTTAACGCGCCGCTTTAATGAGTTCCAACGTGTCAATATGTCTTCGTTAGATGACAACACCGTTTAGAAAATTAAAAATTTGTATAATGTTATTTCCGTGCCTGATTCACTGTTGATTAAAAAAAGAATTTTATTTAAACTTTTTGAACTGTTTGCTGATTGACTAGAGATTTTTAGATTACTTTAAATAACTAGATTGAAAGTGTAGTTTGTTTACGTTATATTTAATATCAAAAGTTCAGGAGAACTTGATTCATCTGGGTTTGTAGATAACTTATACATTACTTTACTAGCTTTCATTGATTCCTTTGCAGGCTAGTGGCTCTCAAAGATAGACTAACTTAATGTTAACATGGAGATTAAGCTTGACATCTTCTATTCAAGTAAATAAAATTGAAATATCTGTTTGTAATGTCAAAATAACATATTTTTACAAAATACATATGTAAGTCTATACGATACATAACAAAAACACAATTTAAATAATTTTTTTATCTGTCTGCCTGTCTAAATGTTTGTTCCGGCTAATCTCTGAAACTGCAGGGTCGATTTTAATGGCACTTTCACTGGCAGATAACTGATCTCGTAAAGAGTAACTTAAGCTGTTTTAATTTTAGAAAAAAATAAGGGTTCCGCTCAAAAAAATTAAAACCCTAAATTACACGCGGGTCAAGTTACATGGAACAGCTAGTTGTAGATAAATCATCATATTTGCTAAGAATGAAAAACTAACGTACAGTCCACCTAGTAAGTAAGTAGTCCATGTAAGTAGCTATTGCAGCTTGTGGACAATTGCTACCTACTACAAACAAATAAGGCAGATGCATTGCCACAACATCTAAGGATATTCTTCAGACTGGAACACAAGAGTGCTAGCAGTGTTCAGATGTGTATGAAGTAGATAGGAAGGTACTACACTTACCTAATAAAAACTTAAAGTAATAACTATATACTAAAATTTGCCTATAAACTAGAAACTATAATTTTGGTCCTTTACTTGGTAGCTCCTTCCTTGCTTAGAAGTTCATCTCGGTAGACACCACTCTCATAACTCTAAGAAGCCATAAAACGTTTGTTTTGTTCCGATGATAAGACAGCTAGAATATTTATACCCTATCATCATCATCATTACAGCCTTTCACAAGTCCACTGCTGAACATAGGCCACCCCCAAGTAATGCCACAAAGCACGGTTCTGAGCCACCATCGACTTCCTGCATGTCTTACCAGGTCGTCACTCCATGTAGCGGGGGGTCGCCCTACACTACGCCTACCGATACGCTGCCACTCGAGAACCTTTCTTCACCATCGGTTATCATTTCTTCGAGCTATATGGCCGGCCCATTGCCACTTCAGCTTACTAATCCGTTGGACTATGTCGGTTACTCTGGTTTTACTGCGAATATCCTCATTTCTGAGTCTATCACGTAGAGAAACTCCGAGCATAGCCCTCTCCATAGCTCGCTGAGCGACCTTGAGCGTCCTCATACGGCCAGCAGTGAAGGACCACGTCTCAGATCCGTAAGTCATCACTGGCAACACGCACTAGTTACACACTTTAGTTTTCAGAGATTGAGGTATACCTTATGAGAAGATGTGTCGTAATTTCCCGAACGCTGCCCAGCCGAGTTGAATCCGTCGATTGACCTCTCGGTCGAAGTTGGACTTACCTAATCGGACTATTTGTCCCAGGTAAACGTACTCGTCAACAACTTCGAGCATAGTGCTCCCAACAACTACCGGCATATATAAGGCTTTCTATTTGGTCAACAGACAGAAATTTATGTTTTTGAGATGCCTGCCAGTTTCAATGGGCTACAAAAACTGTTCACGATATCAGACTACAAGATCACACAGTCATTAGCTCGAATAGGCTACTGTGGCTAACAACTATCTGGTAGATTCTGGAGTCATTTTCACTCTACTGAATTAGAAGTCAAAGAGCCACAGTCCTTAGCTCGAAAAGGCTACTGTGGCTATCAACTATCTGGCAGATTCTGGAGTCATTTCATTCTACTGAATTAGAAGTCAAAGAACCACAGTCCTTAGCTCGAAAAGGCTACTGTGGCTATCAATTATCTGGCAGATTCTGGAGTCATTTTCACTCTACTGAATTAGAAGTCAAAGAGGAGAGGTATTTAAAAATGAATAGGGGTTTACTAAAATCATTTTTTGATAATGTCAATAATTTTGGAAATAATCGCTCCAAAAGTAAAAAACAATGTGTGTAACCCCCCCTCTAACTTTTGAACCATAAGTTTAGAAAATATGAAAAAAATCTGAAAAGTAGAACTTTATAAGGACTTTCTAGGAAAATCATTTTGAACTTGGATGGAAACAACAGTACGCACCACCGGGAGCAATTGCAGGAGCGCGGAGCGCTGCTGGAGCGCGAACATAATGGACCTACCTTTAAACTCATAAGTGGGAACACTTATTGTGACGGACGGGAAACTACGAAACCCTACACTGAGCGTGGCCTGACACGCTCTTGGCCGCTTTTTTTTACTCTAATAACGTAGAAGTCAAAGAGCCACAGTGCTTAGCTCCAATTGGCTACTGTGGCTATTCACTATCTGGCAGATTGTGGAGTCATTTTTACGCTATTAACGTAGAAGTCAAAGAGCCACAGTGCTTAGCTCCAATTGGCTACTGTGGCTATTCACTATCTGGCAGATTGTGGAGTCATTTTTACGCTATTAACGTAGAAGTCAAAGAGCCACAGTGCTTAGCTCCAATTGGCTACTGTGACTATTCACTATCTGGCAGATTGTGGAGTCATTTTTACGCTATTAACGTAGAAGTCAAAGAGCCACAGTGCTTAGCTCCAATTGGCTACTGTGGCTATTCACTATCTGGCAGATTGTGGAGTCATTTTTACGCTATTAACGTAGAAGTCAAAGAGCCACAGTGCTTAGCTCCAATTGGCTACTGTGGCTATTCACTATCTGGCAGATTGTGGAGTCATTTTTACGCTATTAACGTAGAAGTCAAGGAGCCACAGTGCTTAGCTCCAATTGGCTACTGTGACTATTCACTATCTGGCAGATCGTGGAGACGTTTTTACTTTATTGGCTTTGATATCAAAGAGCTACAGTGCTTAGCTTCAATGGGCTACTGTGGCTATTAACTATCTCTCAGATTGTGGAGTCGGTATTACTGTACTGAAGTAATAGTCACGGAACCTCAGTACTTTACTATCGCAAAATAGGTGAAAGTAATTTAATATTTTTATATTATGTATAAAATAGGCTATGAAATTAATTTGCTTTTTATTAAGGTTAAATTATACTAATTTTAATGTATACATCATAATCATTATCATCATCATAACAGCGTCTCTTAACTCCACTGCTGAACCCAGGACACTCATAAGTAATGCCACAAAGCACGGGCCTGAATCACAAAATGTATATACTTAAATATTAATTTATAATGTTTTTAGACACTATGGTGTAATAAACTAGAATACGATTAGAGATATCTAAACTCGAACGTTTAGTAGAATAATATTCTATTTGTAAGACGTATTTTAAATGAAAAAAAAGTACAATAGCAAAGGCGGCACAAACAAGCATCTTAAATCATCACAAGGTGTGACCCGCCCGTATGATTATTCCTACACAATCACCGTTCAAGATATTGATAGTGATATATTAATCAGCCGGCCGGCTCGAACACCTTGTATTTATCGTTTGTTTATTTGTGTCCGAACTAGCTATTCGTTCTGGCTTTGCTCGTTTTGTGTGATAGTGAGAGTGGATTTATTGATTTGATTCACGTCTTTGTTATTAATGGAGATAAAAGTGTTCAAAAATGTATAAGTAAGTGTGCGCTTGAGAACGGTAATTGTTTGTAAAGGATTACATTTAAAAATATAGTTTTACTTGGTTGATTTCGTCAAATGTGAACGTCCGAATGATTGGCAGTGATCAACCAACTCTACAGACGATAACAGTGATACTACTGTACATGTAAACTTAAATTCACCCGTTTTAACCTACCTGTTCCCGATGTAATGCTTTTGCGATAACTCCGAAAGTAATCTAATGTGCAGTTTCTCATCATCATCATTAGTGGTTCACAGCTGAAAATAGGCCTCCATCAAAATTATTAGAGGGATATTTAAACTAGTACTCGTCGTCGTCGCAGTGGCTTAGCGTTTGGTACCGGGTTCAAATTCTGTGTTTTCGGCCTACAAATAATTGTACCGGGTTCCCATGATACTCGAGAATACTACTGTGGATTAACTTTTGCCAAAAATCACCACGTTTGGCAGGCGGGCTAGCAACTGCTTTTTATTGCTTTGTTCAGTTTTTTTCTGTCGTCGACGGCTCCGTGGCGCAGTGGCTTAGCAATGAGTTACAGCTCTAAGGGCCGCGGGTTCGAATCCCGCACGGAACAAGTATTTGTATGGCCTACAAGTAATTGTTCCGGGTCTTTATGTTTGTCCTTGTGAAATTTATGTTTGTAAACTGCCTCACGATACAGGAGAAAATCCCAGTGTGGAGGTAACTTGTAAAAAAAAGTAACTAGTTTTCTCTGTCGTCTGTCATGACATCCAAGCGATGTGCATAATCTTACGTCACCTTAAACGGTAATGTCTGCACGGTGATGATCACCACACAACCAAATCCGTACCAACTCAAAATCTAAAACGTAGTGACTGGGTAATCTAGTCGCCACGTCCAAATTTACCGTTATGGTTTTAAATTTCATTTCAGTTTTGAAATTCTTCATATTATTTATTTTATTTATTTATTTAAAAACTTACATGTAACACCTTAAGCTAAAGGGGTACATAGGGCGGACTTAATGCCATGTGGCATTCTCTGCCAGTCAACCCTGGGTGGCAAGGACAATTGTTGGCAGGTGCGACCATTATACGTAAATAAGTGCATATACATTAAAATATACATATATGCAAAGTACATACCTACATATATATATATATATATATATATATATATATATGTAGGTATGTACTACTATATATATATATATATATATATATATATATATATATATATATATATATATATATATATAAAATATAATGTTTGAATAATATATAATGAAATAATTATTTGAAGTAAAAAAAGAAGAAAAGAAGGACAAAAATTAAGGAAATATAATGTCAATTAGTAGTTGCCTTCAGGTAATGTTCTCGGAGAAGAACTTTGAAGACTTTTTTATTTGTGGCATTCTTAATATCGTTGGGGAGGGTGTTCCAAAGTTGTATAGCTTGTATCGTAAAAGACGACCTAAAAAAATTTGACTTATGCTGTGGAAACCTTAACCTCAGACGTTTTGACTGTCGGGATGTTCGTTCGTCGATCGAATGAAAAAAATGAATACTATCCTTAAGATATGAAGGCGACCTTGAATCGTTTAAAATTGAATAAAGTACAAGTAAAATTCTAGAGCATCGCCTTATAGAATAAATAATATAGAATAAAGGAATGAACCAGCGTAAGCTTGGTTTTGAAAGGTAGGAAATTTTTAAGACGATAAAGGGAACGCAAGGTAGCAACAACTTTACGACTAACTTCAGAGATCTGCAATTTCCAGGTCATAGTTTTATCCATGTACAGGCCAAGATTTTTTATGGAATCACAATATGGAATCAAGCTTCCATTATAAATTACAGGAGAGAGACTTCCATAATCAACCTTAGCCAATAATTGCAAACTTTCGAATATTATAACTTTGCATTTAGCAGGATTAACAGAAACACCATATTTACATGACCATTCTCTTATGGCTTCCAGGTTATAATTTAGTTTTTGTATTACAAAGTTAAGATTATTTAAGCTTGACTGTACATAGAGCTGGAGATCATCCGCATACAGATTGTACGAACAATCTAAGTTTTTAATTTACTGAGGAGATAGAATTTATAAATATGGAAAATATAATAGAAGAAAGTATTCCGCCTTGCGGCACACCAGATTCAATTTCAGCCCATGCAGAAAACCGCTGACCTGAGCGAACTGACTGCTGGCGACCGCGAATATAAGAAGAAAACCATTTCAAGGCTGGGGATGAAAATTTAAGGTGTTTAAGGATAGATAGGAGGATACCATGATCCAATGTGTTGAAAGCGTTTGAAAAGTCAATAAGCACCAACACTGTGAATTTCTGCTCATCTAAGCCCTTTCCTATATCGTCTGTTACTTTGATAAGCGAAGTGGTAGTATTGTGACCAGAGCGAAACCTGTTAATTATGTTACATTGCATTTAAATGTTTTCCCAACCACGTCGATAGATAGTAAATTAAAAACTGCGCTTGCCAACTCGCATGCCAAGCGTAACAACTATGGAAAACTTTCCCCCATGAGGAACGATATAAAACGGTCTCCGGTTTACTCATAATAAATTTGACACTACATTTATGTAACGACAATTTCCAACAACAGCACTATATACGCACGCATTACTGCTTTGCACTAGAATAGTAAAGAAATAGTAACAAAATAGTGATAGTAAAGAGGCTGGAACCTACCCAAACGGACTCCCAGGCTCAAATGGAGTCTTACCACCTAGTAGTCTTGGATATTGCGTTCTCAAAATTTACCATATAGTCCGTACGGGTAGATAATGGGCTTAGAAATCATCGATATCGTATCGTATCGTATATATATATATATATGTCCCACTTCTGGGCACAGGCCTCCCCTCTTTTATGAGAGGGTTTTAGGACAAGGAAGTGTCCGCCGCGCTGCCCCAATGCGTAATGTCGAACTTTACTTTGTGAAGAGAACTTCACTATATGTCTTTGAAATATTTTTTTTTCTTATTCCTCAGACATGCAGGTTTCCTCACGATGTTTTCCTTCACGCCGAGCACGTGGTAAATCAGCATTTAAAATTGCAATTAATAATTTCGTTGGTGCCGTCGGGGCTCGGACCTGGGTTAATCGCGTTCTGTTATATTAACAGCGAGCGTTAATCATCTGAGCTACCACGGCTCTTCCTTCACCGTCAAAATGCACAGTGCCAATAGCGAAAATTTGCTAATAACAGTA
This sequence comes from Parnassius smintheus behrii, assembly GCA_036936625.1. NCBI lineage: Eukaryota > Metazoa > Arthropoda > Insecta > Lepidoptera > Papilionidae > Parnassius > Parnassius smintheus. Next base: position 43,651,923 of record JAUPFT010000004.1, read on the forward strand.
TATCGTTATAACGTTATATTTTCGGTTATTGGGAATTTTCTATTAATGGGAAAATCATCACCATCATCATTACAGCCCTTCACAAGTCCACTGCTGAACATAGGGCTCCTTTGAGTATTAAACCAATGGTTGAATACTCAAAGGCTCGTACACACAAATTAATGAAAATATAATAAGCATTAACTCATGTCTCAATGAAATATAAATATTTTATTCAAAAATATTAACAAACCAAATTAACAATAATTAATAATTATATATAGAAAACTCGAAGATCCCATCCGCAGAGATCGTGATCTTTGGCGATTTTAAAGCCCATCACGCTGAATGGATCGGTGCACGTCTAACCAATCATAAAATACGGGGATATCTGTTTATGACTTTGCTTTGGTATATGATCAGACACAGCTGGTTACTTCGCCTACGCGGATTTCAGATATGGAAGATGTATTGATATATGGAGGAAGGATGTACCTTTCCTGTAGATCTTCTACTGACCTCTCATCCCGATGGATATCAAGTCTCCCTCGACGCCCTTCTTGGCTCCTCGGACCATTTTCTGATCCGGAGTGTGGTGCCACTCCCGTGTCGTATCGTGTCATCGTCTCCTGTTTAGCATTATTGGTCGGCGGATTGGGACGGAATGCAGTCTCAGTCAGATCGCATGGGGTCAGTTTTTTTTCTCACTGGAAGATCCCGGCGCTATTGCTGACTCAATCACTGATGTGGTGAATGGAACTATGTATTTATTCTATCATCTATGGTATCCATCGGAAGCCCCAACTTCGAGATCACCACTTTGGTTTGATCGCTCTTGTAAGACTGCAAGCCTGGGCTTATACTTCGGCGACTTGGGATGTAAACACTAGCAACCTTAAAAGAAATATAACTTCGCCTTTAGGTACTTTAAAATAATTATCGCTAAGACAAAGTATGAGCACATTGGCAGAATTGGCGAGAAATAAGTTCACCTTCCTTCCGGAACCCGTGCATTCTGGTCTCTCGCCAAGGCTGTCCAAGGGAATTTCTGTAAGCCATCACTACCATCTCTGCACAGGGAAGGACGACTCACTGGCCTACGCCGCAAAAAAGAAAGCTGATCTTTTAGGCTCTCTTTTTGCGTCCAACTCGCCCCTAGTTGACGGGGAGAACACACCACCGACCATCCCGCGGTGTAGGTACTCTACGTATGCCTAATGTGTGATTCACTCAGTGCTTAGTATGTAAAGCACTCATCTCCCTAGATATCCACAAGTCGAGTGCGCCTGACGGAATCCCCCCAATTGTGCTGAGGAGTTGGCACCGGTTCTAACGCGTCTTTTCCGGTACTCCTCCTCCCTAGGTATAGTCCAAAATTCATGGAAGACAGCTTTCGTGTACCCGATCCCCAAAAAAGGTAATTGCTCTGATCCGTCCAACTACAGGCCTATCGCTATCACCTCCTGTTCTTCAAAATAATGGAGTCCATTGTAAACAACCAGCTCATGCGGTACCTTGAGGAGCACAAGCGGATTAGTGACTGTCAGTACGGTTTCCATCAGGGTCGCTGAGATGGTGATCTTCTTGTTTATCTAATACATTGATGGAGGCAGGCGATCGAGTCCAAGGGGTAGGATTTGGTAGTTAGTTTGGACATCCAAACCAACGTTTTTTCTTCTGCATATCAATTATATGCTACAAATTGGTAACTTTCAATGCTAAATTGCACAAAGGCAACAATCCAACAATAATCATAATCATATCGGGTGAGCCGCATGCTCATTTGCCCCATCTTCTATAAAAAAAAAACTCTAAAAACGCGCCGTAGCTCACAAATTGCCAAAATAGGACAGATTTTTTAGTTTATGGGAATTTGTTATTATTGATTCCAATGAAATAAAAATCTGAAAATCATGAAAGAAACTGATGGAAAAAATTGGGTTGATTGGGATTCCGCATGATCGCGGAGAAGTGTTTGGCCAAAAACAAAAAAGTTTTTTGTGCGTTCATGGACCTGAAAAAGGCTTATGACAGAGTGGACAGATTGAATGTGTTATGGCAAACACTGAACTCATTTGGGTTGAGCGTTGGGTTGATACAGGCATTAAAGTTTCTTTATAGGCTCTAGTGCTTGTGTTAGGATCAACGGGGTCTACTCGGACTGGTTTGGCATCCATAAAGGTATCTGAAAGGTGGCTGTTCAACCTATTTATGGACAGTTGTTTGGAAAATTTGAAAGTTGAAGAATGCGGATTAAGAATGGGTGAGTTAACCTTTTGTACGCTAATGATCAAGTTATTTTTGCGTAATTTTGCGCAACGATACAAACATCCAGCATTATTATAGGCTGTGAGGCCTCCAATGTTTGAAGTTGGCTGCAGGTGTGCTGCAATAGTTATCCACTAAAGGATGCCCTCAGGTTTATATCAGCCATCAGGTAGCTAATAAGCATACTATAATAATGTAATGTTAGCAAAATTCAACGTAATTTGATAGCTGTGAATTAATTAAATTCCAAAAATTATTTTCAATTTATGAAAACAATTAAATGTCACGCTTGGGATTATTACATTATTTTATGGAAGCGTAACGTTTAAATATGACAATTAATGCAAATTTTATATTCTAAGCGGCACTTAAGCATGAAATTATAATACCAGAATAGTTGTTTAGAAAGTCAAAGAACTACAAGAGACTAACTCCTGCTGCGAAAATCGTTATTAAATGTTCGCTAGTGAATTAATTAATGCAAGATTACGTTAGCCATAAATTTTTCCACGTTTTAAAAGGTAGCTACAGTTTAACTCTGTTACCTATTTTATAACAATGGCATATATAAATCCACTATTTAAATCTTAGCTTGTTTTGGCACTTGTAAACAGAATTGTTAAAAAAATGCAATTAAAAAATGCAAATCACTTTAAAACTTGTCCAATATAGAATTTAGAAAGCAGTGTGATAATCTAAATTCTAAATAATAAGATTTTTTTCTTATAGAGTAAGCGTTACAATCGAGCACACAGTCCACATGATGGTAAGTGAAATCTGTGGTCCATAGACATCACATTTCATTCTTTAATATTGAATATTAAAAAATATGTAAATAGCTAGTCATAAAGTTATATGTAATTTTGGTCACGCTTTTTACGAAATTAATAATAAAGTTGATTTAGTAATATTAGACGGATGAATAAAATTGTAACTAAAATATTATTTTATGTTTGAAGTATTCACATCTGCGATGGATATTTATACTGTTGAATAGATAAAAATTCTACAATTTTTATATTTCACCAAACAACTTTTATATCCTTACGTATCCATAGGTACAAATAGAGGTCACAGCGATCGAATGTCACCAATGTGATTGCTATAAGATGGACTTTATAAACGAACAAAATTCTGACGTATAGGTACCCACTCGTACATATTTCATTATCACTGTTCCGCCTGGAGGGCCGTATCAGATATTCTTACGATGGGAAAGAAAGAGAGTCAGCTTTGTAAACGAAGTATAGAGCGGCCCGGAACTGGACATTGTGTCGACCTGCTAAAACATGCAGTAAGTCTGATGCAGGTGGCACAATACTGTGTTATGTGGGATTCCATGGGAATCTCCCTAGATTCATCAGTGGACTTGTGAAGGTATGTAATAGACGTAATATGTAGTAAATTATGGATGAAATCTGCCTGGCAAGTGTGGCAAATATGGCAAACTCTCCCTACTTATCTCTAACATTTAACAGTTACATTGTAGATTAAAATTAGTTTTTGGTCTTTATTGGTATTTATGGTCCGACCTATGCAGAATGTACTTACTGTGTCTTGAAGTCTTCAGTGGTATGCTTGGGTTTAGTTTTAATTTTATTAATTACAGGGTCCCAAGCAGGTGGTAGTACCCAGCCTCCTTTTCTAATGAAATTAGGATGTTTTTTAATTTCAATAGCCTCACATATCATCCTTGGTAGGAATCGATGTTCTTTCGCGAGGATTTGTGGTCTATCAAATCTGATGTAATGGTTGGGGCCACCTAGGATATGGTTATGAACTGCGAATAAATAATTGTAAAAAAGCTGCAGGTACTCAGAGTTAATACTGACATAGGAACGTCGGTCACCTGAGTCCCTCGTGACTATGGGTGCTGGAAAGCACCCGAAACTTCAAATTGAACGCGATAAAATTCGTAAAAGTAGTTTTAATCAATTTATAGTGTTCGCGTAAATATAAGAAATCATTCGGTTACAGTATGTTAAGAATGATATATAGACAAAATGCAGTTTCGATTTCACTATTCAAATTTAAAAATATAAGTTATTTGACATACAAATGGTGTTAATTTAAAATAAGTGGTTAACCCAAGTCTCAATATCAGTTATAAGGTTTTTCGCCCCGCGTTCTCGAAATTCATTGAAATGCGTTTTTAATATTTATCAAAGTGGGGCCGTTCTAACACGTAATTTACAACACTTTCCAAACAAATCGCACATTCAACAAAACCCCCATTCTTATTTATAAAGCTGTCAATTTCCAAGTCGTTTCGGGTTAAAGTGGAAAAGAACGCAGATGCTCATATGGTCGTAAGCGAGGAAAAAACTGTTTAAGATGGCGGTTCGAGAAAGGCTCCGAGCGCATTAAATTATTATGATTTATGTATTTTAGTGAGGCCGGTCGGTTCACCTCCTTAATTATATATGAAGGTTTAACGAACAAAACCCGATGGCATCTGTAGAGACTAAGCTCTACGTCAACTAACGTTATACGTTTCCCTCGTGTTTATTACAAACTGTTCAAGAAACAATAAAGAATTTAGAATAAAAGAATTGGCTATTTTTGCATTTTATTGTGTGAGATTTATTTAAATGATGGGACAAGATTCTGATATCAAATGTAATTTTTAACGGAACTGATGCCAATCAGTCGCCGGATATTAAACAGGATCTACTTCGGGCAGGTGAAGTTCGTAAATAGGCGAATTGACTCTTTTTATCAGTACGCAAGAACATAATTATCAATCTTTTACAATTGTCATTTATTTTTTTACAGAAATCCATCTGATAATAGGTTTTTGTAGCCTTATAGCCATTATACGTCCCACTGCTGGGTACAAACATTCTCCATGTTGCTGTCGTACCATGTTGCTTAATTAACATAATCGTTTTTTCTTCTTTGCTGAAATTTATTCAAAATCACCTAAAAACGACATATTTGTCTTTATCTTCATCAGCCAGTGGCTGTCATATGTTTTTGGGTCTTTCCCATTTCGCATAACAGCCACAGGCTGACAGACGATCGTAATATCAGAAACGTATTGCACGTTTTAAAGATGGTTACATTTCTATCTATCTAAACCATCGACAATACATCTGTATTTATAGCCGAATTCTGCAGAATTTTCGACATCCGTGGTTGCGGATGCGGATGCGGATTTTTAAAGGCGGATGCACATACGGATGGGGATTAAGTTTTTTTTAGGAAACACTACCTTTTCGGGTAACAAATAAATAAAATACGATAATTTGAATATTAATTATATTTATTAATAAAATTTTAAGTAATAAATCTTAATATTTTAACAAATTTAAATCTTATTGCTATTATATATCTATATATATATATATATATATATATATATATATATATATATATATATATATATATATATATATATATATATATATTATGTTACGTTACGTATTACGTTTAAAGGTATAGGATTATCTTCCAAAGGAGAAAACTTTGCTATTAATTCTGTTTTGAGAGCTGTGACTGGCAGCCGAAAAACATTAGAATCCTGTAAAATATTAAACATATTTTCCGCATTTTTGTAATTATTTCTTACGATACTCAATGAATAGTATGGAAAATAGGTACTCTTTTATCGCTACTAAATAAATAACTTAATAGATAGCGCCACAAGCCTGGAGGCTTTTGTTCTGATAAAATATATTCAAGTAGTAGTGGCTTCAGAGAATCCAATGCCATATTTTGTAAGTGGCGTGTAGTGGCGGTGAAGAATATCAACTACCCCTTCCCGTGGGTGTCATAAGAGGCTTTATAGGTTGAAAAGGTGATGGATAAAAAACTGGGATTGACAATCCGCTCACCAAGGGCAAACTACGGGGGAAACCTAAGTTTAGCAGTAGACTTTTTAAGGCTGTTATGTATGGATTGATGGATTTAATCAAGCGGGTGACGTAGAGGCGACCATGGGAAACATTGAGTTATACAACACTAGAGGAGCAAACCACATTACAGCGCGTCGAAAAAAGTGTAACCACTATCCAAATGCGACGACGTAGCTTTGAAACTAATAACAATCTTAAGTAAACATGTCATTACATCTATCTCACACAAGTTGCGAAAACAATATCGTCGCTAAGATTAGATAAAGATAGACACACAAACATGCAATGGCAGGTTGGTGTGGCTTACTATATGAAATTTTACCTAAAAACGCAATAAAAATGAGTTTTTTTTAAGCTGCAGTTAATTGTTTTTATATTAAAAAAGTATATTTTACCCCTTATACCCATTTACCCCTTTTTGTCGCGGCTCAACTCTGTCGGCGTCACATTGATCAATGAATTCACGTTAGCTAGGCATATGGCTGTGGCCATATTTGCGGTGGCAACGCTTTGGCGCGGTTATTACTGATCTAGTGTTATATAAATCAATGATGGGAAATGTCAGAAATATTTAAGCCGTAAGAAAGCGTAGTATCGCGCGTAGTATTTCATTAATACCGACGTAGAATTTCCGGTCGTGGTTATGGTGAGCAGTGTCAGATGCGAAACGTTTGATACTACAATACGAGAGGACTTGTCCACGAGTGAATTTGATTAATTCACTCCTACTGCCATCAGCTTATAATTTTACAGACTGATGGATAGTGAAGGATATAAATATTTTATAGCAAGTGACCACGCCGCGGGTACCGTGTATTTATTGTAATTTTTCGATTAATCTCCTGTCTCTAAACGTTTTATAAAGAATTAAGACACAGTCTCAGAAAGTGATAATGCTCATAACTAAGAAATTATTCCCTTATCCATTTTCCACTAAGAATTAAAATTCCATTATGTTGTCACCCTTGAGGACTAAGGCACAATGCTTTATTACCAGTAAAAAAGGGTTTCCGGTTTTCGTCTAAGTACAAAACAAAAGGCAGAAGGCTTTGTGTAAGCATTTTACTTTATTGATGTTATACTGAAAATTTCGGGAATCAAGGAAGTGACACAACATTACTATTTAAAAATGTATTTATTGCTTTTCGAAGTATTCTCCGCGAAATTTGACACATTTTTCCATACGATGGAACCAATCATTGAAGCAACCATTCCATTCGGAAGTTGGGGTCTCCAAAATGGCCGTTTTGTAGGCGTCCACAGCTTCTTCAGGTGATGAAAATCTCTGTCCACGCAATTTATTCTTTATTTTAGAGAAAGTATAGGAATCATTAGGGCTTAGGTCGGGGCTGTACGGTGGATGGTCTAATAATTCTATGTTTTCTTGCTCTAAAAACTCTTTTGATCCGTGTGCGGTGTGAGAACTCGCATTGTCGTGATGGAAGATGATGCGGCGGTTGCAGTTCTCTTTACGGAGTTCAGAAACGACCTGTGCCAAACAAATGCTAGCATACCATTCTGCATTAACCGTTTTTTGTCCTTCAAGATGAATAGTCGTAACATGGCTGGTTTTGGAGACAAACGTGGCCACCATTTTTTTGCAACACTCCGTGAACGAACAATTTTTGTTGGCTTTAACTCATTTTCGAACACCCAAACTCGTGACTGGTTTTTTGTTTCGGGTTCGTACGTGTATATCCAGGATTCGTCACCTGATACGATGTTGTATACAGCATTTGAGGATCCTGCGTGGAATCTTTCGAGAGTTCTGACTCACCAAGTAACGCGAGCCGCTTTTTGCTCTTCACAGAGCGAATGCGATATCCATCGGGAAAACAACTTTTTTACACCTAATTGTTCATGCAAGATTATTTGTATTTAACTTGTTACGAGCTTGAGGTTCGTGACAATAAAAATTGCCGATAAAATTACCTAAATTAACACTTTAATTTACTTTACACAAATTAAAATTAAAACACTAATAATTAAACACACTAATTCACTTTATTCCGCTCCGAAGCTTCGCTTGTGTCGCCGAGTTCAACTCTGCCCCGATCGCGTCTTGCAGCGCCTATTTATTTAAATTAGCAAAGAAACATCCCGAATATTCAGGTAAATGCGCGCAAAGGGACGAGTGTGCGAGTATAGACTTTCCAGAAACTTAGTTCTTCGGATGGCGCTGTCGGTTGAGAGATCTGTGATGTCATTTTCTGCAACGCTCTACTCGCTCTCGTTCCTGACACTAGATGGCGCTAGTATATCGTCGACTTGAGCGCATAACAAACTTATGCCAATGTTGCCTGAATTTCGCGGTATGTCACATGTCGATCTTCCTCAATCAGCTTACGCACAGAATCAACTTTTTCTTGGGTGACTGCAGTTTTTGGACGACCTTGACAGGGATCATCACTGAGCTTGACACGTCCACGTAGAAATTCAGCAAACCAGCAATAAATTATGGTTTTGGATGGGGCTTCATCACCAAATGCAGAAATCTTCCGGTCAACACAATGTTTTTGTGTTAAACCACTTCGAAAGTCATAATAAATCATCGCTCTTGAATTTTCTCGAGTCAATTCCATTTTCTCAACGACTAAACAAGTTTGACAAAACCTTGCGACAAGACCGAGAATCTTTTTTTAAATAAATAAATGATATTCGATTTTTAAAACCAAGGAGTTTTCAATTAAAAAGATTTTAATATGACAGGAACAGTGGAAATATTCCATTCCCGACACTTTTATTGCAGCGTAGGTATTTTCGGTATAAAATGATAACATTATTAGCTGCCATAGTAAACGCAATATTAAATTATCGTGGTACTCGAAATAAATGAACCCGAGTATGATATTTAATTTGACCACATTTCAATTCCGGGGCGTCCAACTGACCATTCGTTACATGTTCTCACAATTAAAGAAATATAATTTTCCAAGCTCGATGTGTAATACTTAAGCTTCTGTCAATCATACAGCACGAAAACGCGAAGAAATTACATCAACTTATTTTATGTAAATGCATGTACTATAAGTAAAATGTGATAATAATAACCTTCTTACCTGTCAATCCGATTTGCCACATCACAATCACGTGGAAACTCCGAATAGAGTAATACGCAATTGAAAATATGCTTTGAATTGCGTTATTTTAAAATACAGATTGCATTGTGACTTATTTATAACTGTTAATACAAGTATGAATCTTGTAAAGTTTATATTAAGTTAGTATATTGCTTGTGCGTTCTTTATACAACGATAGGAATCTCTCCGAGCGAGCCGGTGACCGCGCGTTATAATAGCGCTGTCGGTAAAGAAGTCATTATTCATTTTTTTAATACAGTGTTTTGTTGAAACGACATTTTCACTAGCGTAATCACGATTTGTACAGGCAATATATCAAAGTAATAAAAGCGGAGTTATGGCCGCGCGGTAACAGCTCTGATGATTTTCAATTTGATGTCTTCATCGGGCGCGTTGCTTTACACCGCAGTCGATGGAACGCGTATTAACTTGGCGGTCATTACGCGTGATGGAGAAATGTTTTGTGTTTTTTGTTGTCGCTGAATGAATATGTATTTTATTGTTTTTGACAACCAGACCAAATAAGCTGAATTCGAATTTAAATTTGTATTAAAAATAAATAATAAAATAAAATATCTTTATTTCAGACAACAGAAAACCCATACAAGAATCTTAGTAAAATTGAAGTGAAATATAAATTTTAGTGTTAGTAATCAATTTAATTTACTTAAATTATAATCACAAATAAAAATGGAGGTATTGAGATAAGGCGCTACGTGGGTACCGGTGTCCTATACCGTGGCATAAAGCCGTATCCAGTGCTC